>CM076570.1:691930058-692530058 GCA_034641835.2 Pinus albicaulis | reverse complement strand
GCTTACAAATTCCGCAATTAAATTCTGATATGCCAACATATACTCACAACCCATATTTAACCCAATTTCAATCAATTCGTTTGATGGTTTGTATTTGTATGTTAGCACCTGTTTGAATACATTCAATGATGATTTTTGTAAAACAACTTAAAAAATACAAAAATGAAATTTAGTTAAGTTGTTATAAGGAAGTAACAATTACTCACAAACTTAGAGATCAACCATTTTCTTCCTTGTCGTCCTATTTTATGTGCTGAATGGGTTCCATTTTCTTTTCTTTTCTGCAAGAAAACTCTTGAAAATTAATATTTAATGCTAAATTGTTTATTTATTGTACCTAATGATCAAAAAATTCAATGATTACATATTACATTTGAAGCACGTTGTTGTATTCGTTCCACTAGATCCCTCAAAATTTTGTAAAAGTTTTTCCCCCTTTCGTTAACTTTTAGCACCACTCTAGATGAGCCAAGGAGCAATTTATTTTCATTTGCATGTTCTATTTTTTTTTCTTTTCTTAGAACAACATTCATTTTTTGAGTTGTTGGTCCCTGTAGAACATTAAACATATGTGAATTAGTAGACTGTTTGACACATGTTATCTAATAATTTTAAGTATATTATTAATGATAACTAAAAAAAGAAACTCATATTGGATCGATAGTATTGTTTCATTCACCTGATTCAACTTTTTGCAATTTTTCCATTAAACTTTTACGCTCTTCTGGTCGTAGATTAGAAATAATCATATCGAGCTTCGTCATTTTGTGGCTCTGCATGATACATAGTAAACAATATATATTAGTTAAAGTTACATATAGTTAAAAAAAAATATTTTTTATAAAGAATTTACAAAGAACTTGCCTTTTTTTCTTTTCTTGATATGTTAACAATACTTTTGTTACTTGATATTTTTTCAGTCATTTCTTTATCGATCTAAAACCTGTAGCATATCATTCATTAATATATTTATAAATAAATTCTCAACTTTTCAGGTAGAAAGTAAATCTAGAGACACTGGTGCGCATTTCATTAAATCCGCACTGCCACCGATGCGTGGATATATTAACAACGCACCACAAAATAGTATAATACACCATACGATGTGTTCGTTATTATAAAAGTACCACAAAAAAAATGTAATAGACCTAACGGTGCGTGGGGTATTATAAACGCACTACAAAAACAGTGTAATACACCGTACAATGCTTTCCTAGTTAAAGAGAGCACTGGTGCCCTATTTCAGATTTGGCGCACGGATTTAAAAAATGTTTTCAATTTTTTACGACATAGAACTTGGGTGGTGCGCTGTAATAATACAGAGCACCGGTGCAGTAGCATACGCAGGGTGCACCGATAAAGAAAAATCCATTTTTTCGAAAATTCACACAATGGCCGAATGGATTGGGATCCGACTATGCAAGTCATTCCATGGGTTGGACGTCAATCTAAAATGAAAAACCCTAATTCTGAAATCACAGAAATAGGGAGAAGAAAGGGAAAAAACAAAAAAATGAAGGGTTCAGGGTAAAAATGGATAAAAGTGCAGGAAAAAATAAAAGAACTGCAGAAAAAAGTAAAAAAAAGAATTAAATTTAATCACGAAATGGTTTGAAATTCTATGATAAAGGGTTTGAATCACCAGAGTTTTGGTTTCTGATTGTTTGAATACTTCTGTTCGAACATATTTCGCCATCCACAGTGCCCTCGTGCTCTCTTGCAAAAATCTACTTGAAAAGTTTTAGCAAAAATAGTGAAATAATGAAAAGTGTTTAGTATTTAAAGATTTATTTTATCAAATTAGATTTTCAAAAATATTTTGCCGCCCATTTTTCAAATTGCCGTTTTTTTTATAACTTAAACAAAATAGAGTTTCATTTTTTTTATTTGCGTTTATTCGTTTCTAGTGCGCGAAAATGTGACACACTGGCACGTTGTATTAATACGACGCACCGGGGTCTGTTAGGATGATAAGCGCACCAGATTTTTTAAAGTTCTTTTTTTTTTTGGTTGTATGTAAGATCATAATAAAATAATGATAATTATAAACTACATGAATTTATTTTCATTATTTTCTAAACTTTATATATGTAAGATCATAATAAAATAATGATAATTATAAAGTACATGAATTTATTTTCATTATTTTCTAAACTTTATGTTACAAAAATTAGTATTATTCTAGATTTGTTATTTTACAATTATCTGCAAATTTAAAAATTTAAATATTTTAATAAAATCATTTCACATTAATACAATTAAAATTTTCACATTAATAGAGTTAAAATTTTAGAAATTAAAATTTTACATACAATTACATTAATTAAAATTAAAATTACAATTAGAATTAAAATTACAATTACAATTTTACATTAATTTCACATACATGAATTACGATTAGAATTAGAATTAGAATTTTAATTCTACATACAATTACATTTACAATTTTAGATATAATTACATTTACAATTACAATTACAATTTTACAAATATTTTACAGACAATTCAATTAAAATTACAGTTACAAATACAATTACGTTTACGATTTTACATAGAATTACATTTACAATTACAATTACAATTTTACAAATATTTTACATACAATTTAATTAAAATTACAATTACAAATACAATTACAATTTGTGAAATTTACATACAATTAGAATTACAATTACAATTTTACAATTTTTCATATATACAATTACAATCATTTCAGAATAAATTAAATATTACAATTACAATTAAAATTTTACATTAATAAATATTTTACATACAATTACACTTAAAATTACAATTAGTAGAAATACAAATACAATTTTACAATTTTACATAGAATTAAAATTTAAATTACAATTACATTCATGACATAATATTTAATAAATATCATTGTCATTTAATAATATTAAATTAATTAATAAACATCATCATGATCATGATAACCATCGTACAAACATCATATTCAACTAATAAACACATTCAATTAACATCAAATTAACATTATATATTAACATCATCACAACACAAACATCAAATATACATCTCAATATAATGTCAAATAACTCATGCACCTATCACATATACACATCTATCTGTAAGCTAAACATTAAATGAACATATCTAACATGACTAACAATATGCGCCACATCATGATGATCATCAACAAGAAAATTAAGTACAACTGGAACATGAACATAAAATACATGGACCATATATATATATAACTGAATAATGTTAAAAATATACAACTATAACATAAATGCCATGGATTAGGCATTGGTGGTAGTATAACCACATCAATAACACTAGTACAAGTGGATGTGGCATGCTCAGTAAAGCTGGGTATAGCCTCGACAGTCGATGGTCGACTAGCCTGCTCATGATCACGATGATCACTAGTACTGATGGATGCATCTGCTGGTGGTAGTAAAACATGATCAATATGAGGTGCAGTAGTAGTGGAGGCGGCCTACTTAGTCAATAGTACTGCAGCCTCGGCGATCAATGGTCCAGCCTGCTCATGATGATTGTGACTAGTACTCATGATGGATGGTGCAGGCTGCTAACTAGACGTGGCATGGTCCAACCTCATCTCCATGATGACTAGTGTCAGATGATGGCAGTGGAGCCTCATGCTGATCATCAGGTGTGCCGCGAGGTGAACAATCATAAGAAGCATTTGAATCACTGCTGGCGCACTGTCCATCACGTGCAGCAACTCGACTATGCCTATAGCTACGCACAATCCTCTTCAATCACGTAACAACTGTTGTAGCTCCTACGACATGCCGCATCAGGCCGTACATGTCATGCGACATGTCTCTCCACATCCGTAACAATCTATCATTGCCCTGTATCTCTCTGTAATGAGCGGGCCTGATGCCCGCATTTGAAATCAATCCACAAAGTTGGCTGCCCAACTCCATCCGGTATCTGGTCTCAGGTCGAATACGCCTATCAAAAGGCAGTACCGATGCACCATGAGGTGCATTAGGATTAGCACGTCTCTCTGCTACACCATCGACCTCATCCTCTGGCAGTGCATCAGCCATCTCCTAATCGTAATCATCAGGATCGACACCTGGATCATGTGGTGGATCCGACATCTCATCGCCATCAAAAGAGCCAATGTCTAAAAAATATATACAAGTACACAACAATAATTATAAAATTTCATTACAAAATTTAATAGAAACAAATTAAAGAACATGTTAGAATAAATATAAATAAAACAGTAATATTACCTCTATCATCTGGCAGCTCATCAGGAGTGAAGAGGATGTTGGGACACCCTCACCAATATAGTCCAGCATAAGGACATCGGACCATAATTAAGGGATGCAACCTGCCAACGCTGGCTAGTAAGTCAAGCGAATCATGTGATACCCTAGCTGGAAACATAGTGTCTCCCCTCTTGGGCATCATTTTCCCCCACATGTGTATCCAGGCCTCAAACATCTGCCTACGAGGCTGTCGAACAAAACTAGGTCGCATCTCTGGAAACCTCTCAAAAAATAAACAAAATAGCTCTGAAGCAAAAGGGAAGTTGACCCTCTCTTGTGCATGAGCACGACATCTATCTAAGGCCGTACAAAACTGTCACAAAAAAATGGTAGACCACCTAACAAGTTGTGGCTGTTGTACTAAATAATCAACGTAATATAAAGCAAGCAACTAATGTGTTGCCCATCACTGGTGTTGTGCGAAATGATCGAAGCAATAATAGAGAGGTACTGCACGTCCTGTCTACCAAAAGCACCTATACGTAACTGACCTCCAGGTACCTGAAACTCTAAAGGAGATAGTACATGTGCTCCAATGTATCTCTGGGAGTAAACTAACTGACTCCTTGCTACACAACCAGGTGGCATGTCTGGGAATGAGGGAAAATCCACCCCTCTCCTCGATAGTCCTGTATTAAAATAAATGTCCTCCTCAGTGGGTGTGTACCACTGGTCAGGACTAACCTGAAAATCCTGTCGGTGGGCATTCCACCTGCTGATAAGATGTCTCAAAAGCACACTATGGGCCTTTAGGCCAGAAATAGCCTCCTCATAGAACTTGAGGAGGCCTACCTGCTTAAGGATCTCCTAGGTATCTGCAGTAATAGGGCGAGGGCATCCATCTCTCTCCCTCTCTCTCGCCTCCCATTGGTGAATCATGTCATATTGTTCTACTTGCTGTTGCTCCTGTTCTCTCCGAATCATTGCCATATTAAATATTTTTTTTTATTAAAATAGAAATGTATTTATAAATATACATATATAATTTTTTTTGAAAAAAAAAACAAACATACAAGTTGGTGCTCCATAAAAACAGTCACGCACTAGTGACGGTGCGTCCTAATATTTTAGCACACCATCCCTGGGCCCCCTAATGAAACAGACTGCACCAGATTCGGTGCCGATGTCTATTTTTCAAGCACCGTGGACTGTATATAATTTAGAATAGTGGTGTGCTGACTGAAATATATGCCCCGGCGCGTATAGTCATGTCAGCGCACCGAATTCATGACAATGACATAGTTGATGGTGCGGTCTTTTACCCGACCGCACCGTTGACCCTCTCAGAATGCAAAATGCGGTGCACTGACATAAACCAGGGTGGTAAATTCAGTCAATGCACCGCACTGTGATTGCGGGGTCAACGATGCACCTAGATAAATGAGTGCACTGCCTTTTTTCTTTTGTCTTTTTAGTTTAAAATTATTCGGTGCACCTTCCAGCACCGCCCCAGAAATGGTGTGGTTACCGTTAGCACCAGTAGCGGTGCTGCCTGTAAATTTTACAAGTAGCACCGCTATCCGATGCAAGCCAAACAGCTTGAGTGCATTGTGTGACAATTTTTTTTTCTTTCTTAATGGTTATTTTTAAGTTTATTTCAATTTATAATCCGCTAAAAGGATTAATTATAGAAAAATTAGAAAAAAAACTGTACATTTCACCGTCGAGGAGGCATATTGGTTGTAAAATTTGGAAAATAAAATTTGCCCACTGTTTTTCAAAATGCAAGCTGGAGATTGGTGGCCAATGCAGAGCAGCAGTGCGTGCAATGGGTGCAATGAGAGCACCGATGTCAGGGCAGCTTAGAAATAAGGAAATAACACCAGGGCTTAAGAGCTTTGGAGCACTGAAGAAAGTGAATAATGATGTTTTTTGGCTGTAATTTTTTTTTTAATTAACCATGTTTCGGTGCGCGGGGTTTTATAAACACACTAGTGTTGTTAAATAAAACCGCACCAGGATGTTTCAGTTTCAGCGCGAAAATTTGATGATGCACCAGGGTGGCATACTGGTAAAGCACCAGTGCGTAATAGTCGCAAAGCACTGAGTTTTTGGCCTCAATTTTTTTTTATATAACGTTATTCCAGTGCGTGTGGTTTCTGGTGCACCGGTGCTATTAGAGAAGAACACACCAGATCGTTTATGTTTTGGTGCGGTGTTTTATGATCCACCAACACAGAAGAGTATTGATGCCCCCGTGCATTACAGTAATTGGACGCCCTGGCGGTGTGTGTACTTTGTACACGCTTTCTGGTGTGCCAATGTTTGGTGTGCACCGGTGCATTCTATGGTATCGTGCGCACCAGTAATTGATAACTCAAGAGCACTGGAAAACTGAAAAATTTGAGTTTTTTGTCGTAATTTTTTTTTTAATGTAACCCTTTATTGGTGCGCATTATTTATAGGTGCATTGATACTGTTTGCTACAAACACACCGGTCGGTTTGTGTTTTGACGCGTTTTTTATGATGCACCGATGCGGTTTCTGTCTACCGCACCGGGTGGTTTCGGTGTTGGCGTTGTGTTTTATAATGCACCAGCATGGACGAGTTGTGAGGAACCCGTGCTCTATTATATTATGATGCACCAGGCGGGTGCGTACGGAGTGCACGGTGTATGGTGTGCCAATGATTTTTTCCACACCGGTGCGTTCGTTTTTTGAGAGCACCGGGAGGAGTTTTAACGATAAAAGCACCGACAGGAAAACATCCGCAAAACCCTCCGCCCACCAACCTCCTCTAGTAACCTCAGCGAGAAACGGATGTATGGGGTATTTTTCTTTGTGGTTCCTCAAAAACATCCACTAGAGGGTCTTTTCCTTATAGTGACTCTTAGAATTCCACAACCTACAAGGTTGACACAACAACAATTGCAAGAAAAAAGAGAAAAAGGGCTTTGCTACAGTTGTGATAGAAAATACACTAAATTTCATAAGTGTGCTGAGAATAAATTATTTTACATAGAATGTGAAGAGGAGGAAGAAAATGAACAAGAAACTTCAAAAGAAGAGGATATACACCAAGAACCAACCCAAGAGAAAGAAGAAATGAGTCCAACAAATCGTGTAATCCATTGGCCGAAATTACCAATCCTAAAACTCTCAAGATAGAAGGACATATCTAGAAGAAAAAGGTAATAGTGTTGATTGCTTCGGGTAGTACCCATAATTTTATTTATCATAAGGTAGCCAAGGCATTGAATTACTTCCTATACCTAGCACCATAATGTCAAGTGAATTCGTGCTATACCTATCACTTCCTTTTACCTGTCACCCCCAACTGAATTTTCGTCGTTCGGGAGATTTTTGCATCCACAGTATGTCTTGCATTAAATGACTCCACCTAATTGCGAGTCAACCACCTACCCATATAATTAAAAAAAATAAAATTATCTCGTCCTTCCCCTATCCAAGGGCCATGGCTCCCCTCCTAAGCAACACTACATGTGCAGCAAAACACTTACATCAAGGGCATCTAAATGATTTCATATAATTATCCTAAGCCACCACTTCTGTCACTGGAGAATTTGGATACCCAACCTGGGAGATTAGCCCTCCACTCATCCCCTTGTGGACCAAAATTGAATCCTGAAATCCACTTCCCACCTCGTTCTTGTCAAATATTGTATACTATAATCCATTTTTGTTGTTGCACCTACAATAATCTATTAATATTTCTCAATCCCTAACCTAATACACCTTGAGTAGGCTACTTCTTTTGTCTCAGTAGCTGCACCACCATGCTCGAAACCTCTTTCCACACCAAAACATAACCAAAAGGAATCAAAATCCATTTAGAATACATCCACCATAATTTTCTGGTATTTTTCATCTATCTATACAAACCGGTTTGAGGAAGCCTATTACTGCACTACTTTCATACGATTATTATATATATTGTACCTCTAAAACCATTATAGCATTGTTGAAACTTCTCTTGCACATATTCTCAAATAGGTTGTTAGGTTCAATGAGGGTAGGAATTCAGATGCTTGATGTATTCCACCTTGTTTTCCACCGTTTCGCCCGAACTTTCACTCCATCTTTAGAAGACATGTACTGCACCATCGTAATGTGCCATTATAATAAAATGCAACTGGATAACCTTTCTTTGTTCAAATTCTTGTACTAATTCCCTCCTTATAAACCAACTCCATAGTAGTTCTTCAACCTGCAAAATCCTGCACAAAGGCCTTCTAATTGAAAGAGTTAAGAAAAGAAACAGAATAAGTCCTCCATCATTGTGTATTCTTCTATACTGTCACCAATGTTTCAACTACATCTTCCTCCCGTCGCCATCCTCAGTAGCTCCTTCGGCTCCCAAAAACAAGACCTAAAAACCTGTTGCTACCTTTTGAAATTCCTCTTGAAACCCATTTACATTTACATCCACAAGTGGAAAAGTAGGAGGTGGAACTACTGCATGGTATTATTCAAATTGGTATCCTCCAGATTTCACAACTAATAGAGCCACACCCACAACCATTCAAAGTAGCACAAGGCTTGTGACAACGCATCGTTAAGATCTATCAATACCTAATACCTACTTTAATGGATTTTCTGGCGGCACTCTTAACTATTCCCAAATGGAGGGAAATGATCAATTTCAGGGAGTTTGCATGTCAAATAGTAGATTGTATAATTTGAGTCAAACGAAGCTACAAGGATCCCCAACTTCGCAATCCCAATTAGAATTTGGCAGGGAATATCAAAACAAACAAATGTAGAGAATATTCAATTTCACAATAGAGTGGGTCGCGGGCAAAAAGAAAAGGTCTAGTAGAAGAAAATTGATCTGCCTGGGTAGAAACTATTGTTGGGTCAGGATGAGTGGGAGTAGCTATGCCAATAACCCCTATGCAGCATTCAATAAACAACCTTTCTAGTCTTAATCCTGCTAGTGTCCATTATGGTGATTCTGAAATTAGAATGGATAAGTTGCACACACCTCCTCATATGAATCACTTAATTTCCCATGTCTTGACTTCCACTCATGAGCTCAGAGGAACATGCAATACACAAAAATATCATGGAGGTAAACCCACCAGTCAAGCTTTAGCTTCAAATTTAGAAAATCACATGAGCTCCTGGACTGCTAACAATCAAATACCAGGGGAAATCAGTGTTGTATTATAGAACAACTCTAAGAGTTTGTTAAATCGTGGACCACTCGTTGGGTTTAACGAATCCTATTATCATCATGAACATGAAAACCGAGTTCAAAAAATTCACAATATTTAATATATTATGGATTAATATTTTGATCAAATTGAATTTTGTTAAATGAATGGAAATAGTTATGGTTGTAAGGAAATTTCATTTCTTCTTGTAATACATTTGAAACAAATCATAAAAGGTTTAAAGGCTACATGTATACATCTTAAAAGGCTACATCTATGCATATTAAACTTTTCCCCATCCAATCTACAATTTTGTGAATTTGTATGTAATGATTATAATTAAGGAAAATTGCAAGGAATTTTGGAAGAGTTTGAACGATTAAGAAGCCTGATTTGATTTTATATTGGAAAAATAATAGGGGTGACTTTGACTTGGCACCATTTTCACTACACATTTTTGACTTGGAAAATGAGATGTTTAGAAAAACGAACCAATAAATTTAGTTTTATTACAATATTATATCATAATTATGAAATATATATATATATATATATATATATATATATATATATATATATATATATATATATATATATTAAATTTATTATATATAATATAATATTTAAGTTAAAGATATAGTTTATATTGGAATTGGGTTTGAGAAATTTTAAATCAATTATAAATGATAAAAATTTCATAATTATAAAATATCCTTCATCTTATAAATCCAATAGACAAAAGGAAAGGTTTACTATCTTAAGTTAATTTCTCACTTTAATTTATTAAATAATAATATTGAAAGGTGGGTATGTGTTGGAGTAACTGCGAAAAAGTTTTCCTTCTCAAATGTTCGCCTTAACTTTCAATGCGCACTTAATGTTATTGTAAAATTGAAACAACATATTGATTGTGAATTTACCCCACATGGTTAATGGCCTTCAATTTATTCATACGAGTGGGTTTCAATATGTGAATAGGTTTTTTTTTTCCCAGAAGAAAAAAACATTGTATATTTATGTGAATAAACAGAACATGCACAAGATGTTGGGATTTGCATGTATGAAGAGGAGCCAAAATTTTGCATCCTGTACATGGAAAATCTTGCAATTGGCTATGTGGAAGAGAAGATTTCTTTTACGTCCAAATTTTTCTAGAATTTTTCTATTTTTAGAGAAAAACAAACTTATGCAACCTCTCATTCATTTATAAAACACAAAGGAGATGTATCGCTATGATGAAGATGAATACACTGGTCAAACCATATCTACTGGGAATAGAAGATGTTGCGTCTCCACAGTGGGAGGGCATGCATGATCATATTGGAAACCAATAGCATAACAACATTCATTGAAAACACTCTCGCTTGAGGGAGAATCTAAGATGACATGCTCGAGTCATGCATCCACAGTGAGGTCGAATGAAATACAACAATCAAATATAACACACTTGTC
Source organism: Pinus albicaulis (assembly GCA_034641835.2). Classification (NCBI taxonomy): domain Eukaryota; kingdom Viridiplantae; phylum Streptophyta; class Pinopsida; order Pinales; family Pinaceae; genus Pinus; species Pinus albicaulis. The sequence goes on along the minus strand of CM076570.1, from coordinate 692,519,209 downwards.
TGTGGGAGAAATAGATAAATCACGCTCACTTGCAGAATTAGAGGAAAGGAAGTGAAGCCATATCACAGATTCGGGCTTCCTGATGAAGGCAGCTACAGGTAAGAAAAGGATGACAGGTTCATAGGAAATGAGACCACCTATGATTGCAGAGATCTCCCCACCGAGGCAATAGGATTATGAATAGAGAAAAAAAATTTTAGGTTCGAGAAGGATGCACTTCCAGGCTGATAAAAAGGAGAAGAGCAGGTAAATTAGAGCAGTCTAATGATCAGGCTCGCTTGCAGAAGTCCGGAAAGGAAGCCACACTAACTTGTCAAAATTTTAAAGATGAGTAGTGTTGCAATAGCCAAAACTAATGGGAAGGGGAAAAGAGAATCTACCAGCAAAAAAATCCTCATCTAACAACAAGGGGAAGAGGATCAGGGGATCGAGATGTCATTAGACCATACTTGAGAACCCCGATTGTATTTGATTATCTTCATCGAACAAAAATCCATAGAAATTCCCCTCTTTGAAAGGCCATCAGTCCTAGTGTTAAGTTCACGAAATATGTGGGAAATCGGGGGCTTACCTAATTTATGCCATAAAGATTTAGTCCTTCGAATCCATCCCTGAGCTATGGAGATCAAGAGGGAAGAATCATTATTAATCACACAGATGATAGTCTCAGAATCTCCATAGATATGTATGTTTCGTATCCCCAGATTATGTGCAACAAATAGACCGCTCCATAAAGCAAGGAGTTCTGTCCTAACTCTATAGCAATGTATACATAACTCTATAGTATTGTTTATTTTCAGAAGAAAAAAACTAACTATATTTTCATTAGACACAAAAACCAGTTACATTCATTAAACATATAACAAGTTCATATCTAATATAAATGGTTATTTCCTGCCACAGTTTTAAATAACTTCAAAAATAGTTTAGATACTCTACAAAAAGCTCTTCAAAACTGACATACTTCTAAAACATTAACTTAGGGAACAAAATAGAAAAAAAATGTCTATTGCCCAAACATAACTTGGTATAATGGAGAAATGTAGAATTCTCCATATTTTTCTATTATTAGACATTTCTTGTGATGATCTTATTCTTACCGAATTTATTCAATTCCTCAACATATTTCCAATCTTATTTATGTACGAATGATTTGGTGAATGAAATGAGGTGTCCTGTGCAAGTACTCTCCAGTTTGAACTTGGTTGACCTAAGTGATTTTCCTTTTCTCTATATTCGATATCCCCTAAATTTTAGTTGGTATCAGACCAAGGGATCAGAGGCCTGTGTGTCCTATGTCATAGTTGGTTGTTTCATAGTATGAAAGGAAATGTTCAGAGCATCGACTTAAACATTAGAGCGGTGTTCTCATAGTGTTAAGTAATTTTGTTCTTGGAAACTGAAATCCCAAGCCCCTATTAGTGTAAGACAATATCAAATGTAGGTTGGATCTCGTGCAGGAATTTGTTAAGGACACAACATTGTGCTAGGAATTTAGACATATGAGAAAAATTCTAGATATTGAATGACTTGTCCGGAAACTTGAGAAGAGGAATGTTAATCTACAAGATATTGTAAAATTGTATCAGACAAACATACAACTTCCTATGAAGGTGTATTTTCCTTATCAATCTGAGAAAGGTATAAAAATTCCTTTGAATTTAGAAATGGTGAAGAGCATTTGACAAAGTTGGTTGCTCTTATTGAGGTTGTTGTTGATCTTGATCAAATTGATAATGAAGAATACATGAGCTAGGCTAGTTATGATCCTAGCCTGTTAAGGCTTAAGGATGAACGAGATGGAGTGGAAGAAAAAATATGGTGGAAGACATGACAACTTGTGCCTCCAAGTAGCCCGAACTGAGAGAGTTCGACTGTAAATTTTGCTACTCAACTAAAAGATATTCTTTTCCCACGCATGTATTTTTAACATTGACTGCGGGTGTTGAGAGAGTGGGCCGAGTGTTGTGCCCTCGTTAGGTCTAGATTTTGTTGTGGCTTGCTCAAGGAGGGTTAACGGAATTCAAAGAGTTGATTGAGAATTTTGAAGTAGTGTTTGACCACAGGGAGTGTAAGCATTAAGTGTTGTGCTGAAGGTATACCCTAGGAATTGTTGATATGTGTGTTAACCAAGTGCCACTATGCCACTAAGTGTGGTGTGCAATTGCTTAGCGAAAGAGTGAGGAGCAGCCTGAGTGTAGTGAAAGGCTCCTTTGTTCATTTTAGAGCTCGTTGTTCTACAACATGACAACATGTCGCGCCATTGGGTCATTTCTATGGTTTTAGAATTGGCGATAATTGCTCACGCTATTGTTGTTGGAATATGGTTGGGTGGATTAGAAAGTCCATGGATGGTAATTAGAGCTTTAGTGGCTAACACTTACTTTTTAGCGAGGCGTTGCTTGTTTGAGAGGATCCAATCCATTGGTGTTGCTTGGAGGATTCGTTCTGTTGCCATAAGGGATATAGTGCAGAGCATTTACAAAGTTGAAAGAGATATGAGTGATGAAGAGCCATCAAAGATAAGGAACTCTAGTGAAAATTTATGGCAAGCAGTCGACATCTCATCATATGTGAACAAAACGAGATTAGTTGAATGGTCCTTTGGGGTCGAAAGGGCCATTGGTTCATAACCCTTAAAATTGATGTGGCTCTTGAATATTATGTATTTCTTCAGACCTAAGCCGGGAGAAATAGAGTTCAAAGCAGATGTGCACGCGGTTAATTCTCATGGAGTACAACGTATAGTACCAAAATTTGTCTTGGGGAAGAAGAAGGAGTCTCGGGATGGTAGAGGAACCTGTTGCCCACATAAATTCTTTTTGTCTCAACATGGAGGACGTGAAATTGAGCTCATTGGACCAGACAATGAAGAACTCTTGTTGCGTTGTATTGATTCAAGTACTGAAAGTGATAGCTTATTGTTGAATGAGGGAGGAGAAATTATCTACGATTTCTATTATTTTTGAGGAGATAGGAGCTGACCCCTAAAAAATATATTTTGTGACAAGATATGTTAAAATAACTTATGCATCGGACTCTAAATGCGATCTTCCATTTCCTCATTTGTGGAAACAACTGGGAACAGTGCCAGTAAATGAAAATTCGAGGTTTCAATTTTAATGCCCAAAAGGGTAAGCGAATTTCCTCCATTAAATTTGCAAGCTTTGGTAATCCTGTAGGAGAGGTGTGTCCAATGTTTCTATGGCCCACTATAGTGATCACATATTGTAACCACAGGTAACTATTTTGGCTACCTGGAAAAGTGCTAGTGTGTGAGTTCCAATTGTGGCGAGTTTTTTATTTTTTTGCTAATAGGAGTCCTCTAGGAGGAGTGTTTGTCTGTGTTTCAACGAACACAGTAATGAGTCAAAAAAGGATTCTAAAGAAATTTTGAAGAAAACTGAAACATAAGAGGAGAAAACATCAAGAGACGGATGCAATATATTTTTCAGTTGAATTTCGTGAAGAGTTTAAGGTTGTCCTTGATGGACATGTAACTAATCAAGTCAAGGATCATAATATAGATCTAGATTTTGATGAAATCATTAAGAGGTTAATGTTGGATCTACTCTCTCTATCAGGTATAAATTATGAAATATGGGAAACTGAAATGAAAACAATACTATGGAAGGTAGATTTATTAAATTATGTTGAAGAATTTTTTTTTAATTCAAACCATGATATGAGTAGATATGCATCAACATTACACCTTATAACATTTGCATTAGATGAAAGCATCTTATTCAATATACTACATGAATATTGTAGGATTCAGAATGACAAAATATTTTGGGATATTTTAGAAATGATGTACAATTTGAATGAGGATGAAATGATGAAATTGTTATCCTTGAAAAATACGATTGTGCTTCTAGTCTCATAATTGATTGTGAAGTTGAATATGACAACATTGAAGCTAAAATTATGGATGATGAATGTGTGTCTATAATTGATATTGAAACATGTGACGATGAAGAAACAACCATTGATGTAGAATATGAAACTTTTTACGAAGAAAGCTTCGTGATGTAGAGATGTATGAAGTCAAATTTGATGAGAATTATGTATCTCATGACGAGTGGTTCAATCTGATGCATGAAAAGCATCTTATTGATGAGTTTTTATTTGGTGATAAGAGATGCCTACCTCCATATACATATTAAATGCAAGACAACATGTTTATAGCAACAGAATTGATTGAAGAGGTTGTAGACATGAATCAACCAACTATGTTGGCAGAGAAAGATGAAGAAAGGAAAGCTTTATTAAAAGAGAAAGGTGACAAGAATCAATAAGGTTATCTTTATGAGTCTAACATTGTTTTTAAGTGTGTATATATTAGCAGTTAGGAAGAAGTAATAAAATTTGAATAAATTGCAAACATTAAGGACAAGTCCCAAGAACCTGCAAAAATGTTGAATACAAAGAATGTTAGCATGCGATCAAGATCAATAAAGAGGAGATTAAGAGTTCAAGTGTTACACCTTTGGTGCAGAAAACGTAAAAAAGAAGAGAAGTTCCACCACTATCTTATGGAAAGAAAGGTGATGATGAAACTTCACTAGCAAATGAACAAGCATGGACCCTTTAGCAATAAGGAAAGACTGAAAGCTCAGCGATCAAGTTTTTTTTGTAAGTCTAGTTGAGACTCAGACCAGTAGGAATATGTTATTAATGTTATGCTTTGATCTGTTTCTCCATTAATATGGGAACTTGGAATAATGGAGAAATGTTGAATTCTCCATATTATTCTATTATTAGAGATTTCTTGTGATAAGTCAATATTGGATCCTATTTTTAAGGAATTTTTTCAATTCCTCCACAAATTTCCAATCTTATTTATGTACAATGATTTGGTGAATGAAGTGAGGTGTCCTATGCAGACACTTTTCAGGTTGAGCTTGGCTCACCTGAGTAATGTTCATTTTATCTATATTCAAACTCCTTACTCTCTCTCTCTCTCTCTATATATATATATATATATATATAATTGAAACATTGATACCAATTTTCGTGCTCGATTATGGAATAGTAGCATGTCCTCCCTCCCTCACAGTTCCATCTGAGATAAAACTGTAGCATATGAATCCCTCTAGATCGTTCACTCTCCATTAATATGCATCATGTTGATACTCCTGAAAGTCTGTAATAGTGTTCTGATATAATCCCTTCATCCCCGAAATTCTAAAGGGTATAAACCTATATACGAAAAAAACCATCTATGGTTGTTTTTGAATCCCCATATTGTATATATTGTTAGTCGTTGGTTACTAACTACCGATAATGCACAATCCCTGATATGTTCCTACTCGATACTATCGATTGTGCCATAAATTTCCTTTTTATTATATATCACTTTACTTTTCCATCAATTTCCTTTTTATTATATACCACTTTATTTCTTCAGAAGATTCAACCATGTGGATCTCCCTACAAATTTTCTCATCTCCAAGGCTACCACAACATAAATCTAATCGCACATGACTCTTTCCTTTAGTTGTTTTTATGGGATTTTGGGTGTTTATAGCGGACACACAATGCTGAAAGATCTAGATCCAATACCCATTTTCTAGATCAACCTAAATCTTCACATTGGTTTGATATTGAGATTTTTTTTTTAAACGTCTCCTCACAATATTATAATAGACACATAAATACATTAAATTAAAATCACATAAACTAATTATAATATGAGGAAAATAAGTATTACATAAATCAACTCATATAATGTAAACACATAAACAAAAAAAATTATAATCACATAAACCAACTATAATATGAGGAAAATAAATATTACATAAATCAACTCATGTAATATATACCTATAAACATATAAGATTTTAATCTATTTAAATTCTTAAAATCACACATACAAATATAAATATAAATATAAATGATAATAATATTCACCAGAAGTGAATAATTTAGATTACCATATAAATGTAATCACTATTTAAAAAAAAATTAAATTACTAAAATGAAATCACCATCTAAATGAGACTACTCTCTATAAAATTCACGAAGTTCAATAATTACTCTCTATAAGATTCATCGAGTTCAATCATTTTAACTCCTATATGTATCTTATACATAGGCAGATAGTGGTTGATGGTTCTATAATCATTTCAAGGTATTTAGATTTTAGCTTGTAAGAGGGAGCACGAATTTTCTTTGAATACTCCAAGGTAGCCAAAGAATTTACCTGTCATTATGGTGCTAGGTATAGGAAGTAATTCAATTCAAAACACTTAATTAATCTATGCTAGGGTGAATCTATGCTAGGATGGCCCACTGTCATCTTAGATGTCTCCACGTGGTTGGCTGCTATTCAAAACACTTTTCAAACCTCCAAAATCCATTTAGAACACTTTGCTGCAAAAACAGAGTACCCTTAGGCAGTTTCGTAGCTTAGTTTAGTAGCACATTTACTTCAACCATACAACTTCATTTTTTGCCTCCTTTGTTGATCAAGAGATGTTTATTAGGTCACATGGGATAAATACCATCATTTTCCCTCCTTTGATTTTCATCAAAACTGGTTTATCGAATAAAAAACATCCTACAGGGATTTCAAAGCAAAATCCGGCCTTCAAGCCTGGACTTCGCTACGAAATTACCTAATTTGGCTAAAAACCCAGATTTGTCATTTTTCTTCAAAAATTCAGCTTATGAACCAAAATTGATGTTTCCTGCAAGTTGTAAGATTAATAAAAAATGTTTTAGACCAACCCCTCAGACTTTGGGTATTTCATCTTTAGCATCAAAAGGTCTTCTTGGATCATATCCATTTGGTCTTCCAGCTCCTTAACCTGCCCTTTAAGCCCTTTTCTCTCAAACTGCAACCATAGATTTCTTTTCCTAGTGTTCTTCACCACTTTCCTCAGAGGAAGACTTATCTTCAGCATTTTCTTGGCATTTCACAGAGTTGTGTCATATTTTTCTAGATGATCCTTCATTTCCTTTTCAAAATCTGCGATTATCTGTCTGTCTACCTTGGCCTCTTGCAGTTCCAATTTGGCTTCAATAACTTCTTGCATGGCCTCTCTTAATTGATCTTGCAATATTTGTACTTTAGTCTTTGCCTCAACTTTCTCTTTTCCTTTTCTTTGCACAAATGCCTCTTCTATTGCTGGAGATAGGACTACAATGTTTTCTGTGATAGGTTGGTTGCCTTTGTCAATATTTTCTGATCTCTTACTCTCCATGGAACCCTTTGCAAGCTGTGACCTAGTCATTGGTTTCCTTGGCTGGAAAATGAAACCAACATCTTCTACTGCAAATTCTATTTTTTTGACAGACTTACCTTTTTGCTTCTTCCTTCTATCCCCTTCAATGTATTCTGCTTGGATAAAAGGATATCCTTCAATGTCTATTGCTTGGACGATGTATTCAAGATTTCCTTTGGCAATGGTTTGGATCTTGGCTATCCTCCTGCTACCATGTTTGCTATTTTTCTGTTTTTGACTTGCAGGTGATGGCTGTGTGATATCTGTCTCTGGTATGGGTTTAGCCTCAATATCCATTGGCTCCACAATAGGCTATCCTCCTTCTTCATTAACTTCTTCTGTCACAGCTGGAGATGAAGTAATATTTGGCTTGAAATCTTTCTAGGTGTTGCTGAATCTACTTCATATCCACTAAGAAATAGAAAAGATGCCCAATCTCTATTTAACTTCCTTAATTCCTCCAACACTAATAATTTGATCAAGCCATGGTGAAAAATTGATGTCTCACTTCCCTCAGCCTTGGCTTGAACCTTATCAGACATCTTTCCCAAAATTCTAAAGAAAATGAAAGGCAAATTAAGTGGTTGCTTACCAATGAAATGAAAAAGGAGCCTGGAATGATATAAGTATACCATATGAAACCTCCCCTCGTAGGTGAAGTAATTTTGGATTACAAACAACAACTTTGAATAATTTTATTTCATATAACCCCGCGAAATGCCACTTGCCATGTCAGCTCCTATGTGCCCCTGTTTGAAAAATTCCTCATAGCTCTGCATTTTGAATTTTGTGCCCTTGAACCATTCCTCACCTCCTCTAAGTATCTTTGTAGCCTAAGAGAGAGTATCAGGTGATATTGTGAAATTCAAAACTCCTACCTTTGATGTTGTCGCTGTGAAATTGGTTGCAAAATATTTGGATATCTGAGCATGAAAACCCTAAAGCTTCTGACAAAACTGCAGACACCCAACATTCCTGAAAGCATCCATGAAACTAGGATCTTAATTCAATAGTTTTAATTCCATAGGATTGTATCTCACACAATAACCTCCTTTATTTACTTTATTATTCGCTACCATTTCTACTTTATACCATTGTTGCTTCTTAGCTGTGACACCTGCAGAAGAACAAAACTCGACAACGAGTTGTTTGAGCTATGAATAAGCTTTTCCAAGGATGACACTGTGCTGCTTCATGCAATACTTCGACCATGAATGAAAGAGAGATGCTTAGAGGTGAAGTTTAAAATGCAATTCGACAATTTGAGGAAGAATGATGACAAATGTGACCACAAAAAGAAATGATGAGTGAAATCACGATCTTGAATTCTTGGTGAATCATGGTAACTAATTTTCTGACCTCACCTTTACCCTTGGCCATCAAAAACGTGACACCTCACCTCGCTCTATCTTTTCTGCTTAAAAACACAATTTCATAGCGAAAACAGTTAAAATCCTGATAGATTCGCTACGGAATTGTCAGGTGATTTCGTAGTGAAATTCACCATTTAACCATTGTATTCGCTACAAAATGGTGAAAAAATAGATAAGTAGCTCATTTTTTGATTTGAAAGTATGGGTGTGAAAACTAAATGACATGGAGTGGATTTAATTAACATGACATGACTCATGGTGGCTTTAGACTTAGGATAAGCCTTAATACATGTGTTTTCTCATAAATCTCATGAATCTAGCTATGAAAACCACATGGAACCTAGGTGAATGATAGGCAAGGGACTATCAAAGAAATTTTGAAAACTTAGGAGTGATAATAGTCTCCATGAATGTTCGTGGTTTGGGGGCGACCACCAAATTTTTCTCCTTGAAGGGAATTGTTTGGATACATCGTCCTGACATGTTCCTTCTTTACGAAACTATGATTCTTAAAGAGAGAAATGTGGAAATTTTGTTAAACTTATGGCCGAAATGGTTTTCTTGTGCAACTAACACGAGTATGTTAAAAATGTGACAAAAAATATTGTAAATTTACCTATGTAGTTAGAATAACGAAATGTAAGTTGAATAACGAAATATAGTTGGAATAACGAAATAGACTAAGTTAAAAGAAGTGGCCCGAGAGGCTTGTATGCATGGAGAATCATTTGTTTAATAAAAGTTTCCAAGTGTTTTTTATCCTTCAGTTCCTTCAGTTTCCAATTCAGTTTCTCCTATTACCTTGTTCGTTTCATTGTTTTCCCCACAACAAGTGGTATCAGAGCCTGGAGGATTTGGTTGCAAAAGTGGCTTGGAGGATCCGCTGTATTGAAGATTGTTTAATAGACTGCCAATAAACTTCTGTCTGTTGTATTGAAGGTTCAAGAATTTTGGCTGTCCGCTGTACAAGAATTTGTCTAGGGAGAACGAAAAGAGCCGCAGCCCACTGCATTGTCCATCGAGTTGCAGAGGAGAATAGCTGCAACCCACTGTACTGTTAATTTTTTTTCCTATTCCGCTGCTGTCCAGAAGCCGTCGAGGGGAGGATCCTCATCCACCAGAGAAGAGGTCATTGAGGAGAAAGGCCGTCACATTAATCTGACGCCGAGATGGTAGGACGGAAATCCACGAAGGTTTCCAATCGGTGAAATTAAGCCGCAGTTGGAGGCCGACTGCTATGCTGCCGCTGGAGAAAAGGAGCAGCCCCCGAAGAAAGAGGGAAGCAGCCGCCGTGAAAAAAGGGAGTAGCCTGTGAATTAGCCGATATAAAAACAGTGACTGGGCGTTCGAAGGGGAACAACCAGCAAGAGAGAAGCCACACATTAGAAGGGAGGCCGAATGTCAAGAAAGCCGCCAGTTAAAGAAGTCTTTGCACATTGCACAACATCAAATCCATTGCCATATGGGTATTTTTTTTTAAGAAACCGTGGATGAAATATTTTTTTTAATCTGTTGATTAAAGAAATTGGTGGGGTTTCTAAGCAGATTAACTGATCAGTTTTTTTTTTTAAACAAAAACCTTGAATTTTTCCTCTTACTGTGAGAAGAAATTGTGAAGACAAGTGAAAAAAAATCGTTTTTCAGAAAATTTGTTGTTTTTAAAAAATCTGAGTAGGGTTTTCTAAGCAGATTAAAGAAATTGGTAGGGTTTCAGAAAATGGGTTTGAAGTTTTTTTGGGAAATTTCTCTGAAGTAATAGTTGGGTTATTTTTTTAAGAAAAAGTGGAAAAGAAATAGAAATTGTATTTCTTTGAAAAACTAATACGAGAAGGAAAATCTAAAACCTTTAGAAACCCTAGAAGAAGAAGAGAAATCTGAAACCCTAGGAGGGAGAAATGGCGAAAATGACAAACACAAAATTTGAGGTGGAGAAATTCACCGAGAAAAACAATTTTTCTCTATGGAAACTGAAGGTTAGGGATTTGCTAGTGCAACAAGGGTTGCAAAAGGCATTAGACGGGGTAACTAAAAAACTAGCAAGCATGTCGAGTTCGGATTGGGAGGACTTGGATGCCCGATCTCTCAGTACCATTCGGTTATGTTTGGCAGACGAAGTACTCTTCAATATTATTGGAGAGAGTACAACTGCAGGGTTGTGGAAGAAATTGGAAACACTCTATATGACAAAATCTTTGACAAACAGAATCCATTTAAAAAGACAACTGTACAGCCTTCGAATGAAAGAGGGTACGAAAATTGCAGATCACTTAAATGTTTTTAATACGCTTATTTGTCAGTTGTCTGATATGGAAGTAAAAATGGAGGAAGAAGACAAGGAAATAACCTTGTTGTGTTCCCTGCCTGAGTCATGGGATCACTTCGTGACCTCAGTTAGTTTGAGCACTGTCGATTCATTAAAACTTGAATCTGTCGTGGGTGCTCTCTTATCTGAAGAGGTACGAAGATAATTTAGCATTGAGACTTCTGCACCTGAAGCCATGGTAGCTAGAGGTTGGTCAAAGGAAAGGGGGGAAAAGACAAGAGGTTCTTCCAGATTGAAGTCAAAGGGCAGCAAGAAGAGTAAAGAAAAATGCTGGTACTATAACAAACTGAGACATCTCAAAAAGGATTGTTGGAAATGGAAGGAGGCGGAAAACAACAACAAGGAAGCAAATCAGGTCAATTCAGGTATGGATGATGAGGTTTTAATTGCTTAAGCACTCCCTATTTGTAATATCTCATAAGATGATGACTATTGGCTATTAGACTCTGGTGCTTCTCATCATATGAGTCTGCACTGAAATTGGTTTTCATCATATGAAATTGTAGATGGTAATTCTATATTCATGGGAAATAATGCATCTTGTCAGACTGTTGGGTTTGGAAATATGAAAATTAAAATGTATGATGGTACAATTAAAATCTTATCTGATGTTAGGCATGTACCTGATCTAAAGAAAAACTTGATTTCCTTGGGAGTTTTGGATTCAAATGGTTATAAGTTTACAGGTCAGAATGGAGTGCTGAAAGTCTCGAAAAGAGCCTTGGTTGTTATGAAGGCTGAAAAGGTCGGAAACCTATACAGACTCAAGGGAAGTACTCAAGTTAGTGAAGCAGTGATCGTGTCAGATAAAGCAGAAGAAGGTTCTCGTCTATGGCATCAGCGGTTGGGTCACATGAGCGAGAAAGGTGTTCAGGTACTGATGAACCACAAGCTACTTCCTGATTTGAAATCCTTGAAGTTGGATTTTTGTAAATATTGTGTGTTTGGAAAACAATGTAAACAAAGATTCAAGTCTAGAAATCATAATAGTAAGAAGATTTTGGACTACATTCATTCTGATCTGTGGGGACCATCTCCTACTGTGTCCTATGGAGGTACCTTATATTTTTTAACATTTATTGATGATTTCTCCCGAAAAGTTTGGGTCTATATGTTGAAAAAGAAAGATGATGTGTTTAATGTGTTTAAACAACTTAAAACAATGGTGGAAAAGAAAACACGCAAATCAATTAAATGTTTAAGAATTGATAATGGCAGTGAATTTACTTCTTTAGAATTTGAACAATTTTGTAAGGATGAAGGGATAGTTAGAAATAAAACTGCTGTTTATACTCCCCAGCAGAATGGTGTTGCTGAACGGATGAATTAGAATCTCATGGAAAGAGCCAGAAGCATCATTATTAATGCTAATCTGCAAAAGGAGTTGTCGGCAGAAGAAATATCTACTGCTTGTTATTCAGTTAACAGATCACCTTCGGTTGCAATAAACTGTCAAATTCCTGAAGAAGTTTGGTCGGGTCAGTCTTGTGATTATTCGCATTTGAAGATTTTTGGTTGTGATGCCTATGTTCTTATTCCTAGAAATCAATGTTCAAAATTAAAGCCAAAATCAAAATGTTGTGTCTTTGTTGGATATGATTATTCAGTGAAGGGATATAGGTTGTGGGATCCTACTTCACGGAAGATAGTCATTAGTAGATATGCAACATTTGATGAATCTTCTCTTTTAAAATCAGATGTTGAAAAAGTTGAACAGAAGCAGGTATCGCCAGGTCAGCAGATTCAATTGGAGACTGTACCTTTTCCAGAAAGTTGAAAGGAAGGAGAGACTTTTGAAAATGGTGGAGAAGCAGAGGAAATTGGAGAAATTCTAGAATCTAGTTAGCAACCAGTCACTCTAAGAAGGTCTACAAGGAAAAGAAGAACACCAAAAAGGTATGAAGACTCTGCTTTATCGTTTGCATTGATTACTGAAGATGGAGAACCATCTTGTTATTAGGAAGTAGTTGATGATGCATATAGCAAGATATGGAAAAAGGCTACGGAAGAAGAAATGGACTCTTTAGCCAAGAACAATACCTGGGATTTTGTAGAAATTCCTGAAGGGAGAAGCGTTGTTGGGAGCAAATGGGTCTTCAAGTTGAAGAGAAAAGTTGATGGAAGTATTGAAAGGTATAAGGTGAGACTGGTTGCAAAAGGGTATTCTCAGGTTGAAGGTATTGACTTTCATGAGATCTTTTCACCAGTAGTTAAACTTGTTTCTATTCGTACTGGGTTAGTACTAACTACTTTACTTGACTTTGAGTTAGAATAGTTAGATGTTAAAACAACCTTTCTTCATGGTGATTTGGATGAAGAGATATATATGGATCAGCCAGAAGGTTTTGTACAAGGTCGCAACAGAAGATTAGTTTGCAAGCTTAGGAAATCATTGTATGGCCTGAGGCAGTCGCCTAGGCAATGGTACAAGAAGTTTGATTCTTTTATGGTGAGCCAAAATTTTATCAGAAGTGAGTATGATCATTATGTATACTTCAAAAGTTTCAATGGCATATTCATTATCTTGGCGTTGTATTTTGATGATATGCTTATTGCAAGCAAAAGCATGGAAGAAATCAACAGGTTAAAGGCTCAACTCTCTAGGACGTTTGAAATGAAGGATCTTGGAGCGGCAAAACATATCTTAGGCATGGAGATACACAGAGACAGGAAGAATGGTAAGCTTTGGTTATCACAACAGAAGTATGTGGAGAGAATACTTGAAAAGTTCGGTATGAACAATGTGAAACCTGTTAATGTTCCATTAGCTTCCCATTTTAAGATTTCTTCGGATTTAAGTCCTAGAACTAATGAAGAAAAGTAGTATATGTCTCATGTACCATATGCAAATGCAGTAGGAAACTTAATGTATGCGATGGTATCTATAAGACCTGACATTTCACATGCTGTTGGAGTTGTCAGCAGGTTCATGGCAAATCTAGGGGAAGAACATTGGCGAGCAGTGAAATGGGTGCTTCAGTATTTGAGAGGCACAAGTGACCATTGCATCAGCTTTGATGGTCATGAAGGTATAGTCTGCGGATATGTGGATGTTGATTATGCAGGTGATTTGGACAAAAGGAGGTCTACTACAGGTTATGTTTTTACTCTTGCAGGTGGAGTAATCAGGATGTCAAAGCTTCAAAAAATAGTTGCTTTGTCCACTACAGAAGCAAAGTATATAGCTGCTTCAGATTCCCATAAAGAGGCAACTTGGTTAAAAGGTTTGCTTGATGAGATTGGAAGGACGTAGGAGAAAGTGAATGTGTTTTGTGACAGTCAGAGCTCTATTCATTTGGCTACAAATCCAGCCTATCATAGCAAGACCAAACACATTGATGTAAGGTATCACTTTGTGAGACATGTAATCGAAGAAGGCAAAGTAGTCCTCAAGAAGGTCCGCACACAGGAGAATCATGCAGATATATTCACGAAGCCAGTTACAATAGAGACGCTGAGATGGTGTCTTGCTTCTCTCGGCTTGCAGAAAAGATGATGAATGGGCATTAGGAAAATTTGTTGTCAAAGTGGAGTTTGTTAAAAATGTGACAACAAATATTGTAAATTTACCTATGTAGTTAGAATAACGAAATGTAAGTTGAATGCCATAGGGATCGCATAAGAAATGATGCAGTCAATAAAATCACGGAACCAGAAGGCAGAAGGATCCAGGATGCCATAGGGATCGCATAAGAAATGATGCAGTCAATAAAATCACGGAACCAGAAGGAATGTCTTCTAAAGGTAGACATCACCAGGGCATATGGCAACTTAGATTGGGGATTCATTAAGTTAGTATTGATCAAAATAGGTATGTCAATTCAGAATGTGAGATGGATAATTGGCTTTTGAAAAAAACCAATTTTGGTCTACCAGCACAGTTTTTTCAGGCACAAAGAGGGGTGAGGCATGGTTGTGCCCTCTCTCCTCTGCTTTTTTTGTTGCTTTGCATGTGGACACTCGAAAGAAATATTAGCACAAGAGTGAGCATTAATACAATTTATGGAATGCAATTCACCGTAGTGAGTGTGTTAATACCATTCATGGAATTCAATTCTCCCTGGAGTGAGCGTTAATACCATTTATGGAATGAAATTTTCTCTATAGTTTCGTATTGTATTTTTTTTGTAAATGTGGTTTACTCTAGGGTACTAGCTACGGCCACCAATTACTGTACCAATTTGGTATTAGCTATGTTTGTAACAACATTTAAAATTAAATAATTTTTTATAAATAAACATGTTTATATAATTTCTATTTTAGATAATTTTTACACAAACAAATCATAGCTTGAAATTCGAATTTAGGTATAATTTTTTTGGAAAAATATGTTTAGATAATTGTTTACAAACAAATAGCTTCCGTGGAAATGAAGACAAATAGACCCTCTGCACCACACAACCTACACTATGTCGATATCTTTGGGTAATGAAAAGGTGGTCGGTCCCACCACCTACTATAAATGGTCAGCCCCACTTGTGGAACCCACAATAGAATGTGATTAAAAAATAGTAAGACAACCTACTGGGCTCATTCGGGTTGAAAAGTTAAATGGTTGGAAAGCTATTATAACATCCAGAACTTAAATTGGTGATAGTATGAGCAGTTGTTGAGAATTTTATATAGTATATATTTTATATACAGTTTGAGTGAGTCTAATGGTTAAGAGTATGTGTTTCCTTCTAATAGATCACAGGTTGAAAAACTAGAGGGGATAGAGTATGTATGCCTTAGACTTAACAGTCAAATCGCAATGTGTTTTTTAACAATTAAACATCACAACAACATATGCTAGCAAATTCCAAAAGTATGATCCATATTTGTATGCAACTTACATGACTACACATAAAGCTCCATGTATGAATCCTACTTTCACCGATGAATTGTAGGAAAATATAACATGTACCACACATATTAATATTTGGTTTTGAATTGGTGGTGACCAACTTATTGAGTTCCTCAATGTGAGAGGAATTCAGTAATATTATGTGTAATTTGCATATTTAATTTTAGAAAGTGTTATTTTTATGATTATAATCATGTTAAGTCATCAAAACTGGTAAAAACAGTTACAATTTATGAAACTAAATATATTAATTGGTTAAATACTTATTATTATAAAGACTTTTTCTTGACTTCGGATTTAGAATTCCTTGGTGACAGGATTGGAAACTCACCACAGACTATCAATAGCTTCCACGGAAAGGAATAAAAACATACCCTCTCCACCACACAACCTGCACTCACTCAACACAATTTGCTGTATAATTATCTTTGCATAATGAAATTTACTACAGATGGTCGGCCCCACCTGTGGAACCCACAATAGGATGTGATTAAAAAATAGTACGTAAGACAACCTACGGGCTCACTCCTCTGGAAAATTAAATGGTTGGCAAGGTATCCTCACCTCCAGAACTTAAATTGGTGATGGTATGAGCGGCTGCTGAGAATTGTATATTATAGATATTTATCTGTATTTTAATTTAGTTTAATTTAATTTAATTGTAATTTTAATAGTAAACTATTATTATTATTAATTTATAATTTTATAAATTTATAAATAACAATAATATTAATTTAATATTATTTATAAATTATGTTTATAAAATTTAAGAATTTATATTTTTAACAATTTTTTTTATTTTTTTTATTGCAATCAAGGTGTTTAAAACCAAGTTGGTTTGGAAATCAAAATTTTCTTGTATTTGCTTTTCTTTAAAGTAAAACATTTTTATTATTTTTCATTTTTTTTAAATGAGGAAATAAGAATGGTGATTCACATTTCTATCAAAGATATGATGTGTGATTCTATCATGAAGATCAAGTTTGGAATTTCAGTTTTTTCAATGTAATTAGATTGGATTTGTTAATTTCAATGATTGTGAATTATACATAATCAGTATCCAAGACATTTTGAAAAGATAATGTTTTTATTGTCATATTTCTTGGGTGGAACATGGAATTTATCTCCATTGGTTTGTTCCCTCAATATAAGAATCAAATGTCACAACAACATATGCTATGACTTTTAGGACAACATAACATGTTCCCCCAAACATATTAATATTTGTTTTCCAATTGGTGGTGACCTACTTATTGAGTTCCTCAAGGTGAGAGGAATTCAATGATATTGTGATATTGTGTGAAATTTGCATATTTAATTTTAAAGGATGTAATTTGCATATTTAATTTTATAGGGTGTTATTTTATGGTTGTAAGCATGTTAAACCATCAAAACATGTAGAAACCGTAACAACTTTTGTGAAAAAAGGTGTATTAATGTTTTAAACACTTATTATAAGAATTTTTTTCTTAACCTAAGATCTAGAATTCCTTGGTGATAGGGTTAGAAACTCACTACAGACTATCAATAGATAATAATTCTAACTTTCCTTAAGCTAATTGGTTATATATGAAAAACAGTAAGAAGGAGAAAGAACATACCTTGTTACCAAAGTTTGATGAGATTAAAGTGATTTAATCTAATTTAATGGTATCTTCATATTTGTCTTTGAATTTAGATTTGTAGATAAAAGACATAGACACGTCTTTTTTGCAACATATACATCTCAAATGTCTATAATTCAAGGACAAATAACCATCGATTAATTCATAGATCTAAAATATAATTCATATTAGAAATAAAAATGAATTGAAAGGGGGAAGGAAGATTGATATATCAGAGTATGCCTAATCTAGTTGGTGTACCCCCATCACCCAATTCTAAGACCTTCCTTCATTAGCCACATTTATAAGATATATTCAACAAGATATGGATCTTTTCTTCATGCTTGGAGAGGTGGAACACTATAAATCACAAAACTCTCTCATGTAAATATTATTACTAAAGAGATAATTCAACAGTCTTCACAGGAAAGGATCACATGACCTGAATCTGTATGTATGAGAACCTAGCCCAATTCCAACAATGTAAGGATGTTATATCACCAACTCTCTAACTCTAAATCTTAATAAGCACCTTTCCTTTATAGGACAAAAGGAAGCTAACAATGTCAATTGTTAAGAGAGATCAAGGTTCTATAAGTGTATGATTCTAGATCTAACTTGAGAATTGCATTTGCATAGATTTTAGAGCCATTTTTTGAAGTATTTTATAAATAAAGTTATTATAGAAGCTAAAATATGTTATAAAGAGTAATTTTTAATGGCATAACTAATGATAATGGCTCAAGTCAACTCAAACAACTAGCATGACCGATTTCTAGTGTAACATGATGCCCCACATTGTGTAAGGGTTGAAGAGAAGCTGAGAGTTGAGATACATTATACAAACCATAAAATTAGCATAGTGAATCAAGGAGGAAACACATAGTCCAAGGAATAGAAGAGTACCTACCTACAAAAAAATACCAAATATCATATATATATCTCCTCAAGGCAAACATATTTATTCTTAAGTGAAAAATAAGCATGACTTCCATTCAAGTACAATGAAGATCCATGAAGTACATGAAATGCAGTAGCATGGCCATGAAAGAATACATCATGGATCCATGTAAAACATGAATTATAGCCACACGAAATTTATAGTGTTTTTATAGTTCAAGATATATAAAGAGATAAATCGAACCATAGTGAAAATTAAGCATAGTCCCCATAGCCAATGCATAAGATGGAACTAGTACAGTAGAATAAAATTAGAACAGGCTGATCCAAACTTAAACATGACCACAAAAAATACATATATAACCATAAATATAGAGATGCAACATAAATAATACTACATTTCATTAATGTCAAAAGAAATGAAATATGCTTACAAACATAATGAAGATAAACTAGCTCGAGTAATGATATCTTATCTCTGAGAAGATATGTGGTAGCTACATTGCTCTGAACTGTGTTACAATGAGGCTCAAGGGAATTTGTATTATTGAACAACAAGAGAAAACCATAAACAACCACAATCCTAACCGCAGGAGATGGAATGCCAAGAGTTTGTGGGCCCCTTTGGGGTTACTTGGAAAGAAAACTTCCTAGTGTCGTAACTTGGTCATATTATCTTATTTTGGCGTGTACGATACCTTGTTGGAAAGGTATATCCAAGTACTACAGGATTTTCCATTTTGTAGGCCTATTACGAACCTCAAAAAAGCGTTGTTTAAGGGGTCAAAACTACTCTAGAATTTTAAGACCCTAAAAACTGCTAAAAATAGTAAATGCCATTATAACCAAGGAAACTGATGAAACTTATTGGAGGTCTAGGTGGAATAGGCGGGTAGCCACAAATATCCACATGGATCAACCCTCCCTGCTTAGGAATCAATGGTACCCATTTCTTATAGAGCCTCCATGGGGTGAGGAAATTTCTGTTGAGCTCGGTCCCTGGAGAACCACTTGCCCTGGTGAAGGAGTTGACCTGCTTTGACAACTCGATATAGCTGGATCATATGTTGGCGAGTTTTCTTGATCTACATATCCATGATTCGATTAATTTTTTTGTGTTGCATGTAGTATGGTTTTAAATCCATTTGTGTGAGTTGTTCTGCAATGTGGGATGCGTCTAGTAATGGTGGAAAGTATGACCAAAGGTGGTCCACATTGAACACTGGGTGCAGGCCAAGGAATGAAGAAATCCTGAGCTTGAAGGAATTTTCCCCTATAACCTTGGTGATGGTGTACGACCTATATTAGAGCGGGTGAAGCTTGCAGTGGGTCCCAATAAGATGCTCCTTCTACAAATGTAGCCAAATTTTTCACCCACCTGGAACTTGTGTGACACCCAATGCTAATCATGTCACTGCTTGTACTTAGCATTGGCTATTTCCAATATGTCATGGAACTATTGGAGGATGTGATGAATGCACTCATGAAGTTGCTATCCCTGTCATATTTGGACTCGACATGAGCCAAATCTTCCTGAGTAACTGCAAATGGTATGGCCACATCAATGGGACATGATGGCTGGAATAACAACCACACCTGGAAGAGGTTGTGGTTAGTTAAGTTATGGAGAGATATGTTATATATTTGTTGGACATAGGGGAGGCTTTCATCCCATTTGTGTGGATGCTTCAAGTTCTACATGTGCATAATGTGTACGATCATCCTATTGACAACCTATGTTTGGCCATCAATTTGTGGGTGGAAATTCGTGAACTTAGTGAGTTTGGTATCCAACATAGACTAGAGACTTGACCAAAATATACTTAATAACCTACTATCTTGATTTTAGATAATGGAATGTGGGATCCCAACGTGTACCCACACCCATTCAAAGAAGAGATTAACAATGGATTATTTTGTTGTACTCTTCTTGCAGGGTGCCATAATGGCCATCTTAGAGAATCTATCGATGACCAAGAAAACACATATGATGCCATGCTTAGTAAAAGGAAGGCCAGAAATTGAATCCATGGAGATGGATTCCCAAGGTGTTGAGGCCTCGAAATTTCGTGGCAACAACATTGGGGAAAACCACCCAATCTGGACCTTAGAGCAAGTCCTTTTCCGTTCGGTGTGGTGGCTCCGAATGGGAATAAAGGGACCAGTTTCCCAATAAGGATGATTTTGGGGTGTGTTTTGTTCATATAACATGCAAAAGCGAAATGATTTTAATCTATCATATCCATTTATCTAACACTATCTATTCTACTATATACTCAGGGTGTTTCTTCCTTTACGCCATCTTAAAATATATCTTCCAACTATTAGTAATGAATATTATTTAACAGTTGAAAGAGATGAAAATTATGTAAAGATGATTCTTTTAACAAAATAGTTTAATTAAAATAATTGTGAAATGTATATTGCATTTATATGTTTGATTATATATAAGATAAGAAATCATAAACAAATATCAGTACATAAGTGCATTTAAAATTCATTTATGATAATAGTTCAGATATATAATGCAGATAAAAAGATAACTATCAATCTAAAAAGTAAAACTCAATATAATGCGTAGAGGTACCATATATATGAATTCCTACTCGTATAAGTTGACAATAGTTTTATGCTCCTCTTCACTTTCAAGCAATTTAAAGAGTAAAATAGTGCAACATCAGTTAAACAACTTCAAATGTCAAAAGATAACAGATTTCGTTCCATTAATCCATCAAAGAATTTACAAACTTACAGAAATGCATTATTTGCAAATGTTTTTGAAAAATTTATGGACCCTTTTGTAAATGGATGAGAAGGGTTTAAATACTAAACTACAATATGTTTAAAAATATATTATTACATAAAAATAGAAGAGGTTTCAAAAAACCATCCTCGTAAGGAGCAAACTTAAACTACAATCTATGAAAATAAAGTAACAACATAACTATGAGTGCTGATCCTCCTTGTGCATTTGATCTCGAAGTTGACAAATATCCACCATTGGCTTTAGCTGAGCTATCTACGAAATTCCTGATCTGATCTGGCCCTTGAATACTGCATTCGAAAGTGCTAGGTGTGACTTCTTTGTTGAATCAGTTAATGTCTGCAGGGTTAGGAACTGATGATAAGGTTTGATAAGAAAATTCCAATAATTTTCTTGATCAAAATTATTTACCTTTTTAATCATTTCCTCCCGCATCTATATCCTTTGTTTCCACTGTGCTTCTAATGACTTGAGTTCTGAGAGCACTTCAGTTGTGGATTCTTTAATAAGTTCATCTTTCAAAATATGTTCATTAACAGATTCAGTAATTTCATTTGTTAATTTCATTTTGCTACTGCCTTTTCTTCCTATCTCATCTGTACTTTCCAATCCTTAAATAAAATATCCTTGTGAAATTTATCTATCTAAGGTAGGTCACCTTTCTTTCCTGAGTCAAATCCTTGCCACTGAATGAAATCATTAAAATTATTTTCAATTTTCTCACATTAAAGTATCCTATTAGCCACTTGCTGGATTAGGATTTTTCTCGTGTCACAGTAAGAGATGGTGATTGAAGCTTGCTGACAAAACATTTCTTGTTGCTGCTTTATCTTGGAATTCATTTCTAGTTCTTCTCTTATGAATAGCTCTACTTGAGGTTGGATTTTTAATTTATTTTTTTCCGCTTCAAGATGTGTTTCCTTCTCTGTAAGTTGCACATGGTGTTGTAAATTCATTCTTTCAAACTCCTTTTGAAATTGAGACATTTTCAATTCTATCTTCCTACTGGAATTTAACTTTTCTTGTTCTAGAAATATCTCTAGTTCTTTCACTTTGTCTTCTCTTTGTTTTAGTAATAGTTTAACTTTAGTAGCCTTTTCAATAGTGGCAGTAGAATATGCCCCTGCAAATTGTGATAGTTTGGTTAAATGTTTAGGTTGATCAGCTAGAGGATCCTTCCATAGAACGTTAACAGATTCATTTATAAGATTTGAAACTGTTTCATCCATTCTTCTCCTTTTTCTTCTCTTAACTACATCCTTATGACTAGGACTGTAGAAGACGTCAAGTGAGGGTATTTATTCAATTTGTAAAACAATCTGCTCTGTAGGGTAGGCTGGAATGATCTCTCGATCATGAAATTCAGGGACCTGCTGTAATGGAATTATAGTTTACATTAAATTCTTGGATTTCTTTGGAGTTTGAAAACTTGTAGACTCACCACTATTAGGCTTTGGCTATGGTGTTTATAATGCCTTGGAAAAATTTTCCCATTCATTCTTCAAATCTTTTGGTTGAGACTTCTCTGCCTAATCGGGTGTGTTCTAGATATGCTGAATTTCTTGAGAAGATGATCCAACTCCATTAATTATTTCTTCCTCTTGCATTTCGATCCCTTTGATTACTTTATCAATTATTTTATTTGGGCTCTCATTATTTTATTTGGTTTCATTATCAAAGTGATCCGAATTCTGAGAATTATGTTGTGATTTCCCTGACTCATGATTAGATTTCTCTTGGGATTCATCTTCAGACATGTCTTTGGCCTTATTATCCAAGATAATTCTTGGAGTTGGTCTGTTGACATCTTCTATAAACAATAAATCCAAATGAATTCTTTCTAGCCTCTTATTTCTGTATGTTTTGAAAGCTTCAAAGTCATTTTGACTGAGCTGATTGGATGAATTTTGTAGTACATCTGTGAACTTCTCTATGCCTTGAAAGAAATCATCAAATATATCTATCTCATTTAAGAAAGGTTTCAATTTCAGCTCAATGGTGAAATTCTTAATCACATCATTGGGGTCGTATGGCCTCTTTGGCATTACAGCCAAATTTAATAAAGTAACATTTGAAAATTCCTTGAATGTATGACCAATATTAAAAAGTGCAAAAGTACCACATTGCAAAGGGAAATTAGGCCAAATGGCCAAGTTCTTAGAATCTTTGATTTGCTTAGAAATACCAATTACTACAAGTTTGTAAGCGATTTCCCTAGCTAGTAGCTTATCAGGAACGCAATAGGGTAAAACATGGGGAGAAACATGACTCCCGAAAACTGTGATATAGGTGAAATTATTTGCGGCGAACCATCTAGCAACGGGAAAAATGTATGTGCTAGCCTCTTTAGAAATCATAGGGGCTTTCTCATTAAATATAATCTAATGCATAGATAACATGACTCCATTTCAAATTTAATAGAAGTGTAAATGAAAATCTAACTCCCAAAGGGCTCTGCGGTAAATATGGATTGGAGTGGGGTCTTGGGTTGTCCATTTCCATCCCATGATAGGAAAACTTGAACAAAATCAAATTGCGTCCATAACATAAGCACTCATGTAAAATCGGGTATTTCCCTAGAGGAAACACTTCTTTTACTTCTGTAATCCATGATATTTCTGGCCATATTATTAGATAATATATTCGCCCAATTCATAATTGAAGAATTGACGATTGCGTCAATTAATAGGACCCAATATATGAAAAACCGAGTCATATCTGGCTTTGCAAAAAATCTACATAACATTCCAGAAACATAGAAATAAGGGGAGGTAATTGTGCTATCGGGTACATACCGAGTTTGCCTTGTTTCAGCTTGCCTTGGTCATCCTTCCATCCCTTTATAACTTTCATCAGGTCTGTATGTTTCTTTGTAAAGCTTTGGACAAAAGCTTTTTCATAATTATACTGTGGCATGGGTAAGTGGTACATTTTCCTAAAATATTCTGCAGTGAATGATTCAATATTCTCCAACTTTGAATTCTTAAATGTCCTATCAGCTATGTTAAGGTGGTCAATTACCCACTTTACCATATCTTTGTAGGGGAGAATATTCGGCCTCGTTGCTACTTTGTGAAGAAATGAGCATGCATCGTCGAAGTAAGACAGGTCAGAGGAAACTGACGTGTCTGTTGTAGCTATTTTGACTATTACCCTTGGCTATTCATCCTCGAAGCATTGGTACATTGCTTCCCATGAGGAACTGCTGCAATCCTTGTTGCAGGTTGTATCTGAGAATAATGGAGACATGTTTGAGTCTTCAATAGCTGATTTTGGGAGATTTCATTCCTTTTCTTTGTCATTCAAGTTATCCTTACTCCGTTAGGTAGTTTCCTGAATTCAAGTGAACATAGAAAACTTATATCTAGTTTGAATGAAGAGAAGGATAGAGATAAAACAATATAATAAAAAATACGGTGCTCAATAATTTAAAAGATGCTCAAAGTAGATATTAAACTTTCAAATGTTACTCCCATTAAATGCTATTAATCACCCATACTTTTTCCTATAAAATCTCTTACATACCTTTACGTAATATATCTATTCTATCAATTTAAGACGTTAGATATTATATACGATTGATTATATATGAATGATTTCATGCACTTGAGTAATAAGTATCAATATCACATATTGCAACTCTAAACCGTTACCATTAGTTATGTTTTCCGTCACTGATGAATTTTGCTAAATGCGATCTGCGCAAATCGTAGATCGCAATTTTCATGCAGTAATAAACTTTACATTTGGTTATTCGCTACGAAATGCAAAGTGCACTAAGGAATCATGCTGATGCACTTTATCAGATCTTTGAATTTTTATAATTTTTTCTTTTATTGATTCGTCAGGAAATATTTACCGAATTTCCATAAGTTCATTGTTTTTAAAAGGCGCGATGTGATTTCTTTTTAAAGGGGTTTAAAGCATTTGAAACAGGAATTCTATATGACTAAAAAAAGGTTGTAGCGCATATCGCAGTTCGCAACACTTATATATTCTGTAACTTATTCAGCGCGTAAGTTATGCGATTTGCAATGAGCATTTTTAAAATCAAAGCGAATGGGAAAAACATTTATTTCTTAAATATTTAGACTTAGGCTAAGATAAAATCAAGTTTATAAATTTCTATTTATTTTAAAGGGTCCCCATTTAGTGAAAGTAAATGGGGGGTGTTGTATAGTATAAAAAAAGGTAGAATAGGAGTTGGTTGAGAAGTATATAGGCCTTTCTTCTTGATGATCGCTTTGGAAATGATGTAGGCAATGCATGATATGATGTACATCCCAACATCTTATCGAAGGTTAGGTCAATCAAAATACTTTTGCAGTATTGGAATTTTTTTATTTACCCCAAAATTTCCAACGAAATGACTTTAGTGTGCCTCCCAAATCATCTTGGCATGCTCACTTGAAGGAACATAAAGGTTTCCTAGGTGGCATAACAGTGCATCATGGAGGTGATAATTTGGAACTTTCCTTCCTGCCAGGAGCATCTGGTATGTGTTGCTGAATTCTTGATCACTCTTGTAAATAGTCTTCCATTCCGTAGTACCATGCCCACAAGAGTCAAGCACAGTAGTCAGCACCCAGATCGACGGTCAACTAAGGAATTCCACAACATTTTTAGTGTTTCCCTTCTTATACTTTATGTTCAAATGGAACTGTTGCAGGTATATAAGAAATTTCTGATGGCGATCGTTCTGCAACTTCCCTTGTGTCTGTATGAACTGTAGGGGTCAGTGGTCTGTGTGGATGACCATTTCCTTCCCTAGAATGTAATGGTACCATTTTCGGAAAGCCTACATAATGGAATACATATCTTTTTCATAGGTGGGATACTTTCAGGCTGTGTTTGAAAGTGTCTCACTATGATATACCACTGGATTCCCTTAATGAGTGAGAATTGCACCAATTGCATAATCCAAGGCATTTTTCTCAATCTCAAATGGTTTTTGCAGGTTTGGTTATGTGAGCACTCGCGGAGAGTAGAGGCAATGCTTCAACTCAAAAAATTCCTTATGTTGGGATTCATATGAAAATAAATTTTCTTTCTCTCCTCCCTTGGTGACTTGACTCAAAGGCCAAGTGATATGAGAGAATCCCAAAACAAACTTGTAGTAAAAGTTGGCATGACCCAGAAAGTTATGAAGCTTTGTTAGAGTTGTTGGGGCTGGAAAATCTAGAATGACTTGTATCTTGGCTGGGCCCACATGCACACCCTGCTCATCAATGATGTACCCTAAACATTGAACCTGGGTCATACCAAAAGTCAATTTCTCCAAATTGGCACACAAATTGTGTTGGCGTAGGGTTTGGAGGACCTGTCGAATATGGTGGAGGTGATATTCCCTATTTTGGATGAAGATCAAGATGTCATCCAAATACACCATCAAAAATGAGTTGGTGAAGGGTCACAAGATATCATCCATAATCCTCATGAAGGTTTCAGAGGCATTCGTCAACCCAAAAGGCATGAACATCCATTTGAAAAGGCCCTCCTTGGATTGGAAGGCAATATTCCATACATCAGAGGGTTCGATTGGTACCTTGTGATAGTCAGAATTAAAGTCAATCTTGTTGAAATATTTGTCCCCTTTGAGCTAGTATTTAAGGCCATAAATCTATAGGACTGGATACATATTCCTGACAATGATCTTGTTCAGCATTTGATAACCAATACAAAGTCTCAAGGTCTCATCCTTCTTCTGTACCAACATGATCGGGCTCCCATAGGGTGATGAACTTTGCCTGATGTGCCATTTCTACAAAAATTATTGAATCCAACTCTTGATTTCATTATTCTCCAGAATAGAGCGACGATAGATCGGTCCATTGGGTAGTGGCGCACCCGAGGTCAGATCAATGGAGTGCTTGAATTTATAGTGTAGAGGTACCCCTATGGGTTAGGTGAAGATGTCCCTGTACTCCTCCAAAACCTTTTCCATATGCTACTTCTACATGAGGGGTCCCTATCTGGAGGTCATGGCCACAATCTTCTTCTTGCCCTAGGGGCGAATCATAAGGAAAAAGAATTCTCAATATGGGAAATGAGCTTATTGCATTACTTCAAAATGATCAAGGAGATGGTAGTAGGCAGTGCTACCTATGGTATCATATACAACTTATTTCCAAAATTAATAATAACAGTGTGAGCCTTAGAATCATACACAACATGTCACTTTGTAATATTCCTTTTTAGGAAAATCAACAATATAGGCACCAAAAATGCATTTTTAGAAAATCATGCTATAATAGTTAAGAAAAACCCATGGATCCATTAGTTTATACATTATATCAACCAAATATGCAAGGATATTGGAAACAAATCATTATAGCTTAGTTAAACAAGCCTTTGAAGCCCATATTAGCCCAAAAACACTGCAACCCCATGACTACTGCAACACGGAAATTATGAAGCAAGTAATGACGTATTTTAATGAGGTTTTATGCTACAGAAATAGAGAAAAAAATGGATCTACTGGTATATTACTCAAGGGAGCTGAAAAACTGAGATCTAGTCTCTTTTACACAATTCCAAGATAACCCGGCAAGGGTTTCTTGATAGGCATGAGATACAAGAAGTATATACTGCAGAATTGTGGCTGAATCACGCTATTTTACTAAAGCTTTGCATACATATGGCTGGAAATACAAAGAAATGGTTTTAGCTCCTCCTTACTATCTTGCCGGGTGAAAGGCTGAACCCTTCACTAGGAAACTAGCTC
The DNA here is from genome assembly GCA_034641835.2 of Pinus albicaulis. NCBI lineage: Eukaryota > Viridiplantae > Streptophyta > Pinopsida > Pinales > Pinaceae > Pinus > Pinus albicaulis. The sequence continues at coordinate 692,491,446 of CM076570.1, read as the reverse complement.
ACAATCAGGGGTTTTGACCCCTCCACTACAACAACATAAAAAATAATGTAGTTCCTCAAGGATACTGTGCTATAGCTGTAGGTGACTGCTTGACCCAATGTATTATGGTGGAAATAAAGCCCAGAATACTCCTTTTATATTTCTTCAACAAGTCCTCCAAGAAAGACCCATATGGTTTCCATGACCCATATGGTTTCCATTCCCTTCATTATATACTTGATGAGCTTCCTCACCATGGGTCCCATCCATTTATGAGGTTACTTCCATGCAAAGACTCCTCCAAAATTAAGTTGTCTCCACTAGCTCCACTCTCTCATTTACAACAATGTTTGATTTGGTCAACTTTAACGTAGTCTCCATGTATGGTTTCCTTTCACACCCAAGGTGGCTTTATTCTGACTATCTAAACTGATCCATATTCACACTAGGCTGTCTCTATTGATGATTCACTCCCTCCATATCAGCACTGTTGACTTGGTCAACCTCAACCTTGTCCACATGCATTAGCTCCTGTTCACACATAAGGGTGATTTATACAACTATGAAGATGACCCAGTTTCACATAAGAGATGGTTTTATTACTAATAAAGATATTTATGGGTCTCCCTACCCACTTATTCATCAAACAAGAAAGAAAAAATTGGATTCTAATATCCCAATTAGTTGCATGCTAATTTAGGAATATTACTATCTTCCCCTCCCAAATGTTTCTTGTCCTCAAGCAACTGCAAGGGTGTTGGAAAAATTCCAATGGATATGTCTCCTCCCAAATATACAAGTCAGCCTTAGGTAGATAAGCCAAATAGCTATCATCATGAAGAAGTGATAAATATATGGAAAGAGATATATGTTGTCCATTGGCCTCCTTAAGGCATGAGAAATGGTAGATTTTGAGTGCCTCAACCTCATTGAGACATTCTAATCTCCATGCTATCATCCAAACAAATGAGCCATCATTGGTAGCTCATAGAAAAAATCACCAATCCCATGACTCTGCAATGTATAGGGGTTGCACGGCTGAAAAGCAGAGATCAAGCTATCCAAATCACGCTGTATTTCTCTCCATTTATGATAGATGTGGAACTATTGGTCTTGTGCTACAATGATATGGTCATTAAGAAGCCAAAAGGTACTTGGAATCTCATGATCCCACTCTTTGACTCTAAGAACCTCTCTTGCCCAATCCACCCCACATATAGTGAATAGGGTATCATTATCATATGGGTTCCAAAACAAGTATGGACCAAGGGTCATAGTACATAATGGATGGTGACAATAGCCACTCAAGTGATTCTAGTGTTGTTTTTCTTCTAGCTGTTTCAAAGCATGATATGATAAGTGGCCATCCAACCACCTACTTGCTGCCATAAGCTTCTCAAAAGCTTGAAAATAGTAGAGGATATTAGGTGTTGGCTGATTATGATCCAAGCAAAACATTTCTTGCCAAAAATCCTCCATAAAGTGGTCATCCCCATCATTGAAAGTATTCCCAAAAGGACCTTGAGATCCACAAAGAGGTTTTCTCTCTTGTGGGGAAATGTGCTGCAAATGCATGGTAAAGGAGTGCACATATATTGTTAGTTGATAAATAAATATTAAAACAAAATCTTTACCATATGTTGTAGACAAGTTGGTGAAGAAGTCCGTATATGAGCCTTCCCATCTCTCCATCAAAAGGGGAAGTGATTGAAAGAACCTTGCAAGGTGGCTGCTCTCCTCCTCATACATCAAAAAAGCTACATATCTTCTGATATGTTGGTGCACATCTTCTTTGAGATTCTACCAATATAATCGCTCCATGATGGTGTGATAAGACTCAATGAAGTCTACATGTCTTGAAGAGAGTTCCTCATATGCTGCATGTAGGATCTCCTTCTTAATCTTGGTGTCCTAGTCAAGTATATCTGATCATGAAAATAGATGACTCCATCAACCACTTTATACTTCCTATCCATCACTTGCCCATCAAGAACCTTACATGTGAAGAGGTTCTTGGAATATTCAACCAATATTTGGGACTCCCAATATGGATCAAGGCTTACCAACAATGACAACACAGTCTAAATCTGAATTGAAGCTCCTGTCATATCATAGCTCTCTTCTTTGACATGCTCAATGCCAAAGCCACATGTTGGAGTACTGTCACCCCATTTTTGCTTCCTCCTTGGAGATGATCTTGCTCAAGACAAGATTGAAGTACATGGAAGTAAACCTCCTCTTGGAAGGCATTTAACCTCCAAAAATTCCCTAGTTTGGACAAGATATACAATATTTCCAATAGCCTCTTGTCATATTTCAAAATATTCCTCATGTGTTGAGGTATCATTTGTTGTTCCAAGGTTATGGAATAGACTTTTGAAACCATGCTCATGCTATCATAGATTTATAGGTCATCCTTTTCTAGCGCAAATAGTTGAGTGGGAGATAGCAATGTCCATATTAGAAAATTGCTCACCCTTCCTTGGAACCCATCAAAGGTTCTCAACGCTATGATAGCTCCTCCCAAGGCTCCTTCCTTAGCCAAATATGTCAACGCTACACTATGTTGAGAGAACACTTTATTCATCTTCCAATCATGGGGTCTCCCTGGTGGAATTCCTCCATGTAATGAGACATCAAGGCCTAGAGCAGGATGTATATGTGTGTGGACTGATTTTCCCTTGTCTTCACTACACAAATCCTCCTGCCTCTTGCATGAATCAACCTTCTGAAATAGAGAGGGGTGGGTGCTTTTCATCATATGATGTTGATCATCCTACTTATCTTCTTATTTAATCTTCAATATCTCACCATCTATCAATGATGGCACATGCTTCTCATGGAATGTGCTTTGATCTCTGTATGTGAGATTCTTTGGAACTTCTTGTGTACATACAAGAACTCCTCTCATTGGAGCAAGTGCTCCATCTTCATCTTCATGAGGTGCTAGATATGCTCCTGATGTGATAACGTTGTTACCTCCAGCCTTCTCTTCCTTTTCATCATCAATGGGCATTACCTTATCATCAATAAGAGGATCCTCTTTTGAAAAAGAGATCTCCATGTCCTCTTTTCCAGGAGAGTGTTTTCTATGAAATAGGGATCTTGCCTCTAGCAAGGTATTCTGCAAAATTTTATTCCCCTCAATATTTTTTTGAAGTGGAGTTGGGTTTTTAGATACTTCCAACCCATGCAAAGGTTTTGTTTGTTTTGGCTTGAATAGCTCCAGCAAAGGTGTTTCAGAATGTTTTTCATCAAAAATTTCCATTACTCTCCTAGTGAACCTTGCATAAGTAGATGTATTTGCATTTCTTAATGAAAAGTATTCAAATAACCACCAAGCATAAGCCTTACCTTCAAGATGCAGCACTGGTACTCAAATGGCTTCATCTTCTGAAACTTGGTGCTGCTGCAAATAAGTATCAAGCTCCTCCGCCCAAGCCCTAGTTGAACATTTAGGTGACCCATCAAAAGTAGAGAGGAAGAATCTACCCTCATCATGATTGCTAGGTATTTTATCCTCCTTGATCTTGAAAAACCCTTGGAATTTTAAGTGATCTTTGAACCTCTTAGATTGAGATTCATACTCTTGCAAATAATCACCAAGAGTCGCCTTCTTTGGCACATCTCCTTCCTCCATCTCACTTGCTATGACCATAGGACTGGTAGAGCATTGTAAATCTGATGGTGTGGCTGAATGATCACACACATAATATGAGGAATTGGAGCTTTCTTCATGCAAAAATATTTTTGAGGGATGTCCATGTCTTTCCATCCTCATCCCTTTTATGTCTTTCCTAATGCACTGTAGAGTTTGTAGAAGAATTTTTGAGAACTCCTTCCCTCCCAATAAAATTTTTCCTTGATTTATTATACAGATCTTCTCCTTTCTATGAGAAGCCTCCTTATATGACATAATGGCTGAAGTACATAGGCTGAGCCGAGATCAGGCCTCTGATACCACTGTAATATTCCTTTTTAGGAAATTCAACAATATAGGCACCAAAAATTCATATTTCAGAAAATTAAGCTATAACAGTTAAGAACAGCCCATGGATCCATTAGTTTATATATTTTAGCAACAAAATATGCAAGGATATGAGAAAAAAATCATTATAGCTTAATTAAACAAGCCTCCCAAGTCGAGATCAGCCCAAAAACACTGCAACCCCATGACTATTGCAACACAGAAATTCTGAAGCAAGTAAAAACACAGTTTAATGAGGGTTTATTCTATAGAAGTAGAGAAAAAAATGGATATGCTGATATATTACTCAAGAGAGCTAAAGAACTGAGATCTAGTCTCTTTTACACAATTCCAAGATAACCCGACAAGGATTTCTTGACAGGCATTAGATAAAAGAAGTATATACTGCAGATCTATGGCTAAATCATGCTGTGTTACTGAAGCTCTGTATACATATGGCTGGAAATACAAATAAATGGTTGTAGCTCCTTCTTACTAGCTTTCCAGGTGAAAGGCTGAACCCTTCACTAGGAAACTAGCTCACAATCAGGGGTTTTGACCCCTCCACTGCAACACCACAAAAAATAACGCAGTTCCTCAAGGAGACCACACTGTAGTTGTAGGTGAATTATTGAACCAATTTATGATGGTGGAGATAAATTCTAGAATAATCCTCTTAGATTTATTCAACAAGTCCTTCAAGAAAGAGTGTGGAATTCCCGCATGAGAATACCCTTGCACTAAATAGTGCAGCAAACCCAGCTAAACAGTTGAAGCACGCAAGAAGTCATAAGAACCAAACATGAAAAATATTTTGAATGACCCATATGGTTGCCCTTCCCTCCATTATATACTTGATAAGCTTCCTCACCATGGGTCCCATCCATTTATGAGGTTACTTCCATGCAAAGACTCCTCCAAAATTACATTGTCTCCACTAGCTCCACTCTCTCATTTACAACATTGTTTGATTTGGTCAAATTTGACTTAGTATCCATGCATGGTTTCCTTTCACACCCAAGGTGGCTTTATTCTGACTATCTAAAGTATTCCATATTCAGACTAGGCTGTCTCTATTGATGACTCACTCCCTCCATACCATCACTGTTGATTTGGTCAACCTTAACCTTGTCCACATGCATTAGCCCCTGTTCACACATGAGGGTGCTTTATCCAGCTATGAAGATGACCCACTTTCACATGAGAGGTGGTTTTATTACTAATAAATATATTTATGGGTCTCCCTACCCACTTCTTCATCAAACAAGAAAGCAAAAATTGGATTCTAATATTCCAATTAGTTGCATGCTAACTTAGGAATATTACACACTTCCACAAGTATGGTTGGCCTAATAATAAATCATAAAATTCAAGAGGAGAAACATCACACAATACCTTATCTTTGAATGGCTCGATGTTGTAGGGAAGGTGACACTACAGGCTGGCACAAATATCTCATCCTTGGTGAAGAAACCTAATGGTGTACAACTACGGGTGTGTTGTGTTTTGTAGACCCAACCACTTCATGACCTCTGCTGAAATGAGGTTATTTTGTCTCCCACTATTGAAAATCAACTGCAGTGGAGAATCCCTCACCCACATGTGGGAATGGAAGAGGCGCTCCCCCTCCTTTGGATATTCAGGCTAATTATTCTCAATTTTGGTGCCCTCTTTCATTCCCCTTGTCAGGTTCTGACTCAGAGTCGGAACATGCATCTAATTTGGATGCCTTCAGTTCAGCCACTAATGACTACTTTGTCCGACACTCACTTTTTTTGTGAGTGGGGCTCTTATGGAAATCACACCACTTTCTCGTGTTCTTCCTTTCTTCATTGTGTTTTTCTTTGATTCGGCTTCAATGGGTTGTCCTGGGTCACCCTACCTTGGATTTGTCCTTTTTTCTGTGGTTTGGGGGAACCTTTCCCTTGCTCCAGATTCACAAATCCAAATTCTTGCTTCTTTTGTTTATTTTTCTGCTCGATCTTGGAAGCATATCGGTATGCGACACCAAGCAAGGAGATGTCGAGGAACTCCATTTACTCCTAAATGTATATGTGCAAACAATTGTGGTACTTAAACACCAAATTTTTCTACAAATATTGATACCCAATTTTGTGCACAGGGTGTGGAAAATTCTCATCAGGTCATGCACATCACAGTGTAGTCCATTGTATGTACTTGTCCTCATGGCTCCCCATGGGGTAGTATTCTTCCTTGATGGCATCTCAAAAATAATTCCAAGTGGGTGCAACTGAAAACAATGAGGGTTATTTCTCATCCCTCTGTTCGTAGTAGGTTTCCCACCTGTCCTTGACATGGAGGGAAACTTTAAGGAGCACAGAATTAATCTTTTCCCTATTGGAAAAAACATGGACCAAAAAATATCCTTCCAACAAATTTAACCATATATCTATGAAGTCTTCATCTATTTGGACCTCAAATATGGAAATGTCAAAGTTGACTTCTACCTTGAAGGGATTTGATCCTCCAGAGTGACTGTCGGATGAAGATGCGTCGCTTTTGGGCATTCGCCGAAGGATATAGAAATTTTTTTCCATCACCGCATTACATTTTTTGACTTGAGGGATTCTTTGAGAAATATATTGAAAGGATCTCATGCTCCCTCATATTTCTTTTCTTCCACCATGAGAGGTCATTGGCGTTTATGAGGCTAGTCTTACAAAGGTTAAACTAGTTCGATCCCTAACTCCTTATACTGTGACCTCGTTGGGGACATGCAAAGAATAATAGAGAAAGAGAACACTGCTCTAATACCATTGACCCAAAATTAAACATGGACATATTAGAATGTAGATATAACCATAAATATAGAGATGCAATAGAAATAACACTTTGTTTCATTAATATCAAAAGAATTGAAATGTTCTTACAGATAGAATGGAAATAAACTAGATAAGGAAATGGTAACATATCTCTGAGAAGATATGTGGCAACTACACGCCTCTAAACTATGCTATAATGAGGTTTAAGGGATTTTTTATTATTGAACAACAAGAGAAAACCCTAAAAAATCAAAACCCTAACCCCAAGAGATGGAACACCAAGATTTTGTGGGACCCATTGGGGTTACATGGGAAGCCAACTTCCTAGGTCATATTATCTCAATTTGGTGTGTACGATACCTCCTTGAAAATATCTCTCTGAGTACTATAGGATTTTCCGTGGGCCCCTGTAATGGCTACGATCCTGCTGTGGACCTAAAATAAATGCCGGTTAGGGGGTCAAGACTACTTTGTAAGTTCATGACCTAAAAAATACTAAAAATAGTAAATTCTCCTATAAACAAAGAAACTAATGAAATTGACTAGAGGTCCAGGTGCAATAGGCAGGTGGCCACCAATATCCACATGGATCATAAGGAAATATAGATATATGCCTACATAAACTAAGGTCTTCATCCAAGAAATCATATTTATGATTCTACACCATGTGTGGATAAATGTATTGAAGTTGAACATGGGAGAAATTATTTGAACATTGGTCATTGGGGTAACCATTTCCAAATGCAAGGCAATTGATTAAAAATGATAATGGGTACCAGGGTACGAAAGTACATTTTAGCCAATATGAATATATGTGTTGAGGTTGAATATTGGTAGAATCAACTAATCAAGGGTCATTAATGCATACACATAGTGAATTTTTAGGGAACCTACCATTAATTACTACAAGCCCCAAGGTATTATAAAATCGCTAAGTCTAGCTCCTAGATAATAAGTTGGAATTGATAGGTGGATTCAACAATGAGAAGGAAGTAAGTCTTCCACACTATAAAAAGGAAAATAACATAAAAAATAATGATTAATTGTGCATAAATTGAACAAATTAATGGCCAAAATAGACCGTCAAGACATCAAAGGAATGATTAAATTAGGATAAAAATATTGTCGAATATTAGCACGACTCTAGAATCACCTAGGTAGAAATGAACACCAAAATAAAACGATGATTTAAATCATTAATGTAGGAGGTTACAAAATTTCTCCAAAATTATTGGAAGAGTAATTTATCAATCAAAACAGTAAAAAATCAAAATCACGATACAAATCCTAAGGAAATACTACAACCCAACTATAAAGAAGATGACTCAAAATAGGTGCTTTTTTGAAGGATGTCATGGGATAACCAATATCATCCATGGGGTCTTGGATAGACGGTGAGCAGGTGTGCTATTAAGGAACTCCTAGATGTTAAGTCACCAATTCAATTCCCCACCCTATTCAAGTGTTATTCATGGACATGACCATGATGTAGCCTCGCCAATGTTGAACTTACAAAAAAAAAAATACATAGACTAGCCAATACCATAAAAATCATGATAGAGATATCAATTATTGTTGAAACATACAACAAGAAATTCTCAATTTTATTTTCCCTTGATTAAATTGGGAAAATTAAAATTTCCACATCAGCAGCCAACTTGGATGCAGCTAACTAAGGTGTGGCTCTTATCACTCCACTAGCTTAGTAAATTAGAGTTAGAGGAGTTATAGTTCAGTTAAACATGTGTGATTGCTAATTTGTAGCAATCAAGGGTTATTTTAATTTATTTTCAGTTAAAATAGTTCTAAATGTTCAAGGAACTAGTGGAAGGTTAGTTGTACAGTGGGACTTCAGTCAAACTCAGTTATCATCTAGTTAACTGATCAAACAACCCAAAATAAATAGTACATGCATACAATTCTGTTTCCCCAACTGTGGTGGAGATTCTAAGGTAGTGCAACATCAGTTCTAGACTATTATTTAGTGTACAGGTGTTTCTTACAGTCAGATGATAAAACTTTGGATTTGCACAATAATTTTGGAGGAATTTCCTAAATAATAGGGGCCTAATTTCTGAAGGAATTGTGCAAGAAAATAGGGGCTCAAGAAGAGGAAAAATTTGACTAAGTCTAGGTCAGAGCTTCTCAGTGAGAAAAGATATTGGTTATTCACTTGCAAGTTGTGTTCAATTGAGAAAAGTAATTGTAATACATCTCTATTCATAATATTAATGCAAGAAGACATTGGGGTTTTCAGCATATTTCATTCCCTAAAAGAAATATAGTGTGCATGTGTGTCGTTTCTCATTGCATGTTTGTGATTAATATTCTAAATTGTGAATTGAATTCTATATAACAATAGAGTATGTTTGTGTCTTGTGATTTTGATTAAAATTTCATAAGTAGTTTCAAATATACACTATAATTTCTACATGGTATCAGAGCATGATTCACATTAAAGCAGGAATTTTGAAGTTTTTTTCTCGAGAGAATAAATTTGCAGTTCAATACAACATGACCTCTTCATAGCTGAGAATATGACCTTCAATGGTTTGAGGCTAGAGTATGCCTTGGAAGGAAGCCCTAATTTCATTGCATGGAAGGATCACATTGAGGCAGTATTGGATGAAAATGGATTGCTAGAATAAATCAAGAAAAATGTTGCAAAACCACAAGCGTCTAATGCCCAGAACTATCCTCAATGGAAGAAAGAGGTAGTAAACACAAGGAGAATAATTTTGGAGGGAGTATGAGATGAAATTTTCTTAAATCTCCATGGGAAATAAACTTCATTCAGAATGTGGAAATCACTAATAAAATTGTTCGAGAATATTAGTGACCACAGGATAAACTTTGAAATATCAAGATGTAGAAGGATGATACTATTTCACAGTATCTGAGAAGGTTCACACAAGTTCGTGATGAACTTGGAGGGGTTGGTGTTAATGTTGCAGAAGATAAATTAGTAATGCTATCCCTTCTAGGCCTTCCCAAGTGTTGACATAACTAAAAATATTCAGTGAACGGGAGGGAGAAACTATCAAATTAGGAATGCTTATGGTCCTATTTGGTTTAGGAGGAAATAAGGTGGAATACTAGAGATGGGACTTCATCCAAGGGCAAGGATGAAGAAAAATTTTCATTTGCTGGAAAGTGAATGAAGGGAAAAGGGAAGAAATCTTAATCCAAACCAGAATATAGCCAAGGGGGAAAGCAGAAATATTTTTCCAAAATTAAATGCTTCCATTCTCATGAATTTAGGCACTATGCTATGAATTTTCCACACAAAAAGCCGAGAAATAAGACCTCAGGAGGAGTAGCAAGTGAATCTTTGGATTCACATTTCGAGCTTGAATTTACCCTTATCACATGAATGACCAAAACAATGATGGGCAGTGTGCGATACCTAGAATCAGGTGCATCGTTCCACATGAGAGGGTGTAGAGAGTTTTTCAGTGACCTAGAGAAAAAATATTTTCAAATGCACATTGATCTGGGGGATGATGGAAGGTACAACTCTACCGGGGTTGGTACAATCACCTTTGAGAGGGAGTCGAGCTCCCCTCTTAGAATCAAGGCTGTCATGTTAATTCTGGGCATAAAGAAAAATATCATCTATATTGTAGTTTTGGAAGATCATGGTTATGATGTGATCTTCAAAAAAGGAAACACATTCCTCAGACACATAGCCATGGGATAGGTGAAGCAGATCAGGGTTCGTGTGAAGAACTGGTATAATGTGGAATACTATGTTGCATTAAGCACTAAGGAGGAGAAAGTGTAGGGCCATGATGTAGGTGAAATTTGGAAAAAATACTTGGTTAGTTGCATCATGGAGTATTTAATATTATGTAGAAAATAACCATTGGATTCCCTAAAGGATCACTTGAGCAGCAGGATGCATGCAAAGGATGTACCTTCGGGAAGTACGAAAAATACACATTCCATGATAGAGACAACAAAGCACATGCAATGTTGGAAAGGATCCACTCTGATGTCTATGGACCTTTCTTGAAAGCTTCCACTACTAGACACAAATATTTTGTCATTTTTATTGATGAATTCTCGTGGAAGTGTTGGATCTTGTTCATGTGGAAGAAGGATGAGAAATTATCCAAGTTCGTATAATTCAAGGCACTAGCTGGGAAATAAATTGAAAATAAGGTGAAGGCTCCTAGGAATGATAATGGAGGTGAGTATGTGTTGAATGAATTCAAAACATTATGTGCAAAAGAAGGAATTCGATAAGACTTGATAACACCCCACAACCCACAACAGAATGGGGTGGCTGAGAGAAAGAATTGTAGCATTGTGGGAGTTGTGAGGGCTATGTTCTATGACCAAGGCCTGTCACTGAATTTATGGGAAGAGACATGCAACACAATATTCTATTTGCATAATCAGAGTCCTCATCTTATTCTAGGCATGATTACACCGGAGGAGGCTTTCTCGGGGAGAAAGTTGGATGTGTCACACTTCAAGATTTTTGGAGCCTCTGTTTACTGCCATGTCTCCAAAGAATCAAGAAGTTTGTGTTTAAAACATAATTGGGGTATTTTTTGGTTACACATAAACTCCTCACAACTACCATGTGTATCCGACATCCCTTAGAATGAAATTTTTGCAAAGGGATGTAAAATTTGATGAGGAGAAATCGATGCGGTGATCTATTGAGAGGGAGCTTTAGATCCCACTAGAAGAGGATATTTTAGCTCCAAAGGAGGAGCTTTAGGAAGTTTTGGAGGAGCCACAAGTTGAGGAGTAGAGTGTGGAGACAACCACTCAAGCAAAACCATCTAAAGAAGGTAGGAAAAGGACCTGGGAAGCTGATAGTCTTGTGTAGGATGCAAGGGAGAATATGGGAGCTCTTTCAAATTTGCGCAGGCAGAGAAGGTCACATGATTGGTACATTAGCTACATGGCTCTAATGATTGAGCTTGTGGAGTTTGAGCCATCCTATTTCGAGGAAACAATAGAGAAACTTGTATGGGTTGATGCAATGGTGGAGGAATAGTAATCCATTGTAAATAAAATTGTTTGGGAAGTTGTCCCAATACCAGTAGACAAATAATATATTGGTTTGAGATGGATCTTAAAGGTAAATCATGCAACAGATGAAAGAATAGAGAAGTATAACACAAAATTTGTGGCCAAGGGGCATTCTATAGTTGAAGGAATTGAATATGAGGATACCTTTCCTCTTGTAGCAAGGTACTCATCCATTAAATAAATTCCTGCTCTGGCTGCGCAGTTGGGGTGGAATATCCACTAAATGGATGTAAAAACAAAATTTCTCAATGAGGTTTTTGAGGAGGTGTACATCAAGGTTTTGATATATTTGATTGGGAGTCTCATGTGTGAATACTAAAGTGAGTGTTGTATGGTATCAAACAAGCACCCCATGCTTGGTACATGAGGATTGAAAGTTATATTAGTGGTTTTAGTTTCACCAAAAGTGAATTAGATGAAAACCTATATCACATATTGCTAGAAGGTAAATTGTTCATTATTGTCTTATATGTTGATGATTTAATTTTAAACGGCGATGATAATCTGATCAAATCTTGCAAGGAGGACCTTCCAAGATCATTTGAAATGAAGGAAATGGGTCTCATGCACTACGTCCTCGAGTTGGAATTATGGAAAGGCGATGGGGGACTATTTGAATCTCAAGGAAAATATGCAAATGACCTATTGTAGAGATTCTGCATGGAGAGTTGCAAACCCATGGAGACACCTCTAGTGACCAACTGGAGGAAGGAGGATTCCACTTTAGGTGAGGAAGTGGATGCTACCATTTATCATTAAATAGTGGGTTCACTTATGTACCTTGTGAGCACACGAACATATATGCGATATGAGTCAACCAACTGAGCCAAGCTATGATTAATATAGGCAAATTATTTTGGAAGGCATGTAATCATTTTTTATGGTACCTCAGAGGCACTACCTAGTTTGGAATATGGTATAAAAAGATAGAGGGAGTAAATTTGTGTGGCTTCCCAGATGAAGATTTGGTAGGGAGTCAATTAGACCAAAATATTACATCAGGAGGAATTTGCAGTGTTGGGTCCGCAACTGTTTCCTGGTACAACAAGAAGCAAATATTTATGTCGCTCATCTCGACAGAAGAATAATGCATGGTTGTAATTCAAGCAACAAGTGAGGTAATCTGGATGAGAAAGATACTTTTGGGATTTTTTGGCCAGAAGATGGATCCAACTATGATCTACTATGATAAATAGAGTTGCATCAAGCTCTCATGGAATCATTTATTTCACGATCGATCCAAGCATATAGATATCTGATATCACCATTCACGGGACTATGTGCAAAGGCAGATAATGTTGCTACTGTACATTCTGATAGAGGAATAAGATGATGAAATTTTGACAAAGGAATTGTCAAGAGGGAAGTTTGAGCTCCACAAGTGTAGGATAGGGGTGGTTTATAATACCTTTATTGCTTAGAGGGAGTGTTGAAAAATGCAGCAAGAAATTATCAATTTGATTTTTCCTTGATTAAATTGAGAAAATTCAAATTTCCACATCTGCAGAAAACTTTGATGCAGTTAACTCAGGTGAAATGGCTCTTGTCAGATATTTTTCTCAATAAATTCAAGTTAGAGGAGTTAGAATTCAGTTAATCACGTGTGATCGCTAATTTGTAGCAATCAAGGTCAGTTATTTCAAGTTGTTTTTAGTTAAACTAGTTTTAATTGTTGAAGGAATTAGTGGAAGGTCAGTTGTGTGGTGGGACATCCATAAATCAACCCAAAATATCTAGTGCATGCATAGAATTTAGTTCCCGAGTTGTGGTGGAGATTCCAAGGTAGTGTAACATTAGTTGTATACTAGTCTTGAGTGTGTAGGTGTTGCTTGCAGTCAGATGATCAACCTTGGGTATTGCGCAATCATTTTGGAGGAATTTAATAAATAATAGGGGCCTATTTTTTCAAGGAATTGCAAAAGGAAATAGGGGATCAAGTAGAGGTAAAGGTTGTGCTTAGGTGAGAAAAAAAATTGTAATACATATTTATTCATCATATTAATGCAAACATGCATTGAGGTTTTTAGTAGATTGCTTTCCCTGGAATTTTTTTTTTCTGTGCATATGTGTCATTTCTCATTGCATATTTGTGATTGATGTTATAAATTGTGAATTGAATTCCACATAGCATTATTTTAGGTTTATGTCTTGTGATTTTGATCAAAATTTCATAAGCAGTTGAAAATATACACCATAATTTCTACAATTACTCCCTTTATGTCCACCTCCCCTCCTCTCCACACCAACCTATGCATACCCCCACCCCTCTTTTTCTTGTGTTTTTTTCATATTATTAGAAAGGATATAAAGGAGTAAAACCATATTATAACATAATGGAATAAATGAGTGTCACAAAGAAAGAAACAAATTTCCTAATACAAGGAACATATGATACAAACAAAAATGAAAGAAATATATGGGAAATCATAAGCATGTCTTCCATGAGGGATAAATGTTAAAAATGCATAAGTTATTGATACAAAGGAAAGTAAAAAAGGATAATGCATTGGAGGTAAGCATAAAATAATGAGTTGTAGTGGAGAAATCAACTCAAATATTGATATAGTGAAGTAGTGTGAATTCAAACCAAACATACGAGGACCCAATCTAGAAATAATGAGATGATATAAGAAGAAACATGTGGGTTCAAAATCAAAGTCATTACATGACTATCATGGATCACATGCCTATGAGGAAAGCTTAGCATGGGCACCAAACATTAATGAAGGTGCTAACTAAGACAACCCATGATAATTAGGCACTACCGTGCAAGTTGCGAAAAATAAAGGGTGGTTTAAACATTACTGTTTATTTTTATGTAGAATTGGGAGGTATTCCTCCATGACAAGAGGCTTCATAAGCTGACCTACAAAAACTATCCAAATTAAATTAAAATAAATTTTAATTTTGGGTTTCACGTAGGCCCAAAAAGGACAAGTCAACCCCACCATAAAAGGGTGTGTCCCTAAGGGTAAATTAATCCATTATACATGTATGTATACAAATAATGTGGAACTTACTTTGTCACAATCACTCATCATCTCTCTTATATATAAGACACTCGTGGCAGCATAAGAAACGATGAAAAGAATAAAGTTTGGACTTGTTTTAAACACAAATTTCTAGATATTTTATTGTAAACCTCTCTCAAGAAGATTTTATCCTAAAAGATGAGTTGTGTTTTCTCCCAAGTTTGGGTTTCCCAAGGAAAATGTGTTGTCTCTATTGTGCATGCTTGCCTCTTTATTATCTTATTTATTTCTAATTTTTTCGCTACTTTACTGTTGATATTTTCTATGTATAATTGCTTAATGATATATGTGGCACAAGATAAATTAATTGAAAGTAATTAGAAAGTAATTATCATATCAGAAGATTAATTTCTATTGTGTATTAATGAAGAAAAATAAGCATGGTTTCAAAGACCTGTTGAGCACCCTAGAAGAGCATGAGCTCAATAATTCTAGAAAAGTTCAAGATGATGATTTTTTTCTAAATAAGAAGAGGAGACCAGAACTGCATAATGAGCCTATTGGTAAGTGAATTTGTCTATTCTGTGAAGTCGAATTTTTGGACAGGGAAAATATTTTTCCATAGTCACAAAAAATGGTCTATTTTGTGTGACCAATGTCAAGGTAGTTGGTTGTAGGGGCCACACAGACTTCCTAGGTAGCAACAACTGAAAAATGAGGTCGCAAGTCTACCAGCCTGTGCAAAGAAACTGACAGGTATATGAGGTAGGTTGAGTACCCTTAGGCCGGAGGAAAGGTCGAACGAAAAAACAAAATATTGAATAAATTAAATTAACCACCTAAATGCACTGTAAGCAGAGTTTAAGGGAAGAAGTTTTAATCCATTTGGAGGTGTTAGTCTTATTTGTTTGATGAGAAATGGATCGATATAGATTTTATGTTATGCATTCCAAGAATTGATTTCCAAATCAATAACAATTTTATGGCGAATTCCAATAGTAGATTCAATTAGTGGTAATGAATTTAATTTTTTCTTTTCACGTGACATCAATTCACCAATTTATTATCAAGTGGATAAACTAGAAGGAAAGCTATTTTAAAAATCTTTCTCAAAAGGGAAAAATTGTATCGAGAATATCACAACTGAGCTTTATGTTTTATACATTGATGGTGCTCCATTTGGAATTCCCACAAGAACAAGGTTGGAACCTATAGGGAAGAAAAAATTATGGAATGGAGTTAGTGAGTTGAGTCCAAAGCACAGGTATTTGTCCATTGATGCACAACTTACTTTCAAAGTTTAGGATGTTTATTCTTCTAAGAAAGATGTGGTCATTGGTGGTATTACCCTTGTGTTTTGAAAAAAAAAAATACTTCAAAAAAAAATATAGAGGAAACTTAGGCTTTGGTCGGGGAGAAAAGTAGATGAGTTAGTGCCTAAGTCTGAACGAGTAGAAATTGAGTGCTTGGAGAAGCTAGTCAATAAGTATGAATGTGGAAAGATTCCATGTATTGAGTGGATAAATGAACTTGCATTAAAATACATTGAGAAAATAAAGAGTAAAAAATTATATGCATTGGGATATCTCATTTACATATTATTACTCATCTAGTTCCTTTTGAGCACCAAGTTTCTTTCCGAGATCTAGGAACAAATTATCTGTCACCATCTCCAATTTCTTCAACAAATGAGCTAGTATCTGTATGGTATTTAGAAGTGGGATGAATTAACCCCTCAGAAAATAGGAAATTTAACTTATCCTGGAGTTTGAAGAGGGGTGTAGTGGACGAATATTTGAAGCCTATCTCTAATGAAAGAAATTAAGACTCTGCAACATCTTGTTTTTGCATGACCAAAAAGCAAGTGAATTATTGAAGATATTAAATTACCCTCTAACAAACACATTTATACAAGTGGATATTGGTGGAAATCATCCTATTCCACTTAGACCCCCACCACTATTTCTTTCAATTTCCTTAATTGTAGCACAATTTACTATTTTTGGAAGTTTCTTTGAGTCGTAATATTTCAGAGTCGTTTTGAAGCCCTAAATGACATTCTTTTGGAAAATGGAAAAACTTGTAACATGTGTAAGGGTTTGAAGTTTAAAGTTTCATTCCTTAAATATATATTTCTGACGAGGTATAATACGCGTCAAACAGAGATCATATGCCAAAGTTACGACCCCGGGAAGTTGGTGTACCAACTAACCCTGACGGGGCCAACAATTGTTTGGCGCTCCATCTCCTAAGCTTACCTTTTAGATGTTTAGATTTTCCCCTTGTTTCTAAATAATAAAAATGCCTTCGAGCCTCAGTATAACACAGTTCATATGGCATGTAGCCATCACATCTCTTCTTAGAGATAAGTTACCATCGCCCAAGCTAGTTTTTTTACATTATGCGCGTAAAAACATTCCAGTATTTGTTATTAATCAATTGAAGTTCAATTTTCGTTGTATCTCTATGTTTATGTTTAATTGTGTATTTAATTTCATTCCTGCATAAATCTGGATCACACATTAGGAGGAAATGAAAGGAAACTTATCTGGAGTTTTGGGTTTTCTTTGGTTTCTAAGAAAAATACTTTGACAAAGTTTCTTCATTACGTTGAATGGAATTATTCCCAAGGGAATGTGTTTCAACATTGATAAAGATTTATCTTGAAGTAAATAAAGAAAGACTTGGAGTGCTGCATCTTGATGAATCCGCAAGATGAAGAAACTCTAGCCCTTACAAATTATGTAAGAAAGAAAGTTTATTTCATTAACAATTGATGTTGAGGATGTGGATGATAATTTCAAGATTGATAAATATTGCTGATGGATTTCAGTGATTTTTGCAAGGAGGAAAGAATCAAGAGGGAGTTAACAATTCCCTACAATCAAGAGATGAGTACTTTACATTTTTCTCTCTTGTTTATTATTATTATTATTATTATTTATGATTGTTATTTTATGGCCTCCTAAATGAGGTATTGAGGTACATCGTGAAGTCTTCCAAGATTTTGCCAACAGGTGGAAACATTAATAAAAACAACACAATACTTGAAACAAGAGGGTTATTCTAGTGGTAGAAGGTCTTTCTCACGTGACAAAGGGTGAAACACCGGTAGAAGGAATTTATAACATGATAGAGGGAGCAACTAGGACTACCACAAGATTACCTACTTCAAAATCCAGAAGGATATAGTTGGGATATTTCGTCTAAGACATTATGTAAATAGGAGGAGTAGAGATCCAATACTTATCCACAAATGAGTAGCATAAGATAAATTTTGAGGTCTAAAATGGCCTCCTAAGGAATATTATAAAATAATAATAGAAATGATAAAACAATATTAAATTACATCATCAAATTTTAGAGGAAAAAAAGGAAAAAAAAAATTCAACTCATATTTTCAACTTATCTCCCTATGATTTTACTCAAACTTTGAGCAAGATTACTCGTTGGATGCATTATTTAATTCCTCATACAAGGAGTACTCATGTTCCATACTTTCAAAGGACCCTGCAATACAAAAAATGAGAAATACATGAAAAAATTCATTGCAATAACATTTTTTCATGTATTTTTCATTTTTTTCCTCTAAGGGTCCATTGAAAGTATGCAACACGGGCAATCCTTGGGTAAGGAATTAAGTTCTTCAAGAAAAGATTGCTCTTGCTCGAAATTTGAGTAAAAAAGTACCGAGATAATTTAAAAATATGAGTTGAAAAAATAGTTTATTTATTTATTTATTTTTACTTTTTTACTGCAAAAATGGTGAATCATCCCCAATGGTTAACATCATCATCTTTAATCTTGTGTCTTATTATAAAGTTGACTTTGGTTGTACATTTTAGTTTTGAGGTCCATTTTAGACCTTAAAATTTATCTAATGATTATGGACAAAGACGAGCTTAGTTTGATCCTGAATGTCTCCCTTATTGGAAGGGAATGGTGAGGTATTTTCAGGATTGGGTTGACTATCTCCTGAAGCCATAAATGAATTTGGATGGCTCATAAAGGAATTTGAACAAGAGGAGATGAATGCATTCAAATTTGAATCCAGAAGGACTTAGATAGGTCATAAAGGACTTTGACCAGAAAGGTTAATGGCCCAAGGAAATTATAGGGTAAGATTATATGATACATTCACCTTTGAAGCCAGAAAGACTTGGCTAAATCGAACATAGTTGAAAGACTAAGGGAAATTATAGGATTGGATATATCTTCTCCTTAGAAGAAATAAGGAATTGAATATGTCGACTGAGGAAGATACATGTAATTCACCTTTGAAGCTAGAAGGACTTGGCTACAAGAAGCACTTGGCTAGGCCATAAAGGACTTTGATTAGGAAGGCAAATGCTCCAAAGGAAAATTCTCTCTTGAGAATCAATAAGAACTTGGATGCCAAAAAGACTTGGTTGGGTCATGACTAGAGGATATTGATACATTTGACTAAAGATCCATAAATTACTTTGGAAAAACTACCTAGATACTCACATACATATGTGGAGTTACATTTCCCACTCCAGGATGGAGTTTTCTATAGACATTCATCAACATGTCAAGCTCATAAACTCTTCTTAAGGGAGGAGAAATTTCAGCTAAAGGAGAATAGTTGCATCCAAGAAGAATACCTCCCTTAGTAAGAGGGAGTGTTGATTTTTATTTATCATGAGGAGGTATTACCACATGCCAATAGGCCTCATAATTCAGCCTAGAAAAATTATGGAAACTAGACTAAAATAAATTTCAAGTTTGGGTTTCATGTAGGCTCAAAGAGACAAGTCGACCCACCATGAAAGTTTTTTCCTTAGGGTAAATGAACCCATTTGACTTTTATATATACACATAATGTGACACTTCATTTTTCACACTCACTCATCATCTCTCTCATATAGAATAAAATCATGGGGGTAGAAGAAAGGATGAAATGGCTAAAGTTTGGACTTGTTTTTGGCTAATAAATAAAAAATTACCTCAAAGGATGACCCTTGTTGTAAACCACAATTGGTAATAGAAAATAATCTGAAAAACTCAAAATCATTCACTATAATTCAATTGGAACAAAAATGAAGTAGTAACTTGTCTTCAAGTAGTGGTTGAATGCAAAAATAAGGTCAAAATGTTCTATAAATAGGTGAAAAAATAAAAAATTGGAATCATTTTAGTATCTACTTACCACCCATAGTTCCAAATCCATCTTTAGTATTGGCTTCAATTATATTTATTGAGAGATTTTATCGTGGAATTTTGACATCAAGAGGTACAAATAACTCTAGACTATTTAAAGTTCTGTTTACCTTATTCCGTTTAATATTTTATTTTTTCTAGTTTCCTCTAAGTTGTCATGCACTAACATATTTTAGGGTTTTATGCACACAAGAGTACTAAAACCAAATAGCATGAATAAGACATCGTAGATGCATTAGGCCCTAGCACTAATACCATATGCCCAAAAAACCATAAAAAATGTTCATATGACATTTTTTCTTAATCATTTTAATTAAAAGGACATAAATGGTATAAGTTTTTTTGAGATAAATCTCAACCTTTAACTAACTATAAGTAGTCTAGAATATTCCATGGAGGCTAAATCCCTACCATCAAAATTTTAATTTAATTATCAACCATTATTAGGTGGATGATTGAGATTTAACCTTAAAAAATATTCTAGAATATTCATAGTAGGATACACAAATCGTTGATATTTATCTATAAAGTTTGTCTTTTTTTTTTCCCTTTTAATTAAATTGATTAACTAAAAAATGTCAAATGAACAAGTGTCATATGTAGTGAGTTATGGTTTTTTTTGCAAGTGGTAGTGATAAGCCATGGTATTGGCCCATGTTATTGTAACAAAGCCTATTTACATATTAAGAATCTCCATATAAGATATGGTAAAATCTCCATAGTCAAGAATCTTGTTTCCTGTTTTTTTAAATGTATATATGTTTAAGTTATATTAATTATTTTTATAATTAACAATAATAATAATCATAATAATGAATTAACATAAAGTTATAATTCAGTTATTTTTCATGTTTTCATAATTTTAGAAAGGTGAGATGTATTTAAGTAATCCTTTTAATTCTTGTTATGGATTGATGTCTATAAACATTTACCATCCATTTAATTTATATAGCCGTGATACTAATTATTAATAATTAATTAAAATTTTGAAATACCTATTCTAAAATAAACACATTTATAAA
This sequence comes from Pinus albicaulis, assembly GCA_034641835.2. Lineage (NCBI taxonomy): Eukaryota > Viridiplantae > Streptophyta > Pinopsida > Pinales > Pinaceae > Pinus > Pinus albicaulis. The sequence goes on along the minus strand of CM076570.1, from coordinate 692,470,493 downwards.
CATAATTAAAAATAAGAATATTTTCATCTATAAAAATACAAATTTATATTTACAATAAATAATATTACAAAAATAATAACCAAAATTTAAAATTTATAAACAATGCACAGATTTCATAAATCACATATGCATGTGATTCTAAAATCAATTTATATAATAGCTCTATTCACATATTGCCCATATTCATTCCTGCTATTTAATATGAACATTTTAATCTTACCATCTAAGTTCAAACCCATTTATACTTCTCAAAAACCTTAAATTAATGTGTCTGCACTATCATGTACCCAAAATAGAACTATTAGAAAAATTCCCATTCATAACACAAAACTAATAATTTAATTAATGTGCATAGTGCATGAAGGTAATTCCCAATTTCCATTTATTTGTTTTTTTTTTCTAACTAATGTTCTTTATAGTCCCCCTCGAAATGGGTGATATCGCTAATGTTAATGGAGACTCCTTATGAGGTGTGCCCCATCAATAGATGGATTAAACCCATTATTGCATGGACGAGAATTGGTGGAGAGCGTTGGAAGGTGTACTGTAGGTCTCTTCGATTTAAATGGGTGCAAGGGTATGTAACTTGTGGGAAAGGAGGTAAGGTTGTATACTCGCCCTCCTTTGTTGTGGCCCGGGTGGCATTGTAGTTATTTGTGGTTTTTTGGAGTGTGGGTGAGGCTGGTATTATGTATGCACTAAGGAGGGTGGTACAAAGTAGAAAGGTATTGTGGTTCTTACTTCATCAATTGTTTCATTGTACTGTGAATCTGGTTATGTGTTTGTATCTCCTAGAGTGTCGTATAATTAATGTTTGGAGTGTTGTTGAATTTCACCTATGCTATTATCTATGTGGCGTGTATTAGGGTTGTAACTGGTGCAATAATTTCATGCATTTGGATTTCAAATTCTCTCTATATATTTGGCTATATACTTGACATAGGGGTACTATCTCGCTTGGATCAATGTTGTTTTTGATGGGCGGTTCCTCGTATTTCCTCTAGGAACCCTCACTGTCTATCTTAGGGTTATACCTATTATTTTGTTTCGTCCTCGATCTGCGTGAGTCGCTCTGTGTTGTGGGGGATGAAATTTGTTTGATTGTGATGTTGGCTAATGGTTTTTTTCTCAGTTTAGTTAGGCTATAGGGGTTTTTGAGTCTTATGTCCTTGTATTTTCTAGTTATTTCCTCAAGTTTGGCCCTCTATTGTGGCTTCGGGGGGATTATTTTCTAGTTCTGAATTTACAAGAGAAAAGATCAATATTTTGTTTGTCCTCTTCTTTTCTTGGTCATGGGTTTTGTACTTGTTTGGTATGCTACCTTATTTTTGGCTTAATGCCTTCTCATTAGAGAATATTGATTCAGAGGGGAAGTATGAGTTCTCTTAGCTTCTAACACACTCGTCCTTTTTTATTGATTCTATTGGAATGTTATTTGATGTGGTTCATTTTGAAGTCAAAAGAAAAATTCTTCTCTTAGAGGAAAAGGAGATTGAGTTGCCACCCTATCATTCTGATTTTGAGATTTAGATGTCATGTTTAGATCTCAAAAGAGTCCCAGACCTAGGTAGATTTTGTAAGAAGAAGTTTCATTTCTTGAATTCTTTTTCTTTCAACCAACAAATGAACACTTTTCTCTAATTAATTTTAAAAGGTAAATAGGTTGAAAGATATAATTTATGCTCTAGACCAGAAGACATTAAGCGCATGTTGCTTAATCTGCATTTTTGTCTTGATAATGTGGATTCTCGACTGGCTTGGGTAGAGGGTTTACTTGTGTCAAATTATACCTCTCGTGATATGAGTGGCCATCCTGTTGATGCTGGTGATTATATTGACCCTTTGGTGGACAATGTTCAGGATCCGACAATTATTTCATATAATAAGGATTAAATTTTGAGGACTCATGTTTTTGGACACTTTTTTGCGTTTGTCATTACTGTTGGCAATATGTTTCTCGTGTTATATAATATTAAATTGATTGTCCTTGATGGAAAATATCTAGAAAAGGACGAAGAAACTATCTGTATGAAGAATCTCAGTAGTCTCTCAGAATTTTTGTGCAACAGATTGGTTATTTTTAATATGTCATAATGTATATGCTGGTTTGTAAAGGCCAAGTCACATATGCCTGTTTGTGCTCCAAAATTATAATACCAAGGGGCTTTACCATGGTATTAGCCCACGGTATTGAGCGCTATATTATCTATTTGATTCCGTCCAGGATTACCATCAGTGGTTGAGTGGTTTTGACTGATGGTGTTGGTAAAATCTAATTCTATATAAGGAGAAGAAGATCACAGTGCAAAGTGTGCATGAGTAAGGGTTGTTAATGAATAAATTTCTCTAAGGAATATCTGCATGGATGAAGTCTATTTTTAATTGATAGATATGAATCTATGATGCACCCATGGATATAATTATGGTTCAAGATCTCTAGATTTGAAGATGATGAAGCTCTAGTATGATCTACTGAAGAAATTATGAAGAACTGGCACAAGACTGCTGAAGAAAATGAAGAAATTTGGTTAAGTTTTATAGATCTAGTCTCTTCTGCAGAATTTAATTTTATAGATCCATACGTTAGTTGGTCTCAGTAAAAGCACATATATACGTAGATTCTATTCATGAAAAGTGCGTATGGAAGTTAGGGTTTTCTGAAGCTTATTGCAGATGTTACTACTGTGATTCCTATTTTTTGTCTGCTGTCTGTCAATGAAGTCTTCTTAAAGTTTTGGGTTGTTTTAATATTGAGTATGCTGCTAAGGTGATCATGAAAAAATCTAATCAATGATTGAGAAAACATGATTAAGTTTGACTGACTGTCTAAAGGTTCTGCACTGCTAAGAAAATGTCTGACTGAAAGCCTTAGATCTGAATCTGAGTCTGATCACATTCTGAAGGATATTATACACAGAATTATATGTGGGTTGGTATAAATAAAAGCGCGTATACACGCAACTTTAACAAAGTGAAGTAGCATATTCATTCTAGGTTATGAAAACAGTATCCACTGATGCATACGTAGGTTGGTGTGTAGGAAAGCGCGTATGTACGCGGCTTCAGCGAAGCAAAGTAGCGTATGATATTTGAATTAATGAATATTCAGGGTTGAGTTTGTATTTGCATATCTATTCTGAAGTCTAGGTTATTTCTGAAGTTTTGGTTACAGTGTTTTCACAGTTCTAATTGAAGTATTAGGCAAAGTTTATGATTGTTGATAAAGGGTTGTGTTGATGCTGTTTGATCCAGTATGAAAATTGATGAAACGTGGTCTGCAGTGGGTATGAGAGTTGAAGCCTTCAGTATGGAAGTATAAGCTTCCTACTAGTAGAAGCTGGTGTTATGTTCATGGGGTTGAAGCTCCCTTATAGGAGTGGCTAGTAAACGAGAAGAAAGGGGGTTGGAGCTCTCTTCCAGTAGCAGCTGGAAAATGAGTAAAGGTTGCAGCCTTCTGCAGGTAGAAGCCTGCGTACTTATATGAGTCTGCATTAGTACAATGTTGTAAACAGTTTTCCATATAATAAATATTGAAGACAGAGACGATTGCAGCGATGGTTTTCTCCCAAATTGGGTTTCCACCTTAAATATTGGTGTTCATGTGTGTTCCACTTATGTGATGTTTTATACTGCTATTACTACACATATTTATTGATTATCTAACATGATGCATAACTGGTAAATCTAATTTAAAGAGTGTTTCTGAGAAGTTTTCTAAACTATAAATTTATATCAGTATACGCTAGTTTCTTTCAGCATATCCACGTGTATACGCGTGTTCGGTTCATAAAATCCGTGTATGGAATTATGCAAAAGAGAAAGTTAAATTTACAGATATGAGATCTAAATACTGATTCATCCCCCCTCTCATTATTTTTCCCAACAATTGGTATCAGAGTAGGTCCTTCTAAACAAGCTTAGACGCTAGAAGGAAGATTAGCCAAGATGAGCAATCAAGATGGGACATCATCTATTGGGCCTCCACTCTTCAACGGAAACAATTTAATCTTATAGAAAACACGAACAAGGTCCTATCTTTAGTTTCTTGGAGCAGATGTATGGGCTATTGTTGAAGGAGGTTATCAATATCCAGCCTCAGTTCCAACATATGCAACGGAAAGAAAGAACTATGAAACAAATGCAAAGGCCGTCAATGCACTATTGGGGAGTCTAACTGAATCAGAATTTTTCAAGGTCATGCAGTTGAAGACAACAAAGGAAATATGGGACAAAATCATTCTAAGCTATGAAGGTGATACAAAGGTAAAAATTGCTAAACTCCAAACTCTCATAATTCAATATGAAAATCTAAGGATTCATAATGGGGAGAGCATTGCCAGTTTATTTTTACGTCTGGATGATATTGTAAATCGTATGAGAAATTTGGGTGAAACCATAACTGACGCTATTCTGGTTGAAAAAGTTTTAAGATCTCTAACTTCAAAATTTGAGTCAAAAGTGTCTGCTATTGAAGAGAAGCAGGATCTTCAAAATCTTACTATTGTTCAACTTCATGGCATTCTAACTGCATGTGAAATGAGAAAAGGAGGATCATATAAAGTCAAAGAAGCCGTCTTTAGAGCTTCTACAAAATGAAAAGAAGTAAAAGAAACAAAAGGATCAGGGTATGTTTCAGAAGAAGATGAGGTAAATTTTGTAAAGAAGCTCCAACTTGGCACTGGAAGGTTCAGAGGTAAGCTTCCTTTCAATTTTTTTGCTTGTGGAAGAGTTAGTCATTATGATGCTAAGTGTCGTCATAAAGAAACACATGAAAAAGGAAAGGAAGTAGCAAGAAGAAATAAGAATCGGTTTAGCACTAGAAAAAGTTATTATACTCATGAAGATAGTGATGGGTTTTCAGACAGTGAGGAAGAATCTGATCAAGATCTTAGACTTCTCATGGCATTTGAAAAGGAGTCTAGGGAAGAAAAGGATACATTTATGGATGCTCTAGAAGACAAATATTTTATTGAAGAAATCAATCAGCTCAAAATATGTTTGGAAGAAAACAAAATATCCATAGAAACTCTAAAAAATCAGCTTGAAGAAAAGGAGAAACACACTGAGAAATTAGAATGTGAAATAGTAAGTCTAAGAAAAGAAATTGAGAAAGTAAAGACTTTGAATCTTAGATTTTCTAAGGGATCTGAAACCTTAGATGAAATTATCAAGGGACAACGTTCTCCTCTTATAAATACAGGTCTTGGATATGTCGGAGAATCTTCTCAGTCTTCAGCACCAAACTATCTAAAAGTAGCTACAACTAGCCTACAGAATTCTACCACTCAGCAAGGAAACAAAGAAACTTTACTATTAAAGCATGACCACCTCAATAAAAAGAACACTAACAGGGATACCTTTCAGAGAAATACCAACCAACAAGTAAACACTAATAGAAGGTTCCATGATCGCAGAAATTTCTTCTTCAATGGAAAATGTTTCTCATGTCATAATTTTTGTCATAAAGCTATTCAATGTGCTGCATACAAAACCATCATGACTAGAGAAGCAAGAAAGAAAAGAATTGATACTGGAATAAAGAAGAATACATATAACAACTTTTCTCCTCTTCAAAATGAAATTGAATGTGATTATTGCAATAAATTTGGTCATGAAGAATCTGAATGCAGGAGTAAACTTCATCCAAAAGAGCATATACCTTCAACTTCCAAAGTATGGAGAAAGAAGGAATTATAGGTTGAGAACTGTGGCATAGATTTATTTGCAGAAGGAGAAGAACATCAATGTTACATTGATAGTGGATTCTCAAAACACATGACATGTGACAGAAATAAACTTCTTGCATACAATGCTATAGAAAGACAAAAGAATGCTACTTTTGGAAATGATACTCCTGCCGTCATTAAGGGAAAAGGTTATGTTTTTCTAAAGGAAAAGGCGAAAGCTAACAATGTTATGTATGTGTATGGATTAAAGCATAACCTGTTAAGTGTAAGTCAAATGTGTGATCAAGGAACTGAAGTTGTCTTTAGCTCAAAAGAATGTGTGGTACGTGATCTTCATAGAGGAAAAACAATTATAAAAGGAAATAGAACACTAAGCAATTTGTATGTATTGAAAATCTATAAAGAAAAATGTTACTTGGGTAAATCTTCAGAAAATTGGTTATGGAATAGAAGATTGGGGCATTTGAGCTTCTCTCAAATCAATAAATCTAGCATACTCAAAGCTGTTCGTGATCTTCCCAATATTACTCTGCCTGAGAACCATATGCAAATCTTGCCAATTCAGTAAGCAAACTACAATGCAATTTAATTCCAAAGAAGGATCAACAAGTAAGCCTCTTGAACTCATTCATACTGATTTATGTGGACCTATGAGAAAAAGGTCACCCCGTGGAGAACTATACTATATTTTTTTTATTGATGATTTTTCTAGAATGTGTTGGATTGGGTTGCTAAAACACAAAGATGAAGCATTCAAAAAATTTCAGATCTTCAAAGCACTGGTTGAAAATGAATTAGATCTAAAAATCAAGTGTCTTAGATCTTCTCGAGGAGGTGAATATATATCAGATGAATTCTTTGATTTTTGTGAACAACATGGCATAAAAAGGCATTTTTATGTAGCTGGTACCCCACAACAAAATGGCATAGCAGAAAGAATGAATAGAATAGTTCAACAGATGGCTCGGGCTATGCTTGATGATTCAGGAACACCTGACACATTTTGGGGAGAAGCAACACATATTGCTGTAAATATTATTAATAAAGCATATGTTCGTGTAAACAATGATAAAACTCGATATGAGCTCTGGTATGGTAATCTTCCCACTATAAAGCATTTTAAAGTTTTTTAAAACAAATGTTTTATCAAGAACAATGATGAAAAACTTGGCAAGTTTGAACCTAGAGTAGATGAAGGAATATTTCTTGGTTACTCTTCTAGAAGTGAATCATATAAATTCTACAATAAAAGATTTTGAAAGATTGTTGAATGCATTGACATTATAATTGATCAATCCCTCTCAACTCCAAAAGGGGAAATACAAACAACAAATGAAGATGATGATGATGTATATCTTCCTGCATCTAATAGAGATAGTATAGAAGGTGAACCTAATGAAGTAGCAGAAGAAGATCTATCTGAAAAGGCTCCATCCAGGTATGTTCAAAAGAATCATCTAGAATCTCAAATTTTGGGAGAAAAGGGATCAGGTGCCCAAACAAGAAGAACTCTTGTAGAGTCTACTAGCTATCTAGCATTTTTATCCACCATTGAACCACAGAATGTCAATCAAGCTAGCAAAGATGAATGTTGGATTTAAGCCATGAATGAAGAACTTGATCAAATTGAAAAGAATCATACTTTGGAGCTATTTCCAAGACCTCATGATAAAAATGTTATTGGAACAAAATGAATATTCAAAAAAAAGTTAAATGAAAATGGAGATGTTATTAGAAACAAGGCTAGACTTGTTTGTAAAGCGTATGCTCAACAAGAAGGTATAGACTTTGAAGAAAAATTTGCTCCTGTAGCTAGACTTGAAGCCATCAGAATGTTTCTTTATTTTTCAATCTTTCAACAAATCAAAGTTTATCAAATGGATGTTAAATCTGCTTTCCTCAATGGTGATCTAGAAGAAGAGGTTTATATAGAACAACCAAAAGGATTCATTTTGGGCAATGATGAAAAATTTGTTTGTAAACTTAAAAAGGATTTATATGGTCTCAAACAAGCTCCAAGGTCATGGTATTATCGTCTTGACAAATATCTTCATCAAAAAGGATTTTCAAAGGGTTCTGCTGATAGCAACTTATACACAAAAACTAAAAATGATACACTATTGATTGTGGTTGTATATGTTGATGACATCATTTTTGGAAGTAATGAAGAGTCCATGAGTAAGAAATTTTATTCTGTTATGCAGGAAGAATTTGAAATGTATTTACTTGGGGAACTAACATTATTTCATGGATTACAAGTGCAACAAGCAACAGATGGCATATTCTTATCAGAAGAAAAATATCTTAAGCAAATTCTGAAGAAGTATGGGATGGAAGATTGGAAACCTGTAAGTACACCAATGATAACCGAGTGTAACCTCAGTTCTCATGATGATTCTTCCATGGTGAATCAACCAGAATACAAATCCATGATTGGAAGTCTACTTTATCTCACCGGGACAAGACCAGACATTATGCATGCAGTTGGGATTGTTGGATGATTCCAAGCTAATCAAAGAGTCTCACCTTCAGGCTGTAAAAATAATATTCAAATATCTACAAGGAACTCAAGACTTTGGACTATGGTATCCAAAGAATGCTGATATCACTCTTCATGCTTACACAGATGCAGATTGGGCTGGAAATGTTGATGATAGGAAGAGCACTAGTGGTGGTGCATTATATATGGGGCCCCGATTAGTATCTTGATTCAGTAAGAAGAAAAGCTCTATTGCCTTATCTGCAACAAAAGTAGAATATGTGGCTGCTGCATCATGTTGTACACAACTTCTTTGGATGATGCAGACTTTACAAGGCATTCAACTCAAATGTTCACCTCTCATATCTATTATGTGTGATAATACAAGTACCATCAGTATCTCAAAGAATATTGTTATGCATTCCAGGACCAAGCACATTCCTATCAAGTATCACTTCTTACGTGAACAAGTGCTTGAACAAAAGGTGAAATTGGAGTATGTTCCCTCCAAAGAACAAGTTGCTGATATATTTACTAAACCTCTTCCTAGGGAAGAATTCAAATATCTCAGACAAAAGTTGGGAGTTGTCTCTGCCACTCAGAAGATCAGATCTGCTTAAATTCAGAAGGTTAAATTGGATACGCGGATTTCATAAAGGACAATTGTGTATATATGTGAGCTTATATACATAAAACCACATATGGGCTTTTGCTGGCACAATTTTCTGGGTCAGCATTTCCAGAACAGTTGCGGTGTTGTTGGGTATCTCTGGTGATGTTACAGTTCTCACATTTCTGTTTCATTCTCTAATATTTTTTGATGAAGATGCCTTGATGATTTTTTGTTCAAAGTGTTCAGGGTGCACAAGCTAAGGGGGAGCACTTGTCCTGTGGGAAAGGATGCATTGTTGGCATTCTAAGTGTTTGCTGTGGTTTGATATGATGATTGAGATTCATTGGTCTTGTTTATAAAAATTCATTTGATGAAAAGGTCATGTTGATATCTATGATGTAAATTGCTATATTCAGTCATGTAAGGACTTGTTCCAATTTTTAAACCCACTTGGTTGGGTAGTTCAGTCAAAATTTATACCCCCATTTGGTTGGGTAGTTGAGTCAAAAATGTAAATCCACTTAGTTGGATCATTGATGCAAGTATGAGTAATTGGTGATAGGAAAGGTCATACTCGGTTGAAAAGTCATGTACTTCATTGAAAAATATGTCTGAATATTCAGGCATGAGCTCAGGGGGAGGATGGTAATTTCTATACAAGGGTGTTGAACTGCCCTTTGCCCTTGATGTCAAAGGGGGGAAATTCTGAGGATGGTTGAATACAGATGTCTAATGTTTCAATGATTATGGTTGCCATAAAGTCCAAAGGGGGAGATTGTTGGCAATATGTTTCTTGTGTTCTATAATATTAAATTGATTGTCCTTGATGGAAACTCTCTAGTAAAGGACGAAGAAACTATCTGTATCAAGAATCTCAGCAGTCTCTCAGAAGTTTTGTGCAGCAGATTGGTTATTTTTAATATGTCACAATGTATACGCGGGTTTGTAAAGGCCAAGTCGCATATGCACGTGGAGAAGTACGTCCCAAGTTGCGTATGCTTGTTTGTGCTCCAAAATTATAATACCAGGGGGCTTTACCATGGTATTATCCCACAATATTGAGAATTGTATTATCTATTTGATTCTGTCTAGGATTACCATTAGCAGTTGAGTGGTTTTGACTCATGGTATTGGTAAAAGCTAATTATATATAAGGAGAAGAAGATCACAGTGCAAAGTGTGCATGAGTAAGGGTTGTTAATGAATAAATTTCTCTAAGGAATATCTACATGGATGAAGTCTATTTTTAATTGACAGATCTGAATCTATGATGCACCCATGGATATAATGATGGTTCTTGATCTCTAGGTCTAAAGATGATGAGCTCTAGTATGATCTAATGAAGAAATGATGAAGAACTGGCACAAGTCTGCTGAAGAAAATGAAGAAATATGGGTAAGTTTTATAGATTTGGTCTGTTTTGCAGAATTTACTTTTATAGATCTATACGCTAGTTGGTCTCAGTAAAAGCACGTATATACGCGGGTTCGCTTCATGAAAAGCACATATGGAAGTTAGAGTTTTCTGAAGCTTACTATAGATGTTACTACTATGATTCCTATTTTTTGTCTGCTGTCTGTCAATGAAGTCTTCTTGAAGTTCTGGGTTGTTTGAATACTAAGTATGCTACTAAGGTGATCATGAACAAATCTAATCAATGGTTGAGAAAAAATGATTAAGGTTGACTGAATGTCTAAAGGTTCTGCACTGCGGAGAAAATGTCTGACTGAAAGCCTTAGATCTGAATCTGAGTCTGATCACATTCTGAAGGATATTATACACAGAAGTATACGCGGGTTGGTATAAAGAAAAGCGCGTATACACAAAGCTTTAACAAAGTGAAGTAGCATATTCATTCCAGGTTCTGAAAACAGTATGCACTGAGGCATACGCAGGTTGGTGTGTAGGAAAGCGTGTATGTATGCGGCTTCAGTGAAGCAAAGTAGCGTATGCTATTTGAATTAATGACTATTCAGGGTTGAGTTTGTATATGCATATCTTTTCTGCAGTCTGGGTTTTCTGAAGTTCTGGTTACAGTGTTTTCACTATTCTAATTGAAGTATTGGGAAAAGTTTATGATTGTTAATAAAGGGTTGTGTTGATGCTGTTTGATCTAGTATGAAAATTGATGAAACATGGTTTGACGTGGGTCTGAGGGTTGAAGCCTTCAGTATGGAAGTAGAAGCTTCCTACCAGTAGAAGCTGGTGTTATGTTCAGGGGGTTGAATCTCCCTTCCAGGAGTGGCTGGTAAATGAGAAGAAAGGGGGTTAGAGCTCCCTTCCAGTAGTAGCTGGAAAATGAGTAAAGGTTGCAGCCTTCTGTAGGTAGAAGCCTGCGTACATATATGAGTCTGCATCAGTACAATGTTGTATTCAATTTTCCATATAATAAATATTGAAGATAGAGATGACCGCAGCGGTGGTTTTCTCCCGAATTGGGTTTCCACCTTAAATATTGGTGCTCATGTGTGTTCCACTTGTGTGATGTATGATACTGCTGTTACTGCACATATTTACTGATTATCTAACCTGATGCATAACTAGTAAATGTGATTAAAGACTGTTTTTGAGAAGTTTTCTAAACTAGAAATTTATATCAGTATACGCTAGTTTCTTTCAGCATATCCGTGTGTATACGCGTGTTCGGTTCATAAAAGCCGTGGTATGCAATTCTGCAAAAGATAAAGTTAAATTTATAGATATGAGCTCTAAATACTAATTCACCCCCCGTATCAGTATTTTTCCCAACAATTAAAGTGTTGTTGTTGTGTCTCATGGAATCCTATTTTGGATTTTGATGGTTTTAAAATGGTCTATTTTCTCATCATGGAAACTGATGTGGGTCAATATTTGAAGATGGGTTACACTTTTGTGAGAATCGGGGGCAGAAAACTTTTTTCGGCAAAATTTCGGCCGAACATTTTATAATGTTCGGCCGAACTCGTGCTTCCGTTTAGATTGACGACACACTGACAGTGTGGGCAAACAGAATTTTTTCCAGAGATGGGAAAACCGACAACAAAATTTCGTTCGAAATTTTACTCTTAAAATAGTTCAACCGAACTAGTTGCTATAAATGAATCACCTGCGAAGTTTATTTGTTTACCGGTCTGTTTATTCGCGGGTTTTTTTTTTCTGTCCTGCTGCTGCTCTGTTTGTTCGCGCATTTTTTTCTATGCTGCTACTTATGTCTACAATATTCCTCTGCTGCTTTTGTCCGTGCTGTTGATCTGCGGCGACTTCAAGTGACTTCAATAGCAGGTATTTGTTCTGCTCTTTATTCAACATATTCGGCATGCTCTTTATCTGTGTTAGTAGTTATGTATTTGTAGTGCTGCATGTTGCTTTAGCTGTAGGAGTGATGTTAGATGTATCATGTGAATGTCAAGATTTAAATATTTAACTGTGGTAAATATCATATGCACTACAAAATTACCCAAATTAATACATCATTCTATGGAATTTTTGTTATTTTTTGTGAAGGTGAATAGTAGCTGGGTTTTTTTCTCTGTGCTACTGCTGGCCTATTTGTTCGCGCATTTTTGTCTGTGCTGCTACTTACGTCCGCGTTGTTGGTCTGCTGCTTCTGTCCGTGCTGTTGGTCTGCTGCTTCCGTTCGCGCTGTTGGTCTGCGGCGACTTCGAGCGACTTCAATACCAGGTATTTGTTCTCCTCTTTATTCAACATATTTGGGAAAATTTTTCAGCATCGATATATCATTAGGTGTTATGATGGATGAAATCGCTTGGGATTCCGGGTGAAACTGAGTCAACACAGTGTGCTAATTGTTGGTCACATGGGGCTATTGGTAAACGGACTGTTGGTAAAATGTTCTTCGGTTCACTGCTTTTGATGAACTGTGTTTTGGATCTTCGCTGATCAGAAAGATTGAATTTATAAGTTGCTCCACTTCGGTAGGAAAGCTAGGCTAGAAATACAATATAGGGAATAGGCTTTATATAGGCTTCCTTACCAATACCAACAAGAGATAAGAGACAAGCTGATTAGAGACAAGCAACTGTTATTACTGACTTGAAAGGATTAGACCTATTATTTTAGACGATTCATATTCCTTCCAGTATAATTACTCCAGCTATGAAAGGACTTCCTGCTAGCGAGATATAAAGTAAAAAAAAGGTCACCAGTCCTTAGGCTGACTAAGCAAATAAACCCACAAGATCGAGAATGTGTTATAGATTATTCAATGAAGGTAATCAAATCCGAGCCTTTTTTTCTATCACTTTAGTTGTGACCACTGAATGCACTTCCATCGCTATGGATGAACCAAAAACCTATGCCATCGATGAATCGACATGAGCGATTGGATTTGCTACAATAGCAGTGCTACAACTATGATCTTTCCCGTAATTCCTGTTCCTTAGTTACTTCTTTTCATTCCTTCTCCTAGCTACTTTAGTTCCTGCCTGGTAGTAGTTACTTTCCCCAGCCCCGCCTGTAGTTACTGGCCTGCCTGTGGTCCCTGCCTTTGTTCTGCCTACCCCTGCCCCTGTACCTTGCCTTTGTTTTCATCTTGTAGGTTCATTCATTAACCTTGCGATGACATGTCTAGGCGGTCATATTTGTGTATATAAGACACGTAGTAATTCACCCACCTTCATTTATGGGTCCAGCTAGAGGCTTTAGTAAAAACTTAGATGTACCAAGCCAAGAATGAGGTACGAAAAGCATGGTTTAACCTGGAACATGGGAGCACACAATGAAGTGCGAAAGGCCATGAAATTCCAAGCATAGAGGTTGCTTCTCAACCAAGATTTATGAATCGCAAGCAGTAGAGATCGCTCATGCGACATTGTTTCTACTAACTGTACCAATAAGATAAAGTGGCTACACGCCATAGATCCACCGTTCTCTATTCTCAATGACCACCAATGCCGTTCCCAATCATTGTTCACCCGCATAACGCTATTCCTCAAGCCAGTCTTTTCTATCGATGAATTTGATATGTGCCTTCCTTTCACTTCCAGATGAGCCCTTCTCTCCCCTCTGTTACCTAACTAGAGCATCTCGATTTTTCATTCATTCCTAGCGTGTCATTCCTCAATTCGGTCCTTCCAGCAATGACCCAGATATTTTCCTTTCCATTCAATCTCAATGAGTAATCTACTACCCTGTATTCCGAAGGTAGCACCAGCATTACAAAATGCCATAAACACTTCCCACCCTTTGCGATTTGACCAACTCTTTATCTGTGTTAGTAGTTATGTATTTGTTCTACTCTTTATTCAACATATTTGGCATGCTATTTATCTGTGTTAGTAGTTATGTATTTGTAGTGTTTCCTATTGCTTCAGTTGTAGGAGTGATGTTAGATGTATCATGTGAATTTCAAGATTTAATTATTTAACTGTGGTAAATATCATATGCGCTATAAAGTTACCCAAATTAATACATCATTCTATGGAATTTTTGTTATTTTTTGTGAAGGTGAATAATGCATGCATGATAAATACCTCCAGATGTAATGAAATAGCCATCCATATGTTTACATCATAAACCCAACATTGGACTTCAACTAGACACAGTACATCATCATGACTAAATTACATATTTGTAGCCCCAAATTCCGTGAAACATGGGAACAAGAGGCTCACAAAATATGCAATTAAAATTCATATTCTGAGCACTTTATTGGGAAAATATTCTATACTAATATTTGATATGATGGAAACAATGTTTGTTTTCTGGTAGGAATGGTAAACTGTACTTCTCCTCAATTTCCTTTAGTATAGTTTTAATATAATCTAATGCCTAGTCAGGATCATTAAAAAATTATATTCTACTCGCATTCTTCAAGGGAAATTTCTACTTTGAAGGGCCTCTTTTTTCTGAGTTTAAGGGCAGGACATGGGTCAAAATAACCTCTTTACTATTTTTGTAAACCTTTTAACATTGTCCAATCTGCTAAGTGTTTTAAGTACTAAAACAAGGGCTATCTTCCATCATGATCAGTAGCCGTGATTGGGTTCAGTAGTTGTGATCAGGTAGGTGCATATATCGCTATGTTACCCTTTCTGTCATGTTTCCTTTGAACCATTTCTTTTATAATGTAACTAGTTTTTAGTATCATTTTCTGTCATTTCTTTTATAATATAAATAGTTTTTAATATTATGATAGTTGGATTCATTACATTCACTTTCATAATCTAGTTAAGATTCTAAATTCATATTATTTAGAGCTAATTATATATTATTTTGAAATATATTCTAGCTGCTATTTCACTAACATGGTAGCTATATTTACTCATCTCATTTCATATTTTAGTTGCTTTGTTTTCAGTAGTTGGGAAATTTCTGCTTTGAAGGGCCTCTTTTTTCTGAGTTTAAGGGCAGGACATGGGTCAAAATAACTTCTTTACTATTTTTGTAAACCTTTTAACATTGTCCAATCTGCTAAGTGTTTTAAGTACTAAAACGAGGGCTATCTTCCATCATGATCAGTAGCCGTGATTAGGTTCAGTAGTTGTGATTAGGTAGGTGAAAATATCGCTATGTCACCCTTTTTGTCATGTTTCTTTTCAACCATTTGTTTCATAATGTAACTAGTTTTTAGTAGATCATTTTCTGTCATTTCTTTTATAATCTTTAACTAGTTTTTAATATTATGATATTTGGATTCATTACATTCACTCTCATAATCAAGTTAAGATTCTAATTTCATATTATTTAGAGCTAATCATATCTTATTTTGAAATATAGTCTAGCTACTATTTCACTAACATGGCAGCTATATTTACTCATCTCATTTCATATTTTAGTGGCTTTGTTTTCAGTAGTTGGGCATGCTTAATCCCTGTCCTAAAATTATTCTCTTATAGGAATTGATTTAAAAAAATGCTCGACATATAATGGCGTAATATTTGTAAAATATATAATCATGCAGTCCCTATTTTTAACTTTATAAAAATAACTCAATGGAGTTACCTCAATTTCACACCGATGTAACATGACTCACACAACAAGCTGATATATAATAATTTACAAACTATTCAATCTAGTCATACAAAAATAAAAGTAACTAGAATTATCACAAGCCTTTAATATCTTGTCACAACAATTGAATGGCTTATGTTTAGCATTTTTCCACTCTTCATAGATTTAGAAGAATTACAATCTAGGAAGACTAGCAAAAAATTGCAAAGTTTTAACCAAAATTCTATGCACAAAAACATAAAATTAGTTAGATTAGCAAGTACACATACAAAAAAGAAATCCTAAATACTACATCCAAAAATTTTGTTGAACAAAAAAAGAAATAAATAATAACAAAAATACTCTGCCAAATCAGAAGGCATTGCAGACAGAACAAAGTATCAACAACGTGCACATGGAAGCAATTTATCAAGAGGTTCCATACATATAACTTCAATGGAAACACACTCACCTGAAATCTTCCCTTTATTAGTCTCAATGGTTGGACCATGATTGCTGGAATTTCCAAAAGCATCCTCTCATCTTCCCCAATTAGTGTAGATCCACGCAAGACCATGGAATTGTTGGAAATCTCCTTGATATTACTAGATTTAACTGAGTCCAATGTTGATTCATTAGGAGGTTTAGATTTATCCTTTGAAGATACAAAACCATGCTCTAGATCATCCTTTTTATCTTTAGTGATTTCAAAATCACTTCTAGTTCCTTCATCTTCATGTCCTTCTTCAAGCAAAATTTCTTGTGGCAATAACAAAGAAGGTTTTGCAGGAAGAGAATTTCCCATTGAACTTTCATCCTCATTGTTAGAATTCCTCCTCCCTTCCATGTTATGTTTACCCATAGGTTGAAAATCATCATAATTTGTAGTTTCTCCTTTATGTGATGTTCCACTTTAGTTCCTCTTGACATGATGCCATGGACCCTCAAAATATATGTTCTAGTTATATTTCTCTCTCCCATTTGTCATTTCTTCTTGAAGGAAGGTGGTCATTCATTAGGAGGGACTTTTACCATTTTATAGTTATGATTTTTCTTATTAATTTGTGGGATAATAATATGAATCAAAGGGTGATCTAAATGATTGACCTATCTTCATTGTATTCTTGTTCCCTCACTTTACTTGGGAGGTTAGTCTTTGATCCTAGTCCAATGGGACCTCCTCTAAGTCCTTAGTATTATAATAAGAATAATACCATTGAGGCTCTAATTGAAGTAGGATGGCCATGATATTCCTTACTTGCCACTTTCCATCATTCCCTCTATTCCATATCCATTCTTCGGGAAAGTAATCTTTGATCATGGAGATTGACACACTCATCCCCATCCTTGTGTTTGGGCCAAAGAAAATTGCCCTAGAGTTTCATGAATCTAAATGAATGATGAAAGAAAAGAAAGCCACGATAAAGGAAGAACGAAAAATGAAAAAATGGTTGGGACAAAACTTAGTGTGTGAGAAAAATCCTAGCATGAGCTTTACCCCATAGTCATCCCCCAATTTCTTAGAGCACTTGATGCTCCACACATAAAAGGAGCCTTGTATTGTTCCAACCTTAGCAAGCAATAAACTGCCTCATCCTAAGGAATTATAAATGCTCAATCTCTCAAATGAAAGATTGGGCTCGTTATCCCTTTATCCCTCTATTATAAGTGGGTTATGGTTTGCTTGACAATTATTACAAGTGTTTTTTTTTCATCCTTATGTTCTTTTTCATTATTATTTCTTTAGGTTTGGAGTAGGTGACACGAGTCCCTTTATCCCTCTATTATAAGTGGGTTATGGTTTTCTTTGTCTCATTGTTATGGTATAGTGATTTGTGATCCAGAGCAAAATTTTTAGTAATTTTTCAACTTTAAAATTTTTATTTTTAACTAAGAAGTTAGTTCATCTTTATGCTCACACATATTACCTTTGATTTTTATTCTCTCTTACACACACACACACACACACACACACACACACACACACACACATATATATATATGAAGATATCATCCCATTTTCTTAAATTTTATTCATAGATCAAATGTCATTTAAATACAATATTTATCATAATGTACAATGATTCATTCCATATTATTTATAAATTTTTCATTAAAAAATGAACCCTTTAAATGATGAACCTAGTTAATGCTTCTTCTTCATGAAGAAGACTACTTGATCTTTCAATTTGAATTTGATGATGGTCCTTTGTTATCTTTCTTGACTACTTCAAATTATTGACATAATCATATGCTTCTTGTTACTCTTTCTATTCCTTCCTTATATTGTATTCTCCCCCTTAGATATTGTGTACTCTCTGACATAGATATTGCACTCAATTTTGATGGTCCTTTGTTATCTTTCTTGACTACTTCAAATTATCAAATTATTGACACAATCATATGCTTTTACCTTAATATCTTGTAGAGCCCATTTCATCCAAAACACTCAAAAATAAGTAACTACTATGTAATGACTCTTTCTTGCTTAACCATTAAACCAAAGACTCTTCTAAGTAGAATTATACATTATCCACTTGTACTAAATTCACAAACCTAGTTGAATCTCTATATGTTTTCAATGTAAATTTCTCACAAGTAAAATTTTCAATGTAAATTTCTCAACTTCTAAAAGTTTTATAGGTAGAGTCTGTAAAGGGCCAGGTAGCCTCTGGATCTCATCTTTTATGGAAGGTGACATATCTAGTAAATGCCCCTACAGTCAATCTCTGGAATATATCTAAATAGAAGTTCTTCCTTTTAATATCCATAAAACACAACCACTTTAAGGTAAATTGTTTACATGCACGTCATTTCTCCCACAAACTAAAGGCTTCCTCACATTAATTTTAGATGTCAATTCTACCATAAAATTTTTAAGTCGAACTTTAATATAAACCATGCACATGTCATTTGCAATAAATGTCAATTTAATATCAATCTTCATATAGAACTTGTAAATAGTATGATGGAAACCAAACATAATAATCTATTAGGACATCACGACTTGCTAATCAGTTATTAGACTACATATCTTCATATAGAACTTGCAAATTTAGAATGATGGAAATGTGAACTAATTAGTTATTAGACTACATATCTTCATATAGAACTTGAAACTAGCATGATGAAAATGTGAACTTGCAAATAGTATGATGGAAATGTGGATCTCAAAGAAAAGTCATGATTAATGCTCTAGAAACCAAACATAATAATGTACTAGGACATGCTCCTTTAACTTGAAAATAGTACATGGTCGAAATGTGGATCTCATGACTCTTCATGATTAATTATTCTAGAAAACAAACATAATTTAATGTATTAGGACATGCTCCTTTAGGCTTGGTGGAATTACCTTTGCTTTCATGATTAATTCTTCTAGAAACCAAACATAATTTAATGTATTAGGACATAATTTAATGTATTAGGACATGTTCCTTTAGGCTTGGTGGAATTACCTTTGCTTTTTATTTCTCTCTTACACACACACACACACACATATATATATATATTAAGAGATGATCCCATTTTATTTTTTATTCATAGATCAAATGTCATTTAAATACAAGAATTATCATAATGTACAATGATTCATTCCATATTATTCATAAATTTGTTTCATTAAAAAATGAACCCTTTAAATGATGAACCTAGTTAATGCTTATTCTTCATGAAGAAGACTACTTGATCTTTCAATTTGAACTTGATGATGGTCAGGTTTTTTATCTTTATTGACTACTTCAAATTATTGACACAATCATATGCTTCTTGTTACTATTTTTATTGGACTTCCTTATATTGTATTCTCCCCCTTAGTTATTGTGTACTCTCCCACATAGACATTGCACTCAATTTTGAAGGTCCTTTGTTATCTTTCTTGACTACTTCAAATTATCAAATTATTGACACAATCATATAGATATTGCACACAATTTTGATGGTCCTTTGTTATCTTTATTTAATTCAAATTATTGACAGTTGATCATATAGATATCATATCTAGATATTGCACTCAATTTTGATGGTCCTTTGTTATATTTCTTAACTACTTCAAATTATTGACACTTGATCATATAGATATTGCACTCAATTTTGATGGTCCTTTGTTATCTTTGTTGACTACTTCAAATTATTGACACAATCATATGCTTTTTGTTACTCTTTCTATTCCTTCCCACATAGATATTGCACTCAATTTCATAGGCTCTTCTTTTGAAGTCAAATATATTGTATTCTCCCCCTTAGATATTGTGTACTCTACCACATAGATATTGCGCTCAATTTCATAGGCTCTTTTTTTGAAGTCAAATAAGTGGCAATAATTTACAAGAACTGTCCTTAATTTGTTTCTCACATGTTCAAATGGTTCTCTAACAAGATAATTAACAAGAACTATTCCTAATTTGTTTCTCACATATTCAAATGCTTCTTTAACAAGAGGCTTTGAAGGATGTACAACCTCCAGTTGAAGGATGAAGGGCAAGGAACTTCAAAGTACAACCAAAGGTTGAAGGATCTACAACCGAAGGTTGAAGATAATTAAACGAAAGGTTTAATAATACAACCTTGAGTGATTCCACGGGTCCTTTACACCCTTCACATGGTGAAATTGGGATAGGTCTAGTCTTTACTTCTACAAGTTCTATAGGCAGAGTCTGTAAAGGGCCAGGTAGCCTTTGGATCTCATATTTTATGAAAGGTGACATATCTAGTAAATGCCCCTACAGTCAATCTCTGGGATGGATCTAAATAGAAGTTCTTCATTTTAATATCAATAAAACACAACCACTTTAAGGTAAACTATGTACATGTGTCATTTCTCCCACAAACTAAAGACTTCCTCTAATATCCGTAAAACACAACCACTTTAAGGTAAATTGTGTACATGTGTCATTTCTCCCACAAACTAAAGGCTTCCTCCCATTAATTTTAAATGTGAACTCTACCATAAACTTTTTAATTCAAACTTTAAGATAAACAATGCACATATCATTTACCTCATGATCTTGTGTCATTTTTCTCATGCATTTGCAATAAATGTCGATTTAATATATATATATATATATATATATATATATATATATATATATTGAATTTATTTTTTTCAGGGATAAGAAAACCATTAAATATGGTTGAAAAATGGAAATTATGCATAGAAGTTTCTTGCTATCCCAATCCAGGGAAAGCAGTGATTACATATGTGCTTTCCAATATTGCGACTAGCAAAGTCGTCCAAAGGAAAATGAATATACCGGGAAGAACAACAAACAATGAGGCATATTATATTGGATTGATAGAAGGCTTGGGAACAACGATGAAGTATGGATCAAATGGAATTGTAGTTTTCACCAATTCTGAACTTGTGTGCAACCAAATGAATGGCGTGTGCCAAGTTAAAAAGGAGAGGCTAAAATAACTACATGGAATAGCAAACAATATTGTTAGCCAATTTCAATTTTTTAGTATAAGGCATTGTACAAATGTGAATAAGATGTCTGCTGATCTATTGCATGGGGCAATGCCAATTCATGATTCATCTATCAAAGATGAATTAGAATTATACAAAGCAATGCCAATGCAAGATTCATCTCTCAAAGATGAATTGGTTTTGAGATGCTCTTCTTCAAAAATTCAAGATTCATCTCTCAAAGATGAATTAGTGTTGAGACGCTCCCCTTCAAAATTTATTGATGGACATTGTAACATATCTTGGATATGTTTGTGTTGTGTACTTATAAATGCGTCTTTTTTAATGACCATGTGTTTTTTTCAATTATATACCAAGTGTGCTCCCACCACACCATGTAAAGTGCAACTTGGTGAACTTCAAATTTTTATAAAATTATAATGTGTGGACTTCAAGAAATTTTTGTTTAAATGGAGTTTCAGGCTTCTTTCTTAATTACCATGTGTTTTTTTCAATTTTATATGAAGTGTGCTCCCGCCATGTAAAGTGAAATTTGGTGAACTTATCATTTTTATAATTTCTTTTTTGCTTAAATTGAGTTTCACACATCAATTATTGCTTTGAAAGTTGTGTTCTACATAATTTGTGTACACTAAATTACAAATTGATTTTATGAAATCTATTTTATGTAAATGTCCACCAATAGATATATATATATATATATATATATATATATATATATATATATATATATATATATATATATATATATATATATATCATGGAAGATGAACGACGAAGATCAACCGAATCCCATATGGGAGCTCAGGGATCGGGGGATGTTCATGGTATTTAAATATAATATTAATCTCCATACATGTGTGTACATATGGAATTGATTTTTTATTAACTTTGTGAGTTAAATAAGTTGTTAATAAGTTTCATTTTTTAATTTTTAGGAGCTAAGAAGAGAAGGATCTCTACTCCATCCATGGAGCTTGCCCATGGTTCACCCAGTTGTGGTATGGTTCACGCAATTTAATCAATGAATATGTATATGTATTTATATGTACACATGAATGTATTTTTCAATTGATTATAAATTCGTATTTGTTTATGAAGCTTCTCTCTCGTCTCGAGAGGTTGGTGGTGGTTCAAATCCACTTAGAGGGCCATCAATGAGTGGTAGCAGGTTGCATGAAGGGGGTGATATTTATTCCCCCGAAGGCCAATCAATGGCTACTGGTTCTCAGCAGGGTCATTTTGGGTCTAGTTCTCAGCAGGGTCGTTCTAGGTCTGGTTCTCAGCAGGGTCATGTTAGAGAAGATGCTAACCAACAATGTCAAGGTTGCCATCAATTTCAATATTTTTTTCATTAAATTTGTACAACTTTTTTTACATGTGTTTTTTCTAATATACGAAATTATATATATATTGATGCAGAGGCCGAAAATGTTCCAACTAGTGGTCAAAAATAGACGCAGGGCAAACCACTACATTCAAGAAGAAGGTTGTCTACCCAGCACAACTTATCATGCCGACATTACTGATATACCATGAGAAACAAACATGGCACAATGCACCTTACAAAGGTGTGAAAAACTTCATGCAAAATTGCAGAGAGATCTCGTGGTTTTGTCTCTACCTGCTGAGAGTTGACAAAGCCTTGAAATAGTTACACATTCATTGGGCGAAATTGTAAATGTGTACAAAAATCTTGGGCCAACCACTAATACATTTGTAGAAGTGATGAGAAAGAGAAAGGAAACAGTGATGGGTCCAGATAAATTGGAGGATGTAAAACAAAAAGTTACAAAAGATGTGGCCAAGTCAATGTTTAATTTCAAGGAAGGGCCAAAAAGAAAAATGTTGAAGGTGCAATATTTCAAGCACCCAAACATAGCTCGCTATTTGTATGATAGGCACCTTGCGGCCTATGGAAGGATCCCATGGAACGACAAGGTTCCTGTTTATTTTGCACAAATGTTTTACACAAAAAAAATTTTGGGTACGAAACCCAACTACAATGACCTTCCGTCAGAATTTTTTGGCTCGGGGAAAGGTTGATTATATGACCGTAAGGGTGCTAAGCGAGATGTGGAGTTTCCTCGCCCTGAGCCGCCATTGGTGAGTCGACCTTTTCGGGTCGAAACTCTGCGGTCAAAGATGGATGCGACTTCTCAAATAAGTCGAGAAGCAAGGGATGTTATGATCGACAATGTTTACAGCGGATTGGGTGGAGTCGATGTTTGTTTAAATCGACAAAGAGCACGTGAAAATGCACGTGCCAATTTTGTGTATTGTACAGATGAAGAGATTGACAACATGAATGTTGAAGATCTCCGAATATATGCAAAAAATTGTCGCAATGGTTTGCAAGACCTAATTCTTCATGAGGAAAAGGGCACCAGAATGGTATGTGTTAATGACCTTAGGGTTTGAAATTATTTTAACATACATATACATGTGTACAATTTGTAATAAATACATGTGTATGTACATGTATACATTTATTTGTATGTACATTAATCTAACAAAAATGTATGATTTTATGTTAAAACACCATTTGTAGTTCTCACACATGATGCATGATGAAAATGTTAATATCACGTTCGGGACCTCTGGTTCAAACAATGCAAATGGGTCTGACAATCAAGATATGTTGGCAAATGTCAGTGTTTTTTAAATGATATTTTAAAATTTAAATAATTGTGCACACATGTACATGTATGTATATATAATGAGAAAATGTTTTAACAGATACTGATTTCGTCCGATGTTTTTGGGATGGTGGTACCTTCTTCTTCCTTGGGAGATGTACCTTCTACTTCCTTAGGAGACAAGCCACAAGTATGGACAATTTTTCACTTTTAAAATTTATGTTTAAAAGTTATATATATATATATATATATATATTCCACCACAAAAAGTTCCATTAAAAATCATGATATATATATATATATATATATATATATATATATATATATATATATATATTGAGTTATTTTAAATTTTTTGAATTTAGGTTTCTATAGAAGATTTCTTTAATCCACGGACTCTAGCAACGGAGATAGGAACATCCACAGCATTTGAACAAGTTGTATTTAAATAATTTTTTTTTTAATATTATTGAAAATAAGTTTATATATGTACACGTGCATTTTCATTTGAAATTTTTTAATATATAAATATATATATATATATATTTATATTTAACTATACATGTATATTGTACAATTTACCGTTGCAGATGTTCCTATGGGGGCATAACTTGTTCATCAAATGGAGAGGGAATCTCATGAGGTATTGCATGATTTTTTTGTTATATTTTGTTTTTTACATGAAGTTCTAGATATATATTCTCACTTATTTTTAAAACATCAAATTTTAATGTGCAAGTACATGTGCATTGTGTATATAGGTTTCCCATGATGCTTCACATGATAGTGTGCGAATTGATACCCTGATAGGGAAGACGCTAGATCCATCTCTATTTGATGGACATGATTTGTAGATTTGATTTCAAGATTTAGATAGTCTTAAAATTTATTTTTTATATATGATCTAGATGCACTGTCATATATATATATAACTTGATACAGTTTGATACTTGCGAGATATACAATTTTTGGAAATATTTTATTACATTGTTAATATAATTTGTTTTGTTTAAAAAAGTTAATTTTGGATGGTTTTAGTACTTTTGGCATGTGAATGTGAAGTAATGTTGTCATCTATAAATTAATGTTGTCATCTGAACTACATTTGGCATGTTATGTAATGATGTGTTATAATTTGTTTTGTTTTTAAAATTTAAGTTTTGTTTTGCTTCTGAACTACATTTGGCATGTTATGTAATGATGTGTTATAATTTGTTTTGTTTTTAAAATTTAAGTTTTGGATCCTTGAAGTACATTTGGGATTTGAAGTAATGTTCTGATCTACAATTTTTTGTTAAATTAAAAGTTAAAAGTTTTGGATGGTTTCAATCTACATTTGGTATGTGATATAATGTTAAATGTTTTTATTGGATAGTTGAACTATAATTGGCATGGCATGTGAAGTAATGTTATGTATGATATAATCAAAAAGTTTTTAAAACTCAAGTTTTGGATGGTTTCAATCTACATTTCGCATGTAATATTTAATGTTTTAATGTTGCATGATATATAATCAAAAAGTTTTTAAAACTTAAGTTTTGGATGGTTTCAATCTACATTTGCCACATGTGGTATATAATGTTAAATGTTTTAATTGGATCTAGTTGAACTATAATTGGCATGGCATGTGAAGTAACGTTGCACGATATACATAATCAAAAAGTTTTTAAAACTCAAGTTTTGAATGGTTTCAATCTACATTTCGTATGTGATATTTAATGTTTTAAATGTTTTAAATTTTTTTAATGTTGCACGATATATAATCATAAAGTTTTTAAAATTAAAATTTTTTGGATGGTTTCAATCTACATTTGGCACATGTGGTATATAATGTTAAATGTTTCTATTGGATAGTTGTTCACTATAATTGGCATGGAATGTGAAGTAATGTTGCATAAATCCCTTTAATTTTGATTTAATGTTAATTTTTTTTAAAATGTAAATCCATTTAATTTTGATTTGATGTTAAATGTTTTAAATGTTTTGATATAATGTTAAATGTTTTGATCTAAGTTTTTGATGGTTTCAATCTACATTTGGCCTATGGAAGACCCCATGCATAGACAATGGATGCGTTGCAGAAGGGGAGGTGGGGGTAGGGATGGAGGGGGCAGGAGTGCTGGTTCTCACCCTCCTCTTTCCATCCATGACACAGGTAGCCACCCTCCTCCAGCAACCAATGAAGCACAATTTCAGTTCACCAGTGCTATGGTCAGACCGTGAATTACGACGACCATTTCCATATCTTTTCAGGAGGAGCCACAAGATCAAGGTGCTTCTAGTTCCAGGAGGTGGTGGAGAAAGTCCACCATCCCAGCCCATCAACTCCGAGACACCAGAAAGCTGGCAGCTCTTCCAGTCAAATCCACCTCGACGAGCTCTAGCAGTGATGGCGCGAGCAGCGACAACTCCTCCCAACACTCCAAGAGAGTAGATGATGATCCGGAGGACTATGGTTGTCCAATTTTGGAGGAGAATACTCCTACACACATTGATAGCTAGCTTGATGTGAGGTCCTCTTTAGCTTTTTCTCAGTTATGGGTAGTCTCTTTTTTGTCTTTTTGATTCATACCCTGTCTGGTGTTGGCTAGTTAGGCAACCTAGGAGACGGGTCTCGCTATGTATATTATGTTCATTACAGTTATATATGTGTAAATCCTTTAATTTTGATTTAATGTTAAATGTTAAATGTTTTTATATAATGTTAAATGTTTTGATCTAAGTTTTGGATGGTTTCAATCTACATTTGGCCTAGATGGAAGACTCCCATGTGAAGTATTGTTTTGATTGAATCAAAAAGAGTAAAGAAGTAGTTGTATATATGTAAATCTCTTTAATTTTGATTTAATGTTATTTGAATGTTAAATTTTTTATCTAAGTTTTGGATGGTTTCAATCTACATTTGGCCTAGATGGAAGATACTCCTATTTGAAGTATTGTTTTGATATATTCAAAAAGATTAAAGTAGTTATATGTAAGTCCCTTTAATTTTGATTTAATGTTAAATGTTTCAAGGTACAACATGTTAAATGTTCTGATTTAAGTTTTGGATGGTTTCAATCTACATTTGGCCTAGATGGAAGACTCCCATGTGAAGTATTGTTTTGATTTAATCAAAAAGAGTAAAGAAGTAGTTATATGTAAATCCCTTCAATTTTGATTTAATGTAAAATTCTAAATGTTTTGATATAATGTTAAATGTTTTGATATAAGTTTTGGATGGTTTCAATCTACATTTGGCCAAGATGGAAGACTCCCATGTGAATTATTGTTTTGATTTAATCAAAAAGAGTAAAGAAGTAGTTATATGTAAATCCCTTCAATTTTGATTTAATGTTAAATGTTAAATGTTTTGATATAAGTTTTGGATGGTTTCAATCTACATTTGGCTTAGATAGAAGACTCCTATGTGACTTGTAAACTTTTTTGATTTAATCAGAAAGTTTTTAAAACTCAAGTTTTGGATGGTTGAATTACATTTGGAATCTTAAGATTGCTTTTGATCTCTACATGTAGTCTTGTTTGAATTAAAAAAATTCCAATAGGAATAACATAGCTTTTCAATGCAACTAACCAGGTATCAATTGACTATATTGACAACTTATGGAATCAGGTTCATAGTCTTCAAAGTAAACAAAGTCCTCACTTTGATTAGTTTGTTTGAAAAAATAACCTTTCAGTATAATAGATCCTCTGTCATATTGAAATCCGTGATCATTATAGTTTTCTAATAATTTCATTTTTCGTTCAGTGCAACGCATCAAATAATACTTAACATTTTCATCATTCTCAATAGGTGCAATTACAGCAAAAACATCTCCTGCACAATAAAACAAACTTTTAAACAAAATTATACATATTTAAATTTATTTCTAGATCTTTAAATCATTAGAAAGAAATTCAAATGTTACCTTCTTTAACAAGATCTTGAACTCGATCACCATCAAATGATATTGTAGTTTCCTCTAATTGCATTTCTTCAAACATTGCAATAGATATTTTTCCCTTTGTATTTAGCTCTGTATGTTTCCAATCTTTTACATACATGTTGTTTTCACAAACGTCATTGGATTTTATGTTGTCTATGCAAACATCACAAAAGCAAGAATATTTTCTTTTATCCAATGCAAACACATTTCTGGATGACTTTGTTTTAATTGAATGCAATTTTCGAGTCCCTTTTATTGTTTCAACGTCATTTCCAATTGATCTATCTACGTCTTCGATCCCAATATGCTAGAAAAACCTTTATATGGAAAATTAAAAGAAGAATTTGTAAATATGATCTATCAAAATATAATCAAAGATAATCATTGCACAATAAATGTGCACAATATTTAAAATTAGATTTCCAATAAAAATTAAATTGAATGTAACTTCGTACTTCTCTTGATGGGTTAGTTTCATGGCTTAGAGCAACGATGCACCTTTGAACATCTTATTTAGCGTTCACAAGTCGGCTTGCAGAGGGGTTCATTTTATATCTTCGAAGTGCTCATTTTATGCATGCTCCTGCACTGTCATGTTCTCCTTTTCCATGGCCAGTCTCAAAGAAATTCCAACAATATTTAATGCAGGTTTTCTTATGAAAACAACACAACCAAAATAATGATCATGCAGATTTGAATTGACCTATGCATCCATCTAACCATATCCAATGTTCATTGAATGTTATTCCACGATTTTTCAATGAATCATATTTTTTTCCAAAACAATGTTGTACAAAATATGTATCATGTGTACAATCGTCACTGATATAAAAGTGATATTCTTTAATGATATGTCGATTTTCACTCATGCTTTCTATATGATCGACGTTTTGCTTAGCATGTCTATATAGAATATGGACGAGCATGGAGACTTGGTCAGAATGATAGTATTCACTCTGAATTTCTTTTTGTGGAACAAATGTGTAGTTTTCTGCAAAATCAATCACTCACAAAATGGTCCCTGGTGGAAAAACTTCACAAGATTTTTTTAATTGCAAGTCTTGCCATCGAGCTTTATGGGAATGCTTGGTGTATTTGTAAATTTCTGCCTCAAACTTTCTCAAAAAGTCTATCACAAAAATTTCATCTTCTAGTAATTCAATTATTTTAACACTATTTGCACCTTGAATCGATGTACCAATATATTCATATCTCTTCAATTTCACTTTCATGTTGGAAAATTATTGATCATTTATATCAGTACAATATTTGTTTTGAAATTTAGTCAAATTTCCACAATCATCGCATTTTTTACTACCAACACATTTCTTTTTGTAAAATAGTTCATCGCTTTCTCTTTCACATAGAATTTGAGATATGAAATCACGGATAGTGAAAGGAGGAGGTGAATCCTTCCATAATGCTCTACCAAAATCAAGGAATGTGTCATAATATAACTCAAATTCCACATGATAACAGCAACAACAAGTGTCGCGTACGGTGATAGGTTTTACATACCATGGTTTTTTTTGAACAAAAGCACTGATTGAAACATGAATTTGACGATTCTCTTCTTTGAAATTTTTGAATAACTCTATCTGAGTGGTTTCCAAGAAATATTTTTCATGTTCTTCATAGTGATTTCATGCTATTATTCTTCGTATCACATGCCTTGCAGTTGGCGAAGCACACAAATTTTTCTTCCAATATTCATATATTATTTTTTTAACATTTTCTCCAAGTCTATATTTGTATGGCTACCTACAAATAGCTCTCCAACAAGCGATTTCATCATTTACATCTACTTGTAGCCGAAATTTTTGATGTTTGCGAAATTTTTTTCACGAGGTTCCTAATGCTCGTGCCATAGATGTTACCAAACGATTCTCTTTAGTACTTGATGAAACCATTGCGATATGTATTCCTCTACATACAATTGAAACATTTTTATCTCTAGATCTCTTAATTGAGTTTATAGTACTACTTATATTTTGTATCACATTTTCTTTCATTTTTTTTTATCTTTGGTTGATTTTCGAATACCCAGTAGTGTCTTATCTTCTTTTATTTTCCTTAATGATAGGAGACCTTTCAACATTTGAGCTTGAACTGTCACCCGCTCATTTAAGAAATACTTTTCAAAAATGCAGTTAACACGATATCGTATAATATGGTCAGGTTTTTTATCTCCATATGTGTGAGTGTCAACATTTTCTAACATCTCATTATCGACACTGATTTCATCTGTACATATTCAAAAAAATAGTACATAATAAGCTTACATATGAACAATAAATAACTAAATTATAAAATATATGTATATTTTCAATAATATGTGCATGTGTTCAATATATATATATATATATATATATATATATATATATATACCTTGTGATTCAATTTCTTCATTTGAATTTCTTTCAATATTTTCACCATCTTCAATCATTGGTTCAATACCTCTTTCACTTTCTCTTTCAAAATTTTGTATCTCATCATCAATGTTTTGAGGAATATCTCTGTCTGTTTACATTAAAAAAAATATTTAAATTCAAATTAGTTCATCAAATAAAAATTAAGATTCACATTTTACACTAGGAAAATTTTAAATATATCAATAGATCATAATATTTACATTTACATACCTACTTCAATTTCTACTTGAGGTTGATTTTCCCCTTCAATATTTAAGAGGGCTTCTATCTTTCTTTTGTGAGATTGTCTCGTCTCTTCTCTATGTTCCTCAGGGTCTCTTTTTCAATCATATTTTCTCGCACAATTCCTTCAATTTCCCATGATAATAGAGTATGAAGTTCAAAAAATTTCTTTCAAAAAATTATAAAATAACTAAACTAGAAAAGCATCACAAAATATTTAATTTAAAAAAAAAAAAAACACATTTTAAATTTTTTGCAAAAAATACATACTCCAATCCAAAACACTTACTTTAAAAAATTTGAGAAAAAAATGTCTTATAAAAACGAAACGAAGCTCAAAATATTTACTTCAACTCAAAACACGTATTCTAAAAAAATGTCACTTCAAAAAATGCCTCCAACTTTAAAAAAAAAAAAGTCACTTTAAAAAATACTTTCAGAAAATGTCTTTTCGAAATTAAACCCAACTCCATACTTTCAAAAAAAATGAGGCACAAAGAACATCCAAAAAAATGTATTACATACCTCCAAGAAATGTCGTTTGAATGTACGTCCAAGAAAATTCCTTAAACCCAAAACAATTATTTGCAAAATCAGACCGTCTCCAAGAATTCGAAATTAAGCACAAATCCATGCTTTCAAAAAAAATGAAAAAAAACCATCCAAAAAAATGTATCACATACCTCCAAGAAATGTCCTTTGAATGTACGTCCAAGAAAATTCTTTAAACCCAAAACAATTTTTTCAAAAATCAAACCGTCTCAAAGAAATGTTCTTAAACCCAAAACAATTCTTTGCAAAATTGGTTCACCTCCAAGAAATGCCTTTAAACTCAAACCTCCAAGAAATTTCTTTAAACCCAAACCAAGAACTTTATAAAATCAGATCAAATGTGCAAAATGTGCGAAAATTATGAATGATTTCGCGGCAATCTATATTGCCGCGAAATGTGTTTTAGGAGGGGCATCGCGAAATTTTCCGGCTGACGGAAAACTAGATTACAGTTAGACCGAACTTTTATAAAAAATTTTGGCCGAACTTTGATTAATAGTTCGGCTGAACTATTAATTCATTAGATTTAACAGGCTGTCTGCACAAAAAATAGTTCGGCCAAACTTTTAATCAAATTTCGGTCGAACTAGCACGTCACCTGTCACGCAGTTTGACATTTTTGCAACTTTGGACTAATTAATCTCCATGAAACATTCTGAATTAACTGTCGGAACCAAGACAAGAATTTTAAGAATTAAATCTAATTTAAGGAAATATAAATTTTATGGAATTTCATAAACATTTACTAATTTTAATTAATTTTCTAATAAAATGGGTGCAAACAATTTCTGAGGGTCATTGTGATTCAGTGAAATCAAAATTCTGTATCTCCCAAAATAAATTGCAAAAAAAATTGAAAAAATTATGGGGCATTACATTGGTCCATCATCTCTAATGTTTAGCTTTTAGATTTTTATTTTATAACTTATATGTTAAGAAATTTTTTGCATCGCAAAACATATCCAAAATATACAGTTTTTTCATATTGGACCAATTCAAAAAATTCTAGTAATTATGATATGCATCCATTGGCTTTGTAAATATGATGAAACCAAAGTAGAATCTGTCTAGATTGTTGTAACACATTTTGTTTTCTTAAAAACTAAAATTTTGAATGAATACAACATTGTGTATTAACATGATTTCTTATGAATCCTTTGATTGTTAAGAAACACACACTCAAAGAAAAGCTAAGTTGACATATCAAATCTGCATAAAAAAATTTCAAAAAATAAGTAATAGAAAGCTAACAAAATTTCTGAAATTTTTTTTTTTTTATCAAAAAATGAAATTCTGAACAGAAAAATTGTTATAGTTTGCAGAAAGTTGAAGAACCGAAAAAAACGAACGCTTTTTCTCAAAAAGGGAAAAAAGTGTAACCCAACTTCACATTTTCACCACGTGTCATTCTAAAACTTTGTCATGTTATAGGATGCTACCTTTCAAGTGGACCTTATCATTTGGTTTTCATGGTGCAATGTGTTGTCACTCCTTGGCCTCTTTTTCAAGTTTTGGTTACGTTGTCTCTAAGTGAAGATTCTCTATGGTCTGATGGCTCAATCTTAGAAATTAGTCATTGCACGCTTTTTTTATGGCATAAAGGTGATATTGATTGGGAGGATAAGGCCAATATTAGATCTCTCCCTTTCTACGAGCTTACTAGATATTCTGGAATTTTTGGTGTACGCTCATGGGCGGTTTAGCTATTAGTTCTTTTCATTTTTCTAGCAGTTTGATTGTTTCTCCTTATATCTGGTAATTCCTTCTTAAGGTATTTGTGACCTTAGAAAGTTGGCAGGATCACTGCTGGTTGTTATTTCCCATTGTGTTTATATTATCCCTAGCCATTGGCGGGCTTTTTGTGGCATGGTGCAATTATTATGTTTGGACTGAAACTAATAATGGTATATTTATACCCTTTTAATGTTATCATGCAAGGTCCAAATGGTTATTTTTTTATTATGGTGTTTGTATTGGCAACGTGTATTTGTGATGTACCTCTTCCTTTATTAATAGAAAGCTTATTGTCACAGTTTAAAAAAAAAATATGTTCTTTACGGGCCCTCTTACAACTCCACAAGAGCAATGAAGATGGTTCCATATCAAAGGCATCATAATTCTTATATAAAATCAACCCTTTATACCGAGGGGCTAGCTATGCCAATCTTTAGTCATTCAAACTATTTTGAGCTTCCTCATAATTCGACCTTATAAATTGGATATGAACAAGCTTGTTATGCATGAGCTCTCAATGTTTATTTTTTCAGATGTATATGAATTTGATTCAAATACAGATATGATATCCATGCATTTTTTCCCCTCATGTAAAATTTTCATGATTAAGCTTCAAATTTGAGCCTTTCATCCTTTTAAGATTAAGATTCAAGTATATTGCAAGAAAAAAACATATTTTTCTTACAATCATGAGTCCCAAGAGTATATATATATATATATATATATATATATATATATATATATATATATATATATATATACTTGGAATGGATGCACAAGAAACCTCAGAGGACTTAAGGGAATATAAGAGGTGATAAACAATTTTAAACAAATCAAAGAACTCCATGTTGGACTTGAAATAATATTACAGAAAAAAAAGTTAATGGCTCACAAAAGATAATTATTAAGGGAATCTAAGAGGTGATAAACAACTAGAAAAAAATCAAATAACTTCACGTTGGACTTGAAATAAAATTACAGAAAAAAAATAATTTAATGGCTCACAAAAGATAAGTATTGCACCATGCGACACCCATAATACTAAGACTTTAAGATGAGACTTCAAGATAAGCATAAAATGCCCCAATAGTGTTGAGAAATGAAGATGAAGAAACTCACTCATAGTGGATCTTTGGGATTATTATAAAATTTTCATCTTTGTGTTCAATCACACCGTGCAAACTTACATTGTACACACTTAAGACTACCACATAAACATTAAAACCTAAATCTTAGAGGAATCACACCATGCAATCCTATAATTTAAATTCTTAAACCTAAAACCTAAACATTAAATCCTTAAGCTTAAAAGTTGAGACTCACAAAACATATCCACACCCATTAGTGATTAGTATTCTATAATTGGTATTCTATATAAACTCAACGAATGTTCCACAATTTAAACTATGAGTCTTGTTCTACACTCCAACATCGATTTCTCGCCCTATCATGGGTCTCTCGCAACTACTCTGAGTACATTGCAAATCAATGGGAAACTGCATAGACGATGAGTGGCATCCGTTGAATTCACTGTGAAATAACTGATTTGTATCATGCCAATGAATTGTGCTTTATGTAGGAATGTGATCAACTGCTGCTTGCACTTGCTTATTTATATCCTTTGCATTAGGAGTCCCGGAGCTCATGTGATTTACAATATTTGGAGCTGAAACCTGACTGGTAGGTTTACCTCCATCATGGATTTCTACCTTGCATGCTCCTCTAAGCTCATCATGAAGAAAAGTCCCACCCTGTGAAATTATCTAATTCATATGAGGAGGTGTCTGTAGCTGACCCATTCTGATTTGGGTATCACCATAATGAACAATAGTAGGATTTCAATATCACCATAATGAACAATAGTAGGATTATGATTGGGATCAATATTTACTGAATGCAACATATGGGTTATTGGCGTAGATGCTCCCACTGCCACTGTCGACCCATCGATATTGCGACCTAGAATCTTGTGAAATTGAATACTCTTTGCAGTTTCTTGCTGTGATTTTCCCTGGCAAGTGCTAATTTTGGACTGTAGATGTGGGAATCCCTTCATATTCGTTCCAATTCAATTATACATCCATCACCTCTGAATTTGACCATATCCCTCTATTTAGGAATGGTCCATAGTGCCACTAGGAAATCCATTAAAGTACGTACTTGGAAACAATAGATCTGAACGATGCGTTGTCATATGCCCTTTTCTGCTTTGCACGGTTGTGGGTGCGAAATATGGAGGATAAATATTTTAAGAGTACCGTGCACTATTTTCTGTGGATGTAAGAGTAAATGATGTGACCCCTTGTGGGTTCTATGAAAACTGCGAAGTACAAAATGGAGGGGCATTAGTGAAATTTCTGTGTACCCTGCAATAATGATAGATGCATATTGTCTTCCAACTCTTGAAGCAAGGATGATGGGCTCTAACTCAAGAATTTACCCTCCCATAGACAGGTAAGCCATTGCCCTGGTTTTAAGGTGTTAGCATTGAAATTAAGCTGATCCAGTTATTCCAGCTTCTCACGCGCTTTGGCCTGTAAATTTGGGACCTAAGGGTCCTCCTGCAGTGAGGCCCATACATCAATAACTTCCCCAAAGATATGCATATGTTCCTGGATGCGGGACTCAAACTATTATGATGCAACTTTTAGCTCAGCTGCATGCTGCTCCCTGAATTCTGGTGGAGTGGCACGCTGCAATTGCATCTGCAACTCATCTATCTTCATCTACACTTCCAATCACACTTCATCAACCTTGGAATTGCAATCCTTAATTGTAGTTTCCATCTTGGCTACTTTCTCTTCCGGTGCAACTGCAACTTGAATCTGGAACTCTGGTAGCTCACTCCACACTTTAGAAATAACCTCTTCCAGCCTCTACCGTTGCATTGCTTCAGGTGTGCACTCTTGGACAACAAGGTTCCTTTCCTCAGTCATTCTTTGAAATTACTTCATCACATCCTAGATGATCAGAAGGGCCTGGTGCTCTCTAATATTTGGCTCCTCATCAATGCCCTGGTGAGTTTCATGTCAAGCATGTAGTGGCATCACAATGAGATTCAAATTTGTATTCTTCCAGAGGGCCACCTTCCTTTGCTGCTCTGCCATGTCAAAATTTAGTGTTCCTGTAGGGATAGACACCGCGCAGGTATTAGATGTCAGTGGAAAATCGTGTGTAGCTGTGATTATTCTAGCTTGTGCTTCTCTTGGCTGAACCATGATCACTTGCAATCTACTCACGCTCACCTAAAAAAATCTCATCTGCACATGCAAGTCTTGCAAGCCCTTGTGAACATCTGCCAACAATTTCTTATATTGTTCTTCAATACTGCCCCATAAGTTCTCAGTGGTTTTCTTCACAGTATCCCTAATTTCATCAAGGTCTCCTTTAGTAAGGACCATGGCTTATGGGCCAATGGACTTCTTAGAATTCAACTTATTTCTCATGCCACCCTTTTGTTGCTTTCTGCACTTAGTGGTAAAGGGGGAAGTTGGATTTGCCCTGAGATCACCAACAAGAATATCATTCCCTCATGTGTCCATAATCTCTGTATCTGGTTCTGTCTCAGTCATGAATGTGAACTTTGTGTCCTTTTCTATTATCTTAGAGGGCTTCACCCTGCTTGTTCCTGCCTGCTCCATGCCTTTAGGGAGCGGAGTTAACTAATCACTCGGCCAGTGGTTGATTATGGCCTCCACACCTTCTTCCTCGGCTAGGTATGGAAGTTCGTACCAGACCCTTGCGAGGTCCTTCTTTGCCTGAATGTGTATATGATGGAAGTCCAATTTGAACTCTACTACTTGGTGATATTGATCCACAATTCTTGGTGATAACCAGGGCTTTTGGTTAATCACAATATCCGAGCTCATGTCAAATTCTACCCAAAAAAACTTATTAGCCATAACTGTTGATGTCTCTTCTGAGTACCATAATGAAGCATATCTAGATGTTTCACATAGATCGGGATCTTCGACGTCGAACTGTGACTCCTCAAGTTCTCTCCACTCCATCAATGCAATGAGAAGCAGAAGCCATGCATAGTGGAACTGGCTGCCTTATTCTTGTGCTACTTTACAATCGGTGAGGAATTCAACACATAAGTATCTTGCATAGTTATAGACTACATCCTTGGTGCACTCTGTAGCTAAATCTATGATAGGTGCAAAAGCCTCCTCTCCACAACTTTTCCTCATAATATTCCCTACAAGAATGTACGCTGCGAAGTGCAAAATTCTGTACGAGATGGAGTTAATTAGATAATCCTTGGTTCCCTTGGTTAGCTCATAATCATTCTTCATCTT
This sequence comes from Pinus albicaulis, assembly GCA_034641835.2. Classification (NCBI taxonomy): domain Eukaryota; kingdom Viridiplantae; phylum Streptophyta; class Pinopsida; order Pinales; family Pinaceae; genus Pinus; species Pinus albicaulis. The sequence goes on along the minus strand of CM076570.1, from coordinate 692,433,547 downwards.
ATCCGTGAGATGCTTATATTGGATTTTTCCCACAAAAGCCTTTTTGAGGTCCGACCCATGGAAAGGAAGGGCCTTAATTCTCCTTATGAGCATCTCAATAATGGGGATCTTCTTCCCCAACCACAAACAATCATCATACACTAAGGCCATCAATTAGTGCACGCAAATAATATTGATAGTACTGCGCTCGAAGTGTGGTACATACAACATATTGAGTATCCCAGTCTCCTGGATACCCTTTAGCCATTTCATTAGCTCCAATTATGTTATTCCTCCTTTATAGGTCTACGGGTGCAGATATCTATTGGGCTCAAACTGTGGGTATTTTCTTTGATCATTAAAATCCCAATCTTCCATTATGAGCTGTGACACCTTGGCTAGTAACTCTCCTTCCACTGACACCTCATCTGGAATAAATGGTGTAAACAACTGGTGCTTTAATGCATCGGGTTATTTCACCAGCTTCTTAGCCTCGGGCTTCTAGGGTGGAATATATAGAGGCAACCTAGAGATAGGCTCAACCTCCTCAAAATAAATCTCTTCATGGACTTCTTCTTCTTCATCGTCATCTGATTCTATCTCCATGGCCTTTTTTTGCCAATCCTGAGCTCCCTTACTTTGTTGTTACAACAGGTTTTTCTTCTAGGGAAACTGCCTGATGATTGGTTTCTTAGGCTTTGAAGACGATGTTGTGCCCGCAATATTCCGACTTCTGGGAAACCTTGGCACTATGCTTGTTACTCGTGATGTGGCCGTCATGGTGTAATATGCTCCTGGAAGGATTGTGTGGTTGAGCCCTCTCGCGATCAATTCTTCTCTTAATGTTGCAAAACTATACTCCATCATGCAAAAAATCACTTGGCTCTCTTGTAGATAGCAGCTCTCATTTCTAACACTGGGTGCGCTAAGTGTTCAAATAGGGAGCGAGATCCCTTCTTATATAAATTTTTGAATCCGAATCACATCATTGAATTTATATACTTCTCATAAATTCTAATTTGGCAAAAGATATGCCCAAATATTCCCATTAATTTTAGCCCTTCCACTCCTTTTAACAACCAAGTTATTGTCCAATCAAATTTTACTACTCCAACGGTCATATTTTGGATGAAATCTGTGATTATCACCCCTTCATTGAGTTCCTACCTCCCTTAGCGTAGTAACCTCCAACTGCGCCTTGCTTCAGACTACTGCGCAGTACTGCAACTGCGATGAAGCCAACCTCCAAAAAAATATTTCTATGTCTGGTCATCTCGATACCCACAAACCTCCTCCCCAAACACAAGCTTCATGGCTGGGTCTGTCCAATCAAGTGGTGCCAACATCCTTGGCTCCTTGGTAATGTGAAATATTCTTAATTTCACTCCTTGAAGAGCCTCATTAATGCATTCTCTGCCATTAGATAAGTTATAAATTAACAATAACCCATCTATCATCTCATCCCAATCCACAGTTCCATGGCGAAACTTTGTTTCAAGATTCCATTGCTGAGGTATCGTATCCAAAGAATGAAAGAACATGTGCACCCATTCTGGCTAAGGTTCGGCACCCAAAGCTTCAGTCCAGCGAGCCAAGTGCTCGCGAGGATCCTTCTGATGATCATACTTCTCCATGATATTCATATCAACCTGATCAAATCTAAGTCGTATCATGTTGCAAAAGTCCTTCCATCCTTTTAATATTACCCTATGTGCGCCCCAACATTAGGCTAGAGTAGACCTCAATGTAGAGTCCAAAGCTTCATATCTCTACCCCTCAAACACATTTTTCTTAAATTCCTCCAAAAATAATACAACATTCTCCATTCCATCATAAAAAGGCAAGGCACACGCTTCCAACCTGACACAAAGCAGAGATCTGGTAACCTTGTTACAAATTTTAGTGGTTACTTCATGTAGATGATTTTGCCAATGCTCCATCTCTTCAACGGATTCTGAAATGCATAAAATATCATGCTTCCAACAATATACCATCCGTAGTGGGATTGATCCAATCTTCATCCTATGCAGTAAGTCTAAATATCTAATCAATTTTAGCATTCTTGTACTCATGTTGGACATGTTTTGTATAGCGCACATCTTCACATGGATCTAATGGCACAACAACTCGGGTACCATTCTTATCAAAGACCATATACCTCTTCTTCAAGTCTATTATAGCATCCATTTCATAAGCCCATTTAAATCCCAACAACGTAGGGTATGGATTACTGTCATCTATGATATCAATCACTTTTAAGTCGACCAACAAACTAGCTCCACCAATATCTATGTTAATCCCCTTCAATCACCCCATAGGAATGATATTTTTCTGATTTTCGATCCTCAATTGAATTGGTGACCATTGCATCTTAGGCCTTCCCATTCTCTCCCATGTGTGCTTTGGAAAAATGTTGGAATTTGATCCTAGATCCAGACTCACTTGATCCATCTCATAATCTTCAATCTACACAATCAACCACATCTCTCGGTCGATTCTCTTCTTGTTCTTGTATACTTTGTTTACTGCATGATGTTCTAGCTGTAGCCTTTCCTTGCCATCACAATTATCTATTAGCTACCGCAACCCTTCTACAACCCTTTGGTCCCTTATAAATTTCATACACATATGCAAGAAGGATGCCAATGCAGAAATTATACATACAATATGTATTTCATGTATTCAATATGATCAATCAATGTGCTAAAGCAAGATACTGAATAATTCTACAAATCAATTGCGGAAAATAAACACAATCGCCAATCATGAAAAGTAAAGAAAGAATCAAATAAAACCAAAACACAGATAATTTCCCAGGGAGAGCTTGATGCTCGAAACCCTACTATCTTATGTTGTATATTCAACATGGAAACATGAATCAATTACAATTCACTCTTCTCACAAGAGTCTCCAACACTTAGCTAATTGTCTCACACTGTCCCGAACAAAATCGACCAAGAGTTAGAAAATTATTAGCCTCTAAACAACCTGCCTTGCTTGCGCAATTCCTAATGAATGCAATTCCTATTCTTTATTAATTTTGGCCTTCATAAACTGCACAAGGATCATGGGAAATCCAATGTGTATTTGGTTGCATGTGTGCAACCGAATAATCCTACAACTGATAGTTAACATCCCTTTCACCTTTGTCTCAACTTGGTCTCCAATGGAACTAACATGCATGAAAATATTAATAGTAAATCATCAGTTGCATGTTAGATCATTGATTGGGAATTAAATTATATTTAATTCACTTGATATCTCACTAGTGCAACAATTAGTTACAACTAGCTCAACTAACTTTAACTCACCTAGATTGAGGTAACTAATTTCTCATGCATTAAATAATGCACCAACTGCAATTCGAACCATGTTACAACTAGAATTACTCTACATGCCTCACCAACTACCCTTAGCTCGAAATTCATGAGGCAAATGAGTTTATCATACTCAGTTAACTTTTACAAGTGATTTTGAGATAAGATTACAATTTATAGTCCAACTTGATTAAGGTAAAATTAAATTAGACAATGCACCAATTTAATTAATTAAATTGGCCATCAAATTAATGTATCTCTAGGACTTGTTGATCCCATACTAGTGTGTGTGCTGTAATTTCTTGTTGGAATTCAACACTCACTCTCAACAAGAAAGGGATTATCTGCCACCCTGATATTGCCTCTATGCTATTCGAATTTGCTCCTAGTGAGCGCCTTCATTAGAATATCTACATCCTGATCTTCCGTGGGTATGTATTGAAGTAACATTATGCATCTCTAGACACAACATCTAAGATGGTGGTATCAAATTTCAATGTTCTTGGACCTATCATGGAATACCAGATTAACCGAGAGTTTAGTGAAACTCTAGTTATCATAATGTATCACCGTCGGATCCATATAAGAACCAAACAAACCAACCAAGATATTTCTCATCCAGATGGCCTCACATGTAGCTTGACTTGCTACCATGTATTCTGCCTCAGATGAACTAAGTGCCATAGATAACTACTTCCTACTGTAGCAAGAAACTTTTGTCGATCCTATTTTGAAGATCCCTGTTGTTGTGCTCTTGTTGTCTGATGGACTCTTCCCAATCTGCATCTGTGAAGCCTTGAATATTCACTCCCTCTATTTTTCTATACCATAATCCATACTCTATCGCGCCCTTGAGATATCTCAAGACATGCTTCCCTGCCTTCCAAAAGAGATCGGTCGGCTTAACCATAGCTTGACTCAGCTGGTTAACTGCGTAGCAAATGTCTAGTCTAGTTTTCACCAAGTACATCAGTGAACCCACTAACTTCCTGTAGATAGTAGCATCCACCACTTCTCTTGAAGTAGCATCCTCTTTCCTCCATTTTCTTGGAAGAGGAGTTTCCATGGGTTCAAAGTTCTCCGTGTGAAACTTACCCAGAATATCTTTGGCATACTTGCCTTGAGAAAAAAAAATTTCACCATCCCGCTGCCATATTTCCAAACAAAGGAAATAGTGAAAGAGTCCCATGTCATTCATTTCAAACTCTCTTGCAAAATACTCTTTGCAAGAATGTATCAGATGCTCACGACCTATTAATATTAGATAATATACATAAATTACGATAATCAAAATTTTACCATCAACCAAAATCTAGTACAAGTTTGCATCAACTTCACTTTTGGTGAAGTCCAACCGGTGAAATAGCTGTCATTTCGAGTGTACCAAGCACGAGGTGCTTGCTTTAGCCCATACAGTGCTCTCTTGAGTTGGCACACATGAGACTTACTATCAAAGATTTTGAAACCTTCTGGCTACTCTATGTACACTTCTTCCTTAATAAATCCATTGGGAAACACAGTTTTCACATCCACCGGATGAATGTGCCACCCCATTTGCACTTAGAGTGCAAGGATATATCTAATGGAAGAGTACCTCACAACTGGTGAAAAAATCTCTTCATAGTCAATTCCCTCAACTTGTAAGAATCCTCGAGCCACAAATCTGGCCTTGTACTTCTCCACACTCCCATCCATTGCTTGCTTCACCTTATAAATCCATCTAGATCCAACCACTAATTTTCTAACCAATCTTGGGACAACTTCCCATGTACTTTTCTTGACGATGGAGTCATACTCCTCTACCATTGTGTGAACCTAGATTGGTTGCTGCACTGCTTCCTTAAAGGAAGATGGTTTTGTCACAATACACTTGCTCATAAGAGCCATGTATCCAGTAAACATGTCTAGAGACTATCTCTATCTACGTAGTGACATAAGTGCTCCTATATTCTCTGTTGCATCAAGTCTCAATCTATCAGCTTTCGTGGCGCACCTTCTACCATTTCTGGTGCATGGCTCTACATGAGTGTTTTCTGCCACTTCATGATCCTTTGCATGTGGCTTCTCCACATCTTTAGGCTCATCCTTTGGAACCAAGAGTTCCTCCTCTACATGCAACTCCAACTCCCTCTCAAGCGGTAATCTCATGGCTTTCTCATCATCAAATTTTATATCCCATCTCACAACGGTCATCCTGATGTTTGGAAAATAAGCTCCATATTTCTGGGGAGTATCAATGTACCCCAAAAATATCCCAATCTCAGTTGCTAGTTCAAGATTCTTCCTGGTGTTTTTGGTCACATGCACATAAACAGATGAGCCAAAAATCTTAAAATGTGAAACACCATGTTTCTTACCAGTAAAAGCATCCTATGGTGTACTCAGGCCAAGTATCCAATGAGGACAGTGATTTTGCACAAATACCGTTGTGTTTCATGCATCTGCCCACAGATGAAATTTTAGGCCCTGATCATGCAACATCGCTTGTGTTTCACCCACAATTGTTCTATTATTTATTTCTACAACCCCATTCTGCTATGGGTTATGAGCCGCAATCAGTTTTCTCTGAATTCCTTCTTTCTTATAGAACTTATTGAATTCATTTGGGATGTACTCGCCAGCATTGTCACTTCTAAGATCCTTCACTTGCTTCCCCGTGTCTTTCTCCACTAGTGATTTGAATTCAAGAAATTTTGAGAAAGTTTGATCTTTCTTCTGCATGAAGTAGATCCAAATTTTTTTAGAAAATTCATCAAAAAATATCACATAGTACTTATGCTTTGATGTCAAAGCAGTAGAGAATGGTCCACACACGTTTGAGTGAACTCTCTCAGGGATTTCCAAAGATCAGTTCTTCTCCTCATGAAAAGTGGCCTTTCCATACTTCCCCATAGTAAATTCCTTGGATGTGGCTAATTGTGCAAGAGTGCCCTTGGGAAGTCCTGTAGAAATATGTTACATGACCTTCAAGGCTCCATCGTGTAGATGGCCCAATCTCCTATTCCATAACTCACCCTCATCCCAACTCACCACTTTTTCCACCTTACCCATAAATGATGCGTAACCATATACATCATGTTTATAGAGATTATTCACATGAATCCCAATATTCTTGGCTTGACCTGTTTCTTTCTGTCGAAGGAAATATTTTCCCTCATTGAAAAAACATCATAGTCTGTATCCTCCATTGTTGCAGCTGAGACCAAATTTTTCTTTAAGCCTGGTACATGCATGACATATTTTAATAGAAAGGGTTTACCTAAATATCTTTGGAAGGTAACTGTCCAATCCTGGTAGCATTTTACTGTCCATCATCATCCATTTAGATATGCATCTGGAGGTCCTTCTCCTCCAAGCTACTGAAAAGTTCTTTGTCTCTCGTCATGTGAAAGGAAGCACCATTATCCAAGTACCACACCAATCCCGTTACACTTGACACCATGCATGCAATGAAGAATAATTCAGGCTCAAATTTCAAGGCCAAAGCCTCACCAGCTGTAGATCCTGAAGCCTTCTTATTCTTCTTCTTTTGTGGAAAATTAGTGGCATAATGTCCATGCTCAGGACAGTGAAAACACTTCACTCTTGACATGTCGCGCTTCTTGTTATATTTTTCGGACTCAGATTTGGAATGGAATTGATTTCCTTTCCCCTTCTCTGCCTTGGCAACCAAAGTGAAATCTTATTCATCATCATGCTTAGATGAAGATCCATTTATAGTATTCTGCCCAAATTCTTCTTGCACCAAATCCAACCCAAGTCGTTCCCAATCTGGAATGTTTTTCCTTCCATTGACAGAGTCCTGATAACTATGCCAACTCTTGGGAAGTTGTAGAAGAGATAGGTTCACCAGGTCATCATCCGCGACAGTAATTCTTACTCTCCCAAGTCATCCTGACAATGGACAAACTTTATTAAGTATTTTGGGATGGTGTCACCTTTCTCCATTTTTATTTTCCCTAGTTTATCTTTCACTACCAATTTTCTATGATCACTGCTTCTCTGAAATAGATTTTTCAAATCTTTCCACATTGCATATGGTGTCTCTTTTCCATGGAGACTTGAGACAATGTGGTCTTTTACTCCCTCCCGTAAGATCCTCCTCGCCTTTGCAACCTTATTTTTCTAGTCATGAAGATTTTTAGCATCTGCTACAACGGGTTTTGGAATGTCATTGTCGATGAAATATTTCAACCCATTGTCTTCAAGTACATCCTCCATTATGTATTTCCACGTAACATAATTAGAGTTTGCCTTGAGTGCATTCTCCAATTTCAAGCCATTGAAAGCCATTTCTATCCCGGTCCACATGTTGCACCAAGAGTACTGCTGCAAATTCGAATTCTATTAAGTGACAAACTCAACTTATCCTCCATTATAGTGATTTCTTGTGCTCTGATACCATTTAGGAATTATACAAACAATATGTATTTCATGTATTCAATCCGATCAAGAAATGTGCTAAAGAAAGATACTGAATACTTCTACAAATCAATTGCAGAAAATAAACAGAATCACAAATCATGACAAGTAAAGAAAGAATCAAATCAAATATTAACACATATAATTTCCCGGGGAAAGTTTTATGCTCAAAACCCCACTATATTCTATTGTATATCCACCATGGAAACATGAAACAATTACAATTCACCCTTCTCACAAGAGTCTCCAGCACTCAGCTAATTGTCTCACACTGTCCCAGACAAAATCAACCAACACTTAGCTAATTATCAACCTCTAAATAGCCTTCCATGCTTGCACAATTCCTGATGAATGAAATCCATCTTCTTTAGTAATTTTTGTCTTCTTAAACTACGCAAGGATCATGGTAAATCCAATGTTTGTTTGGTTGCATGTGTGCAACCCAATAATCCTACAACTGATGGTTAACATCCCTTTGACCTTTGTCTTAACTGGGTCTCCACTGGAACTGACATGCATGCAACTATTAATAGTAAATCATTAGTTGTAGGTTAGATCACTTATTTTGAATTAAATAATATTTAATTCACTTGATCTCTCACTAGTGAAACAATCAGTTACAACTAGCTCAATTGACTCTAACTCACCTAGATTGAGTTAACTGATTTCTCATGCATTCACTAATGCACCAAATGCAATTCGAACTTTGTTACAACTAGAATTACTCTGCATTCCTCACCAACTACCCTCAAATCGAAATTCATGATATAACTAAGTTTATCACACTGATTTAACTTTTACAAGTGATTTTGAGATAAGATTACAATTTATTGTCCAACTTAATTAAGGGAAAATTAAATTAGACACTGCACCAATTTAATTAATTAAATTTTCCATCACACAAATGTATCACTATGACTTGTTGATCCCACACTAGTGTGTGTGTTGTAATTTCTTGTTGGACTTCAACATCCAATATAGACTGATCAACATCCTTTACTTTGAAATGATCCTTAAGGTTATTCTACAATGGAAACAATTGTCTCTGCGTGGTAGGTGGAAAATATTTAGGTGTTATAAAAGTATTCCATGATTCCATGAATGTTTCCTTCTCGTGCTGCACATTCAATCCAACATTCTTATATTCAATTTTTCTTAGCCAGGGTTCCGTAATAGTCCTTTTTCCTTTTGCATGGTCTCCTCTGGTATTCACACCACCACGAAATACTATGTTAATTCTTGGATCTACCTTGTATGGTTCAACCCTCGTCATTTGTATATTTTAAGCTGGATGCTAGTTGCGCTTCTCCTGAATTTTAGTTAACAAAATGGGACAATATTCTATTTCATGATCATATTCTTGACAATACTTACATGAAGTCGCAGTAGGGTTCTGACAGTCCTTGGCGAAATTTCCAACTTGCCCACAATTGTAACAAATCATCTGGCCTCATCCATGCCCTCGGCCTATGAATCCTTTGCACGCAGTCGATGAAACTGAATCTTCACGGCCTGCTAATTACATTCGATATCCACCAGGACTATTATACATCATCATATGATAGCTCTTACAATGTTTCTCATCGTGTCATGCTGAGTTGTAGAAGTTGCATAATAATTTCTTCGATGATCTGATAAAATTTTGCAAGAGGTGACAATAGTCCGTGGAATGTTGGCTTGAAAATTTGCATAATCTACATCATACGTGGGGCCCTACACTTGGCCTTGCACTCAATCCAAGCTTCAATGGACTTGGCATCCCATGATTCAAATATTGCCTATAAACAAGGCATTGCTCTTTATAGTGAACCTGAATTTTACACATGATACAACAGACTTATGACCTTATATCAGAGTGAACCTCCTTTCTCTTCTTTATATCCTAGAGATACATATGAAAGCTCATCAACTGAGTCTGAATCTGTTGCACAGTTATGCTTGTATCGATTATCTATGAAGCTTCCAACTTCATTGCTATCTCCAATGCTTCAGCCTGAATAGAAAATTTTTGTTGTGACAATGGAAATCTCAAGTGAGGGAACAACCCAAAAATGGAAAATTCTCTATGTTGTTAATCCTATATCTTGAAACTAATTTGGCTCAACAATGTATTAAATCATTGATATACCTCCCATATAGTCTCAATAGCTAGTTTCTTAATCTCCTTGATCTATGTGATACAATGGGACTGCGACTTTGGTTTTTCTGAATTCAATGATTAGCACAGTATTTGTATGAGCCAAAGAAGAATTTTCATTTGTCATAACATATTTCATGTACCAAGGAAATGTTATATCTTGTAGCATGTTAACCAACTGCGCTTTCTTCATTTTTTCATCAGTAACATTCTGTGAAATCCATATCACCACTACCAAAAAATAGAACTATTCAGGATCATATGTTCCCTTGAACACACGCATATTCAGGGGTTGGGCCATGGTGAATAGGGGAGGCAGAGGTGGAGGTGGATGAACCATTAGGGAAATTTTGAGGTCTAAAATGGGCCTCCTAAGGAAATAATAAAATAACAGCTAAACCAATCAAATAATATTTATGAATTTTCAATTCACTTTTTGCACCACAACCAATGTAACCATAGTTAAATTCAATTCAAAAGTTGTACCAAAATAAAATTAATCAAAAAATTGTATTCATGTGACTTTAAATAAGAATGAACTTTTCAAGAAAAAATCATTATCATTGAAAAACTAATGGATTTGTCCTTTGTACTTAAATAACTTAAAATAAAATATAAATATAAATTTATAAATTCTTAATTATATCATATGTTATTAATTAAAATTTATATTATTTAAATTGTATAATAACATGTAATAAATATACTATATAAAAATAATATAATATAATATAATAAATGTATAGGGATATGCCTTGTTTCTTTCAAGAAATATGAATCGACAATATTATATTTTTATTCAAAAAGTGTGAAATGACATTTATTATGAGTACTTTACTTTGAATTTAAAAGTACATAGAGCATTACCATGGTTAACCATGAGTTTTTATCCACCGTTGAGAATGTGACAAGTAAGTACCTTTAACTCAAGCAATGCCACCTCAACCATTAGGGATGGTATCATTCCCTAAAATGTGATTGGTTCTCATAAATTGAATTTTGATTATACATTTTTCTTATGAGGCCCATTTTAGACCTCAAAATTCCATAATGAAAATCAAATGGAGTGATGACTGGGGTGGAGGGCTGGGGGATCTCTGCAGCTTTTTGCTGACTCTCAGATCTCAAAATTCTTGGGGAAGCGGGGTTGCTTTCTCCACACCAAAAAAAACGACTATATTATTTTTCAATGTATGTTCCCCATCTAGTCCTAAACCTTTTGCCACTTTGTGTAGAACCCATTTCTCTTTCTTCACACATCGACCTGAGTGGATATGTAGTACACCCTTTTCATACAATAACGTTCTAATCCAGAACTTTAGTGAATTCATGTACTTATCTCAGAGGCCTCTGAAGAACTTATGCTCCTCTTCGCTATAAGAAACTGAAGTCTCAATCACGAACTCAGTGATGAACCCTCCAAGGATACTGTCTATCCAATAATAAACAATTATCACAATCTCTTTACCAGTGTTTTTTAGCTTCTCAATTAGATCTGGGGTCCACACAGTTAGCGTATTATTTAACAGACCCATTTGTGTAACTAGTATTGAGGTCCACTCGTACAAATCACTAGAAAATGACGCAGAAAATATATTGCACTGATCTGTATAGATATAATTATGTAGCCAATGTTGAGTAGAGATATGAGAGTTTTTGTTTTCTTGCACACCAAACTCACGTTCTTTCACACTTACCCAATATTCGATCTCTTGCTTAGATGAATTCCACATCTAGCTATCCCTCAGTCAGATTCTGATCTCAACAACAGAAACATTTTTTGGCTTTATGGGGCCCAGAACCTGGTTCAAAGTGACTATGGAGTCCAACAAAAACCACTATTACCATCCATTTCAATAATGATCTACTCAATGTGTAGACCAAAGTCTCACCCAAGGAAATATAGGGGGATGCTAGAACTAAGTTTCTGCATCCAGAGGGATAGAGGAGTGTGGATTTACAGATTTTCCTTCTTATTATCTCTTCACAGATCAGATGTATCAATACTATAGGCATTGTTAAACACATTTGTTTAACTTACTACAGACTACATGTTCTTACTTAGTTAGGCATTAAATAAAATAAATAAGCATAAACAAGACTGCGCTATTCAATTACAGATTAAAACCCTTATTCAACATAAACAGTTATAATAATAAAAAAAATCAAACAAATCAACATAACTCAAATCTTCTCAACAGTTATTTCATTAGTAGCCAGATATTTCTCATACATTCAGTTTCACCCTGCGCACACAACTGCAGACTTCCTAAGGTCTCCGTGCACACAACTGTAGGAGAATTTTCTTTAACCAAAAAAACAGATTCTGACTCAAATTAGTCTTACATCCAAATGAATTTCATCAAATTCTACTTGAATTCCTATAGACTCCTTATATAGATTTGGTATTTACAATACCATGGTCCAAAACCATGGGCGAAGTCCAACGTTTAGAAAATATCCCATCCCATTACATAGTAAGGGGATTTGACCCACGCCAAAGCCCCTATGACTCAAAATAGACTCCGCGATGTGCTCCTTGATCTACGGAGTCTTTCCTTGATGCTTTCTTCGAGGGGATTCCATCTCCAACAACACTTATCCACAATGGAAGAATTCAATTATATTGCCTCTAATTTTCATATTCAATTATGAGAACATGCTATTGTTACAATTGTAGGAAAGAATAAGTGATAATGTATCTATGGATGGATGTACACCCTTTTTTATTTGTATCATTCCCAAATTTTTTGATGACTATCAATAAACGTGCATGGTATCCAATGTAGCTTCTAATACCTTAGGATTATTTCACATATGGTTGGTGTTGAACTTCGAAATCCAAGCATCCCAATCTGATTAAAATAGATATTGTCATTGGAGACCAATATTAATCATTTTCATCATCCAATCATCTCCATATTGGGATATATATTTGTATAGTTATCCTCATCCTCAACCAATAATCCATCAGGAGTGGAAGCATGCATTTGATCAACAAGCATTTACTATAATCATATTGCATGTTCTCCTAGTTTTCCACAATGGATTCTTTTGAATTCCCTCTGACTATAGTGACTAAATGAAATGTTTTATATGCAATCATTTCACTTCAACACAAGTCATCAAAGGAATTTGAATATTTATTTATATTACCTTAAAATGTGGTCATAGATGGATAATTTGTTTTCTTATTTTCTCAGATTGACCGACGAGGATTTGAACATCGAATCACATAATTTTACACAATGCTTTATAAAAAAATTATTTCCAATTGACTTGCTCCATGTGGGATCATACATGGACACTTGCTAGTATAATTATCCTCTACCTATTTTCAACTTGTATGCACTAGTTATAATTCTATCATTTTGTGAGGATTAAAAAATGAAGGGTGTTTCAAATAGGTAGTGATGAAACTAGATCTAAATAGAAAATATTATTTGTCATGGGATATTCAATGAAATATTCTACAACCACCATTTATCTTGGTGAATATTTGACCCCATGTGAGAAGGGATAATTATATATATATATATATATATATATATATATATATATATATATATATATATATATACACACACCAAATTTTTAACTATCAACAAAAAAATTCTTCTAAATATCAATTCTTACAGGACATATGCGATGAGGTTAGCTAGATTTGATGCTTATGTTAATTTTCTTGACATATGGAAATAACTCTTTGATCTTCCATTTGGTTAGGAAGCATATTTAGAAATGTATTCAACACTGCATACCAAGAGAATGCCAATTGGAAATCCAATTTTCTCACAATGTTCTAAGTATGCCAACTGATCTGTATGAGATCTTAATGTAAATGTGCTTGAGGTTGTATGAATTGCAAGTGTTCAAAATTGAGTTTTTTGAGTTTTTAAGTTAAATTTTTACACACGTAAAGCACAAATTAAAACTTTGAACAATAGAAAAAAATAGACAAATACACCTTAAAAATAACCACAACAGAGTAAGTGAGGAAGGAGTTCACCCCTTCTGGGCTACGTATCCTAGTCCAACTTCCAATGGCTTGGACCTATATCATTATGCTGAAAATTGGTGGTTACGTCAGTTTACAGTGCTCCAATGGCTTCAAAACCTGTTACATTAGCTTCGAAACTATAAAAAATGTTTGTTTAGCCTATTTTTTCTCCCAACTTGGTATAAAACTCAAGAAATTATTATTTTCCCTAGATTTTCTTGTAGTCGCTCTACAAATCCTCCAAATTCTAGAATCGTCCTACAATTTCACCCTGAATTGTGCTAATAGAGCAAAAATTTGGCACATTTTCTATGCAAATTGTGGGACCATTAAAATGTGCACCAAGGCCTTAAACCAAAATTATAAACCATTTAACTGGCGGTCGAATGAATTTTTCTTAATTAAAAATTTTAGGTGGGGCCCTCTCCGCCTCCGCCATGCCATTGGTTTCGGTCCAAGGTTGTGGGCTAAACATATATGGGGAGGCTGGGGGTAAGCCTTGGTCCCTTACCCCAACTTTTTCACTGCTTAACAATAAAATACATGTTTATTTGTATGGTTTATAAGAACCATTGGATAGCCTAATCGGTTAAGACGTTGTGTTGTTGGTTGTGAGGTCATGGTATTGAATCTTGCAGGTATTTCAGACCTTAACCAAAATTTTTAGTGGCCCCCGGACTACCATGTGGCAGCCTCTGGTTGGGCCACATGGCAACCTGTGGTTGGCCACAACCACCTAAAAAAATGAAAAACCAACACCAATAGAATTCAGACAAGTGGTAAGACTAGATTGGTCCATTGAGCATAGTCAACCATGCCTAGTCAGGAGGCCTAGTCAGCTGTACAGACTAATGACTGGGCAGCCTGCACATTTTTTTTCAAAATTTTGCAAGTTTGGGGAAATGATAAAAACTCATTTTTGGGAGCATACGGTGTCACCTTTCTGTGAAACGAATTGTGGTGGATCCATAACGACGAGATGTACACGGCTGTTAAAGTTCCACACCATTCTGGAAGCTTCCATTTTAGAGCATTTGTTTAAGAACCTAATCACTCCTCCCAAGTGGTGCTTTTGGACGACAAAAGATCACTTTAATTTGTTCAGTAGAAGAGGGTACAATTACCTCACCTTTCCTATATCAATCCATTTGGATTTGCTTTGATTTTTTCCTTTGAGCCTCACATGAACTTAGTCCACATTCACTTGTTTTGAAGTTCTTGTTCTTTTTTCAATAATGGTGTCTTGTTGTAGTTCTTAAAGGTATTTAGGAGAGAAATCCTCAATAGAAGGAATCTAAAAATTCTCTCTCCTTGATCTTCAATCAAAGGAGGCTCATAAAAAATTAAGTTCTCAACATTAACAATAACATAAATTTTCATATATGAATGAAAATCCAATCTGAAGGAATTATCACCAATATTTTCTAAAATTATAAATGGACCATATCGAATTGGTTTCAATTTTTTATCTTCTCATTGAAGCCTTTATTTCCTAATGTGAAACCAAAATTCATCACTGACATGGAAATTGTGATCTAGACGATGCTTATCGTGCCCTGTTTTGTACTTGACTTGGCTCTTTTCCATTTGTTCTTGCACTGTTTGATGTACCAATTGGATTTGTTCATTGAACCTTTTAGCTTTGTCTATGTCACTATGACCATCCATATAAACATCCTTTCCAAAAATGAAATCCAAAGGATATTTATGCAAGTATCCCAAACATGCCTCAAATGGTGATGTTTGAGTTGAAGAATGCTTGGCCTAGTTGTAAGCATGTTGAACATAGTGCAAATGTTCATCCCACAACTTAGGATGCTTTCTGCAATAACTATGAAGAAGATGCATGACTGTCCTAATCACCACCTTTGTTTGACCATTTCTTTGGAGATGAAATGTTGTAATATTTTTCAATTTCGTGTCCATGAATCCCCACACGCTTGACAAAAAATTCCCAACAAAGCGAGAAGCTTGATCACTAACAATGGATGTGGGAAATCCAAGATGCACCCATACATTTTGAAAGAATAATTGAGTAGTTTTTTCAGCAGTAATTTTCTTTTTACATGGCATCAAAATACACATTTTTTTGAACCTATCCACAAATACATAAATATATTCATGATTCCTTTTTTACATAGGAAGACCTCCAAAAAATTCATTAGAAACACTCTCGCATGGACGAGAATATACTAGAAGTGGAGTGTACAATCCTAATTTTCTATTTCTAGGCTTATTGACAACACATAATTAACAAACTCTAATAAAAAGTGACACGCTTTCAAGCATACGAGGCCAATAACAGTACCCCTGTAGATGTTCCACCATCTTACTTACACCGAAATGACCAGCAATAAGAGAAGTATGCAATTCTATTTTGATGTTGACTCTTTCTCCCCGTGGAATATAAATCTTACCAAGATGGTACAACAATCATGCATGTGATAGTCTAATTCCTCTACTTGGTTCTCTTGACTCAAAGTTGCATATACATCTTGAAAATCACTATCTAAATCATATTTTTCAACATAGATCTCATGAAAAAAAAAATTATTCTTAAGAATAGTAGCATCACTAAGAATAGGCATAGAAATCATGTCAACAACTTTATTGTAGATACCTTTTGTATACCTTATCACCAAGTGGAATTGTTGAAGAAAACCCATCCATCGAAAGTGCCTCAATTTTCGCAACTTTGTTTGTGATTGCAAGTATTGCAATGGTTGATGATAAATGTGAATGATCATTTCCTTACCCATCAAGTAGTGTTTCCACTTTTTCACACTTTTCACCAATGCATACAATTCCTTGAAATATGTAGGATAGTTGATCACTGCACCATTAAAATTTTATGAATGAAAAAATATGGGATTACTATGTTGCATGAGGACTGCACCCATGGCATAGTCACTAACATTAGTCTGAATCTCAAATGACTGTCTCAAGTCCAAAAGTGCAAGTAATGGAGTTGAACTGATATTTAACTTCAATGCATCAAATGCCTTTTTATTTTTACCTCCCCACTATAAGACCTGCTTCACACTTATCAATGCATGCAATGGAGCTGTGATAGAAGAGAAGTTAGCAATAAACTTCCTCCAATATTGAGCTTTTCCAAAAAAGCTTCTTACCTCTGTAACTATTTTGGGCTTTAACCAATTCAAATGACATCAACCTTTTACAGATCTATTTTCAATTCACGTCCTCCAACAATATGACCCAAATACACTAAAGAATCTTTTCCAAACTCACACTTTGACACCTTTAAAAAAAAAATATTTTTATTTAAGACATCAAGTACCTTTTTGACATGCATGACATTTTCTTCATGATATTTACTGAAAATCAAGATGTCATCTAAGTATACTATCAAAAAATCATTTAGAAATGGCCTCAATACATCATTCATCACACACATGAATGTAGCAGGAGCATTGAAAAGACCAAAAGGCATAACTAGCCATTCAAACAAACCTTGTTTTGTTTTTAATGTTGTCTTCCATATGTCACCTTTAGGAATTCTAATTTGATGATAACCACTCCCTAATTCCAACTTAGTAAAATATTTTTCATCTTTCAATTGATCAGTAAATCATCAATTATAGGAAGTGGGTAACGGTTCTTTACCGTAATTTTGTTTAATGCACGAAAGTACACACACATGCACCATGTTCCATCCTTATTTAGCACCAAAAAAATATGTGACACAGATGGAGAATTTCTTAGTTTGATGATCCGTTTGTCCAACGAATCTTGAATTTTATTTTTAATTTCCACACTTTCCATCACTGACATCCTGTACATGTCAATGTTAGGAAGAGGAAAATCTTGTTGTAATTGTATTTCATGTTGGATTCCCCTCTTGGGAGGCAAAGGCTTTTGGCTCCCGAAACATCTCATTGTATTGGTTAACAACCTATTGAAGGATGGAAAGTGACTTCCTCAACATTAGGGATTACACCCAGTTGGGAGCTTAAAAAAACTCCTTTATGTTGAAAATGGTGGGTCTCACTAGGGATAAAGGGATCAATTTCTCGTATAAACAGAGTTTATATAAGAAACTAAATGAAATCAACACTAGCGGGGTGATTTATTCTAATGATAAAATAAATTAAAACTAATATAACTACTTCCCGGGATTGGATTCATTTATATAATTAAGGCGTTGAATTTCACAAGAATGAAATAATATAGATCATAGCATACTTAATGAATATAAGCACATTTAATAAACTAAATAAATTTAATTGATTTATTTGATTAAGAACATTAATCACATAAAATATCTCTAAGTCTCACATATAGCAGCATATCATTCAATACATTATATGAATAGTGATAAGAACATATATCACTTTCATGCTTATCAAAATGAAACTAATATACATAAATAAGTTTACCAAAATTTCAGAAACATAAAACAATCAATACAAATATAATAGTACTCGTTGTATCATAGCTTAAGATTTGAAAAGATAGCTTCAAGTTTCAGAATTTCAATTAGATAACTTTCATTCAAACAATAGTGGAAGTTTCAAAAGCAGTCTTCTCAAACTTTTGAACCCCTATCTAAATGCATGAAAGGGGTTTAAATACTAATTAATATTACAAAAATAGAAGGCTTGTAAAATAATTCTTCTAATATTACTCTAAACTATAAAACTATAAACTAGGAAAATAGAATGCATAAGTTGTAACAGTTTATGACTATTTCCTGGATTCACTCTCTAGTTTGTCATTGAGCTAGCATGATTTGATCATATGTTCGAGTTGGGGGGGATGAATTTGTTTCATTCTCATCTCTCCCGTAAATATTGCATCGTTCATTGTCAGAAGAAGCTGAGTTGCTGCATTGGAGAGGCACCTCAACATTATCAATTGGTTATGAGGTTTTATCAACAAGTACCACTAAATCTCAATATTAAACCTTGTCATATTTTCTATGTCAAGAGCTTTTCTGTTTGGTGTCTCTTGCCAGGATTTCTTTCGGAAACTGATATCTGGCATGGTGTCTTTTGTTGCTTCATGAATCAAGTTGGCATGCATGAGAGAATCTTTTATATACTTAAAGATGATGGAAGATAAATTATTAGCTCTGATAATAGCTAATTCAACACTCTTCATTGTAATATCCCAATCTCCAAATATTATATCTTTAATTGATTCTCCAAGACAAGGGAGATCCGCTGCTCTACACTATGCAATGTCTTGCCAATCTATGAATTTTGACACCTTATCATCAATTTATTCATAATAAGTTCTCATATTATAAATCTGAGTGACTAATTGATCATTGTTATTAACTTTCTCTTGAATTTGATTATACTTCTGATATAAAATTTATTGTTGTGTTTCTATTAATGCTTCCAACTCTGTTGCTTCTTATTTACTTGATTGATTTCGGGGTTTTCCTGGAGCTTTTCAATTCTCTGTTGCAATTGATGAATTATTTGATCTTTTTCTTTAATATCGTTTTCATGTTTGAGTTTGACACCTTCAAACTGTTATTGCAGATTATTGATGCTTGAATGAAGCTCTTGCTTGATTCTTTGCTTTTCATGAGAGAAAACCTGCTCCATTTGAGAAATTTTCTTATCATTTTCTATAATCAATGATTCAACCTATGTTGCCTTATCAATGGTTGCATTTGCATAATTACCTACAAATTGAGGTAATCTGTTAAGTTCCTTCCATGGAGATGATTGAGTTAATTTCCAAAGGAATCACATTAGTGTTGAATCTAAGGAAGTTCTAGACATTCTTCCATCTTTTGCTTATTCTTTGACTTGGTCATGAAAAATTTGTGTCTTGGAATATAAAGCATGTACAATGGAGGTATCTCCTCAAATTTTAGGACTATTTAGGTAGTCGGAAAATCCAAGATGATTTTCATATCTTGGGCTGGTGTATCTTCTAGTTCTCCTTTGATCATTGTGTCCTTGGATATGAATTTGCGCAAGAATAATTTTGGAAACCTCTGCACTGAATGAGTTTTCTCTGATTTCTTCCTAATTCTTGGAATTATCTATATCAACAGCAACACGCTTCACATTTTTCTCACCTGCATGATTTATGGAACTTGTATCTCCCACAATAGGCATGGTTTCTGACTCAATGGAATTTTGAATGGAAGGGGTATCAGTCTCTGATAGTGCTTTCTCGAATTCTTCCCAATTTTGGATGAATTTATAATCATGTTTAGCATTGATGATTTCTGCTTCTTGAACTAGTACTGATACTTAAGAATTCATTGCAACTATAACTTATTCTTCCTTTGGCTCTGTTTTGTGAAACAAATAATATGGAAAATGAGAATTTCCTTGTTCTCGATACACTTTGAATGTTGAAAAATATTTCGGGATGAACCTTTCAGTTGCCTTTTTTTGAACTGTTGAAAAATCGTTAATTGATTCAACATATCGTCAAATTTTTTAGGCTCGCTTGGAAATGCTTGTAGCTTGACCGAATTCATTATCTCTCTAGAAATACTGTAGGAATCGTAACTTCTATTGGATAACACTGTAAAATTGAAATATTTTAATCGATTGATTTCAAAGCTATCATGCTTGAAATTGTCTAGGGCATACGAACCACAAGAATAAGGAAAAGTTGGCCAAACGGTCTTTTTGGCATCTTTTAGGGTTTTTGTCAAACCATTACCAAATGTTTGATAAGAAATTTCTTTGGCCAACAATTTTTCTGGTATATACAAAGGTAGGACATGAGGATGGGCATAAATTCCAAAAATATGGATGTATGTAAAATTCTCTTCACCAAACCACCTACCTAGAGACTTAAGACTCTTATTGGCTTTAGGGGTGACTCTAGGGATTTTTCTTTCGAAAATTACTTGGAAGACCGGGAGCATTATGTCATTTCATATTATAAACATATAAGAATGATATTTTTAATCCCACAAGAAATATAATTGTATGTAAATGGGGGTTTTGACTTCTCTTGTCCATTTCCATCCTAATGACAAAAATTCAAAGGAAAAATAGACTGCATCTAAGATATAAGAACTCATATAAAAAGGAGAGACTGCATTGGGTGGGGCATTACAATTTTATCCATATGTTGTGATAAATATTATCAAATTATCAGAAAAAATAGTAGCCAAATATAGAATATAGTCGTTAGAGGTTGATTCTATCAAGGGTGTCAAATTCTCTTTAAAATTGGTCATATTTACAGATCCAAAGAGACGACACATCATTGCAGCTATATGAGAGAATGGGATTTTAAGAGATACAACTGAATACATACCCTTATCATCGCGCTTATTCAATTTAGGATCATTTCTCCATTCTTTAATTACAGTCGCAAGATGATCATTCTCATGCATGAGCTCTTGAACAAATTTTGCGTCATATCTCTTCTGGGGTTCTGGCAGTTTATACATATTCTTCAAATATGATGGTCTGAGAGAGCCAATGATAGTTCTGCTTCGAGTAACAAATTTCCTATCTTTGATATCCACATTATCCAACATCCATTTCACTAAGTTAGTATATGGCAGCATCTTAGGATGAGCAACAATTCTGTGAAGAAAATAATTAGTAGTATCCATCCATGATTCCGAATCATTGGAAAAAGTATCATTGGTAACAAATTTTCTATCCAGAATTACTTGCGGTTTCCTGTTCTCGAACAACTGATAGATCCCTTCCCAACTTGAAGAACCTATTTCTAGGTTGCATGTAGTATTTGAGATTAGGGGAGCCATTTTGTTTTTTTCCTCTTGACGTATGACTAACGGTGATGGGGTGACAGATTTCCTTTGTGCTTTAATAAGCCTTGACATCCTTTTATGCCTAAGTGTTTGGAATTACCCTGTTGAAAAGAAAAACAGAGAGGATAATATGAAATCACTTTGAATGATATTAACTGTCGTGTCAACTTCACTCATGAATATTGGGAAATCCTTGGTAGTAATATTAGAAATAATTACAAATCGATTACAACCCTTGAGATCACAAAACACCTCAATTAACATTAAATTGACAAGCATGGGTTCATGTGATTTTGACAAATGTCATCACATTGGAATTTTTTGATCGACGATTTTAGGTTGTTGGGGAGTTATAATGCTTGAAGGTGATCCATGAAATGCGAAGTGCGATATTGCGATGATTTGAGACAAGATGCGATTTAGGCATCTGTCAGATGACGGTTTGCGATGCAAACATTTGTTAGGTGATGGTTTCACTACTTTGCATTTAGGCATTTCGCAATTCGTAACTTTGTTGCTCGGATTTCAGCATTTTGATATTTCGGTGATTTCATGATTCACAATTTCGTTGAAGTTTTCTCCCTACTTTTATGATTTTTAGTTTTGAGGGTTTGTTTCTAGTTTTTTTTTTTTTTTAAAGAAAATTTAAAACTTAATCTAATAAAATCCTATGTTTAAGTTTTTACTTCTAAAAATAAATATTAACCTAAATTTTTTAAAGGGTCGCCATTATCCTTTCTAATCTATTTTACTTGGATACTGGGAATTTGTTGTAATACTACAACAATTGGCGAGACACTGGATGAATCAAGAATCTCTGATAAATATTAATACTTAAAGACAATATTCTAGGAAATCTATAAATAATTGAAATATGTATTTTATATAGGTAAATTCTAATCTAAATACCCTTATTTTACTTGAAAAATTTTCCTCTTTCTTTTCTGAAATAAATTTCTCTTTAAATGAATCAAATCTTAATAAGTTGCAAAGGTAAGTAGGAATTTAATCAAAGCTTAGCTACACAAAAGGTAGGGATTTCATTTATAGGGAAGGAGAGGGAGTTGAGGATCCATAAAAGGTGGGAGGAATTCCATATATTAAGGAAAATATCCATGGAAAGAGGATCCATGGCCATGAATGGGAGGTCTCGCTCATATCATCAACAACCTAAAACCACGTCGTCATTCTCGAGGCTTCTAGTAAGGGAAGCTTCTCTATTTTTGGGAAGAATTCTTGAGAGGGTTAGTGAAAATTTTATTGAAAAAAGTCGCACTGCCAGCGCTAAACATGTGTGTTGTAAAAGGTGACAAGCACGGGTCATCAGTAGTGCGGAGCATGTTGGGCTTGTAAAACATGTTTTTTGACAAGCTTTTCAGAATATTTTTAAATAAAATCTTCTTCTAGTTCTTCAGGGATTTTCTAAGCATGTTTGATGGAGAACATATTTTGCGACACTCGTGGCATGAAAAGAAAAAGTGGAGTGTGACAAAATAAAATATAATAGATGTCCCCTAAATCATGAAGTCAGAATGAGGAGTGATGGTTGAAGTGATTTACACGTAAAGGAAAAGACTTTAGAAAACCACATTGAGGAGACATGCAAATCAAACATGATACAATATATATGAAATCTCTATTGTAAGTATGCCTAACAACACATATCTTGAGTAGGAATCTAAAAATATATGGATCTATGGCATGGAAACAACCATTCAACTAAAAAGGATCATGGATATATGAATACATGAATCCACAACATGGGCGCAACCATCTGAATAGAAAGGATCATATGTAAAATCAAGAATAAATCCACGTAGCCTGGATTTATCTTACGAAACCCAAAGTCTTCACCTCTATCTCGACCCATCCAAAGTACGAATCTGACCATGTGAATGGATGTGTTGAATTCGAACATGGTAGAAACTACGTGACTACTGATCAATGATGTAAACCATTAAGAGGAACGAGAGAAACCACCAATGATGACGATGGATCTCAAGGTACATCATCAAAATATATGAGTGTGAACAAAGGGGCTGAAGTCAAACACTCAAAAAATAATTCTATTTAAGGTCAATGATGTGAACCTATTGTATAATGTGAAGAAGCTACCATTGAGGGATGCAAGCTCCAAGGTACTGAAAGGGAGTTTCTTGAACATCTTCCTGGATAATGAGCTAGAGTCGACATGAAGTGATCCATCTATTAGGGGAATTCTGAGGTATAAAATGGGCCTCCTAAGAAAATTTTACAACCAAAATAAAATTTATAAGAACCAATAGGATTCAAGATGATGATGTCAATCATGGGGGATGATTCACCATTTTTGGAGTAAAAAAGTAAAAATATTAAAAAAATAATAAAATAATAAGACTACTTTTTCAAATCATATTTTCAACCTATCTCCTTAAGGGTTTACTCAAATTTCGAGCGGGAGTACTCATTGGTTGCAAAGTTTAATTCCTCGTGCAAGGAGTACCTATGTTTCGTAATTTCAACGGACCCTGCTACACGAAAAATGAGAAATACATGAAACAACGTGATCACAATCACTTTTTTTCATGTATTTATTATTTTTAGTGTAGAAGGGTGCATTTAAAGTATGGAACATGGGTACTCCTTGGATGTAGAATCAAATTCTACATCCAATGAGTGTTTCCACTCGAAAATTGAGTAAACCCATAGGGAGATAAGTTGAAAATATGAGTTGAATTTTTTTTTATTTTTTTTTTAATGTTTTCCCTCTAAAATTTGATGATGTAATCTAATATTACCTAATTATTTCCACTATTATTTTATAATTTCCTTAGGAGGCTCATTTTAGACCTCAAAATTCCCGTAATGGAAGGAGGGAAATAATTTTTGCCACATCATCAACACGAACATAGGATTTGTAGAGTTGATAAGAGTGATTTAGGATTGATGCAGAGAAGGTCAAACAAGGTATAAGTGTTTTGAACCTACAGATGGGGAATTTTCTTGAACATATCAGTGACACAACTTCAGAATTTGGAAAAATTTGATTCAAAATGGTATTAGAGGTCATGATGATAATAAGAAATAATCAAATGAGAGGAAAATGGATTTCCCAAATCCAGGAAGGAAAGTGAAAACATGAATATGTCCCAAACTCACCATGAGATAGGTAAGTGTCATGTTCAAGAGTGACATACTTACTTTCACACAAAATAGAAGATATATGTTTCCTTTCATTTTCCCTTGCTATTTCTAGTGAGTACCTATTTATTTTTAATCGCAAGGTTAAAGAGGATACCATATTATTATCGTATAAGTTCACCTTTCAGATGAATCCATCCTAGTAAGTTTAACGAGCCCTAGGAAGGAGTAACTCGGTCTCATCATGGTGACAAGTCCTTTTCTGTTTAAGTTTTACGAGTCCGACGAAGGGGTAACTCGACATATTTTTAATGTTTAGGGAGTTTGAAAAAGAGGTGGAAAACAAATATCTAGATGTCCCTTTTCATAAATAGAATCTTGAATCTGGAAAGGTAGAAAACAATATCCAAGAGAACCTCCTAGTCATATTTGACTAAGGTATTCATTTTTCATAAATAGCCTATCTTTGTCCGGAAAAGGGTTAAAATTAAACTGACTAGACGACATCTCATTTACTTTAGTAATATCAAAGAGACAAGTGCTCGAGAATATTTTCATTTTTTGAAAGTTAGAAAAGAGATGAAATATGACTCTAGGGGGGTTCCTTTTTCGTTTATTTTTCACGAGTCTGAAATAGCGATAAAATAAAATTCGTTATTTCATTCAAAATCAATTACTATTGCTAATTTGTAACTTCCTGTTGTTGTACATGTGAACAAATGTTACCTAGTTCGAGAAAAATATAATAATATAGGTAAAAATACATTTTAAATCGTAAAAATACTTTTAAAAAGTTTATAAAAAATAAAAAGTAAAAAATAAAATTACCATTTCTAACTTGTGAATTTGGAGAGAATTTTTACCCAAAATTACCCCGATCTTCACGCGAGGAGTGTCATAAAACCAGGGCACCATTTGAAAATCTCTTAGTCACAGGTAAGATCTTTTTCCTTCCTCTAGATTTCAACAATGTTATTGTGGGTGGCCATCATAGGATTCACCCATCAGGATCGTGCTATTTGCCCTGAGCTCCAAAAGACTAGTGCAATGGCAGTGTAAGAAAATTCTTAAATAGTCGCGTTGGCATCGATGCATACATTTTTTAAATAAAACTCAAAAAATACCCATTGATTTCCAATTTTTCCTCCATGAAAGCTATTTAATCTTTGTTTAATAATTTTTTGCAAGTGTCTGGTGGGAAAAAATGGCCATTGAGTGGAGTTAATGAGGTCATGAAATAGAGGACCCTCAAGCAACATAAAATCCACATTACATAAGGGATCTCCACGATTGCAGATTTTTCAATTTCTTCCATACCCCTGAGATCAAATCCGAGGTATATTTATTTCAGTACTTAGTGAGATGGTGGGATGTAGATCACCAATTATTTATGGTAGGAGACCAAGAGATGGAAATATAAGTATCAAACATATACTTAATTAATTTTTTTTTTCCAAAAGAGGACAACGATTTCATTTTTTTGGTTCTCGTATAGGAGGAGAGAGCATGGATATTTTGATTTCTAGGCATTGTACCCACGATTCGCGAAAAACTAAGAGAGGGACAATCGACATTAAGGATGTCAGAGAGATTCCATTGAGAACAGTTCTATTTACCATAGCTCATATGTCCAAATTACAAGCTCTCGACAAGGTGAGAAATTATCACCTCCAGTATTCATTGGAATCCCTAAAACCTACCATATTTAACTAGAGTGAGGGGATACTAGCCAACATGAAATATCAACTCAACAAATGTAAGACGAAGAAGCCGAAATAGTTTTTTTATGGATCGATTTTGGTTGCATTCTTCCTAGAACATGTCCCATTTTTCAAGTATCCATGGATTGAGGTGGACACTCTTGGCCCCCAGGATCCACGATTATCATGATGGGAATAGTTGATGCCTCACCATGGAGGTGGTCAACATATGCACTTCCCGGCTGCATTTTTCGTATGGATACGAAAATAAATTATCATGGTAGACTATTGGGCCTATATAGGTTCAAACTTCATAGGAAATCCTGATCTGCCACTACCACCAGGGACATGCTGGGATGAATCAGGTAAAAAACTATTTTTTAAGTTTTTCAAACCTTTTTTATATTTTAGTTATGTGAACTCAGATTGAGACTTATGATATTTTGAAAATATTGGACCGTAGATACCTCTAGGGGTTTCTCCAATATATAAGAGGGTGCCACATCAGCTTGAGGATTCCACATACGTCGAGGGGGATGGTCCTATGGTAGAGGTGGAGTGTAACCTGGATGCCTTGAATAGAGGAATTCTAGAATATATGACTATTGATGACGTACCACTCTAGTACTAGAGGCACACCATGGGAGTGTCAGCTAGACTATGCCAGTTATTGGGCCGAGTTGCTAGAGTTTTCACATGTTATCATGAGCACAATGTCGGTGGATAAACATGTCTCTAACCTTCATTTTTTTTTATTTAGGCTCGAGGAGCCATGTATATTAGAACACAAATTTTGATTTTTGATGTAATAAACATTTTGCAGACTCTCTCTCTCTCTCTCTCTCTCTCTCTCTATATATATATATATATATATATATATATATATATATATATATATATATATATACATACATACATACATACATGTTTCTCTTGATGTATATTCATGTTCCTATTGTGTCATGGTTTTCATTTCACATGTGTTGCAAATTTCTATCTAAAACATGATTTTACAATGTGTTTTCCAATGTATTTATATGTCTTGGAATGTGTTGATAAGTTATGTAATCACAATTTCTCTCCAAGATACGAACACACAAATACATTATTAAAATTTGAGGATTTCTGATGGAATAATGCTTGTTTAATTGTAATACAACAAGTTGTGAATCAAGTTTAATAACTAACACCCTAATACCAAGATAAATACCTTCTACTAACAATTCGATGAGTGCACTATATTCAACTATATTTTTGGTTGTACAACCTAAACATATACCTTGAAAACTCACTAACTCATTATTGGGAGAAAAAAGTTCCCACACAACAGAATATAGGTTTCGTGTACTATGATAGCTGCCATCAGCGAAACTGACATAAGGAGGAGGGTTATTCGACATCTACAAACCAAGTGGAACACATGGCAAGCAAGGGAAAACATGTTTGCAAGCATGCAAACAATCACACAAAAACACTGCATAATAATGAAACATACACTGATGTACAAAGTATCCATGAAAAATAAAGCATAATACTTCTCAGGTAGAGCCCATTATGGTGCTCAGAAAGATGATTTCCATCATGAGTAACAGAAAAAAGGCCACATTTTTATCGTTGGCATTGTATGTAGTCATTGAATCAACATTCTTTTTAAAATAAATCAAAGCAAACCTATACCCATGCCCCCTAGCCAAGGGAGGGTTACAAGTCATGAAAGAAATTCCCCATTAGAAAAATAGGTGAATGGTAATAACTATGTACAAGGGAGTTGGTGGGGATCCTATGTGAATGTTTTCGATTATCCCTGGTGTTATCACTGGAAAATAGTACAAGGAAAGAGGACATTATTTAATGTCAGAAAGAAGGATTTACAGGGTTGAGAGACATTAGAGAATCTGAAAGTATTTAAAAAATATCTAAGGTCTAAGGAAAAATCAAATTTGAAATATTCAAAAATTCTTTTGCGTGAAAAATCCTTCGATAAGCGCACCCTTGCGTGACTTTTAACCCAAAAAGTGCGCAATCGTGGCAGTGCCAGAAGTCACTTTCTGAGACCATGAAAAGCACACTCCAGGACATTGATTCCACACTTGAAGCTGCCTAAGGAAAACCACCCAAGCCTCCTTAGGACATCAATGGAGTACACAATGGAATAGATGTGGAACATAATGGAATCACCCTCCTCTCTTGGGCCACCATCCACAATGTACTAAGAGAGGGAAGGTGAATTATCCTATAAAAGGCCACCAAGAGATGAGAAGCTTGAGAGCACATTTTTATGCTAGCTAGAATTTCCCCAAGCAATACCAACAATGTGTGATTCAGAGCAGAGATATAGGGGACTTAGTTTTTGGCCATCCTAAAACTCCATTCCACCATATAAGAGAGAGGGATAATTTGCTCCAAGGCAGCTCGGAAGTAAATAAATCCTTGCATCGAGACTTAGAACCCTAAGTTCTAAGGGCCCCTTGGCAAGTGGGCTAAAGTTTCATCCTCATTTCCTACCAGCACTCAATAAGAGGGGACGTAAGCACCACCGTTTGGATCATTGAAGTTGTTTGACTCTATTTAGATATTTTGTATTATTTATTTTTATTTCTATTTTTATTTTTATGTTTGAATATGCATGCTATTTCTCTATCTAGTATGTTTATGTTCTAGCATGTTCCACTAACTTGCTTGACTCCATATATTTTTTGTCTATGACAAATAACTTAAGCGAGAAAACCACACCCCTTAAGCTAGTGTGATTTCCTACATATGTGCACCAAACACACTAACATAGGATTTTTGACTCCACTAACTTTTATTTCCAAGTTTACATGGTTGTGCCTTTTTTCAGAGACCTCCGTCTACGCTGTGGAGTTGGGCTGCAATATCCCCCTTCCTCTCCTTCATTCTTTGGTTCATCCCAAGTGACAGACTGAAGCATAATAGCTCCAAAAAATTAAATTTTCAGGAATTTTCATACATTTCCCATATACAAGCATGCCCAAGGCATGCGTTCAGAGTTGAACTGCGTGTAGAAATCGTGCCTGTTTCACCCTTTTGCACGTAAAAAACATAATGATAAATTTCTCTAGTATTTCCATGTTTTCCTGCTTGTAAAAGTGCCTGGTAGCCCATAATACATCTGCCAGAACTGGTTGAGGTGCCCCGTAGCTTGCTAAAGCTCACTCTTAGATGATTTTGGTAGTCTTGGTGTTAGTTTTATTTCGAGTTGATTTTTGCAAAGGTCACACATAATTTAAGTAGGGGCGAAAATTAAATTTCATTCCGAAAAAAATTTATGTTTCGAAAATTTAGGTACCAAAACACCTAGATAATTAGCTAAACTAAGTGGCGCAAGCCCATGCATGCTTAGCTAGTTCCTTTTTTCTAGTGTAAAAGTCATTAGTTTAGTTCAATTTTTGCACTAGGATTTCGGGACCAGGATTGAATTGTCGATAGAAGAGCAAGTAATCTATGCTACATTTTCACCCTTCGGTGATCCTAGGCAAGCATATGAATGCTCTCTATTCACAACTCACCATATCCATATAGTTGATCACATAGATTAACTAGGAAAAATTGAAAGCGGCCCATATCCGCGCATGTTTTTCTTTTGAGCAAGGAACAATAGAACATAGTTTAATAGGGGATTTTGAAAAGGATCATCACATATCCACGCGTTCAAACTATGTTCTTGTTCACTTTTTTCTCACACATATCCACACACTAAGCAAAGCAAAGACACCTAAAAATAACTTAACAAAACTCACTAAATTCTCCCCACAAGGGCCACGAAATAATTTATAGTCTAAGTTAGGATCAAAGGGGTAGGAATTCGATAAGCCACCTTGATCACTCTTCATCTAGAAACATAGAATTTGATTGTTTAGGGAGCTTTCCAATCCACCTATCAACCCACAAAAAAGAAAACCTGAGCGCGACAGAGACCCGATTCAGAGGGGGTTTGGCTTAGGCGCAGTGCGTATGGTATCAGTTGGGGCTACCTGACCCGGCTGATACTCGGTATTGTTAGCTGAAATACCAAGAAGCCCAAGACTCGAATGCTTACATGGGATGGTGGTACTCTGTGGCCAAAATTAGGGCATTCTTTCCTTATAGGTGATAGTGCAGGCAAGCACTAGATCCTCTACCCTTACCTTGGTGGATTTTCTTTAGCTGACTCGGGGCATCGCCAGCTCTTACAGGACGTTGTGCCAGAACTTGCAAGATATCTTCTCAAGGACCAATTAAATTTAAGTGTGTGAGGATGATTAGGTCTTCTAGGATTTGAGTATCATATGCAAACAAACAAAAACCATATTTTTTGATTAACTGATCAAATAGGATTAATCTAAAGGGAAAATTTATTTTATTTTCGCTTTGTTTTATGTATGCGATCGGAATTTTTCTTTGATTACAATCTATATCCTCTCAAATATTTCAAAATATATACCTATTTGACGCCATAACGTATCCAACAAGACCTTGCCAATCTAGACGTCTTTTGGAAATCCCCCCATTACTGGGAGGGTTTCTAGGTCTTTCACCATTTAGGTGTCAAAGATAGAACACTGCCACCATTATTGGTTCATCCTTTATTGGGGCATATTTAGTTGGGAACCCTCATCGGTCTCCCAATGCCACACCACACACCACTTCTCCCACAAGCCCTAGAGGGTAGAGAACTTCTACCCATTCGGGAAGCCAGTTGAATACACAGCAGGGTATGTCACAGACAAACCCTATTCCTAACTAGAAAATTATGTTTTCACAAGTCGCAATGGCTACAACCTCATAGTCACCTTTTATATCTTCATTGAATCTACCATATTTAACCAAGTTGATGAACGATCCCATTACACACAACCCCATATGGCCTCCCATGCCCACAAACCTCCCTTCAAACATTCAAAAATTCGAAGGAAAGAAAGCAGAAGACCCAGGAAATATTATTATGACTTTCCACCAGTGGTGTTCGTCGAAAAGCATTGTTGATGATACTATTCGACTACGACTATTTTAACACACTATAACTAGAGTAGCAATGAAATGGTATGTGGAGAAACGCTTTGCTACACATGGAACCTTCAGCGCCCTCGCCACTGCGTTCTTGACCTATTTTCAGTTTCCCATCCACCATGATTCCAGAATGGAATTACTGACCCACTTTAGGCAAACCCCCACCGTCCATATCTTGGACCATCTGCATGAATGGCAGTGACGTCATATTATGTGTAAAGCCAAACTCAATGATCGAGTACTATTAGACCTGTTCCTAAAAAATTTCATTGTAGATATTTCGAAGGATGTGATGCAACAAAGGCCCATATCCAAAGAGGATTCCATTAGTAAGGCCCAACAACTCGAGCTGATATATACACAGTTAGGGTATATTTACAATTTCCTATCGAATGCCCCATGCCTGCAAAATTACAAAGAATTTTTAGGTGCTTCGAACTCCGCACACGATTTAATTGGGTCATTGACCCAAAGTTTCCCAGACAGCAATGTTCAAAACCCTAGTTACATGTATGATTCTACCCATAACATGCCACAACCTGGCTACTAAAGTCATCACATGCCTCCACAAAATTGGACAAGTAGGGCATTGTGGTATCACCATTAGAAGGGAGGACCTTATCCTCTAGCTTAGGGGACCCAGTACGTAGATATACATTCTGACGGAAGAGCTCCCCCCCCAATAGCCATTTGCCAACCAAGGACCACATTATGCGTAGTCCTCGGCACAAGACCCACCCATGCAGAATAATGCACAAGTGAACCTTTTGCAACCTTCCCAAAACCAACTGCGCCAACCATATAACCAAGAGAACTACCCTCCTAACATGGTTAAGAAAAAAGGGAAAAACAAGCCTAAAAGAAATCCTGGATAGGGGGCAACGATCAAAAACACCCTCCACGATCTCAAGATGGAGGTATCTCCAACCGAAATCAAAACCAAGAGCCAAGCAATTCCCAACGATAGAAAAAAAGGCCACCTCTTGAAACAAACCACTCTTGTTCAATCTGTGGTGAGTACAACCATTACACTCATCACTGTCCCGACCTCCCTGAGTTGAAAAATTTGCAAAGTAACCGTGGACATGGGGGATCTTCCCAGTAGACAGGCATCATGTAGGAAGCTTTCCCTCATTAAGGGAAAATTACCACACAGCAACAAACTCCCCAAAAATTCGGAAAGAATAGACACAAAATATACATGACTGGCGAGGAAATGTTTTTTCAAACACAGAATCAAAATTACGACACCCCACCAGACACCAACACGTCAAGGGCTAATACCAATGTGCCAACAAAAACTTTGACCATATCAAAGATGCCTATTGAACCTTTTCCAAAGGTGGCTAAGGGACCAACTAGGCGAGCATGAAAATATTCCAAAGCAGCCCATAACTATAGCATCATAGATGACCTAGCTCAATATCCCGCAGCCATGTCACCTTTGAAAGTATTGCAGTCATGACCAAAACAACGGAAAGCCTTTCTTTCTGCTTTAGGCACTATCGACCCTACCGATACACACCTAATGGATTTTGACTTAGACAAAGCCACCCCTAGGCTTCCTTCAATGGTCGCCTTTCAGATACCAGTATCGATCCAAAATATTACCATTCACTGATGTGTCATTGACGAGAGAGCATCCACGTGCATCATTTCAAAAAAATTTTGGCAAAATTTAGGGTCTCCCAAACTAAAACCATCAGTAATCACGCTTAGAGCATACGATGTGTTATGGCCTAAATCTACCTCGGGCTGAGAAAGGCAGAATCTAGGGTAACATCAAACCGCACTTAACCTGGTAGCTATCCCTACCAGATCGGGAGAGGGCTCTCTCCTTGTCAATCTCAGCAAAAAATGATCAATGAGGCTTGAGATGACTTGAATGAAAACTAATTTTAGGCTAGGTATGTATGCAAAAGAGTCTTTATTGATTTTAAGGGTGTTTTGTTGGCTCAAAGGGAAAGGCAGCTTTTGAGTCTGGGGAATGAGGCTCAGTTTTGCAAAGATATGAATGGGGCAAGGTAGGAAATTGATTTGAAACTTCAATTTGAAATAAATGGAGAGTTGAGATAGGTGAGGAGTTGAAGAGGGCAAGAAAACTTCAGGGGTCATCTTCAAACAGTTGAAAACATAGAAAATTAAAAAAACCCTAGGTAGAGCACTACAAATTTTAATGAATTATAGCTTTATCCTTGTTTATTTAAGTTAAGAAGAAAGAAGAGAGAAAATGGTATACATAAAGCACCATTAGACTTACATTTACAGAGATAAACACACTATCAAAGAAAAATGCCACATGAATCCCATAGAGTGCTGCAAACTCTGGTCTATTCCTTTGCCAAACTGCAGAGATGGATGTACAATGATGCTCAAAGCATTTCCAAAAGTCCAACCATGCTAATGACTAAAAAAACACAAGATATATACAAAAAACCACTCATCCTAGCTTCTAGAGGTCAAGCTCATGAGTTTAGGATCTTCTGCAACAAAATATAAACTGAGAACTAGAAAGTAGGCAGTGGAACAGTTTGCCTCTAAAAACTAGGAAACTGATTTATTCAGTTGCAAATTACCCTTTGATGGATGAATCTACCTCTATGAGTGAAAATTTAGAAAAATTACATCAAGATCCATCAAATTACATCAAATTACATCATGATTTTGACATTTAGAAGTAAGAAATTCAAACTGTCAGAAACTAGGCGAAAAACAGAGTTTCTGGGTAAAAAATGAGCAAAATCCTCCAATGCGTCGCGCCTGATTTCCAGCTGATTTTGGAGGCCTTCCTAGTGTCCAAATTTTCTTCAAGTGGGCTTGTTGGAAATTTCTGCCTGTCTACTTTCCAACACAGGTGGAATTTTTGACTTTGGCCTTCATTTGCCCCTCCAAAACTGATTTCTCCCAACACTGCTTCCTGTGTGTCAAAAAAGGGGCAGAAAGGTCATTTTTGGGGTGTTTTTGACCCTTTTCGAAGCCCAAAACCTGTCAAAATTTCTTGGCCATTGGTAGGCATGCATATTTTTCCATCTTGGTTTTCAAGTGATGTCATCTTGGTTTTGCTCTTTTTAGTAGCTTGCCAGTTCTCACGTATGTTTTGCAACTCCATAATGGTTTACTGATCCTCTAGCTTCTTGTTTCTTTGCTCAAGGTATTTGATTATCCACTGGGCTCTTTGCAGTTTGAGGGACAAAGCATTGATATCCACCCGTTGCTCCCGAATGATCTCTTTAAGCTTTGAGCTTGGTGAACCCAAATCAGTGTCATCATCCTAAATGAGGATGAAATCTGTCTCCTACCCTCCTGAAGGCCCCTCATCATGTAATGGCCTCTTAATCTTGTCCTATATCTACACTGCTGATGGAGGAAGCGAGACCCCTTCCATCCCGGGTGGAGATAATACTCGCTTGGCTGCTGCAAACAACCTTCTAGTGCCCTTTTGATAGGTGAAAAACATAGAAACACTAGTGGTCTGTGTCTCATGACCCTCCTACTGATGTGAAGGTCCACCTGTCTCATGAAAAGCTTCTAGAGGTACCTAAGAAGCTATGAAGA
Source organism: Pinus albicaulis (assembly GCA_034641835.2). Taxonomy (NCBI): domain Eukaryota; kingdom Viridiplantae; phylum Streptophyta; class Pinopsida; order Pinales; family Pinaceae; genus Pinus; species Pinus albicaulis. The sequence goes on along the minus strand of CM076570.1, from coordinate 692,398,575 downwards.
AATCATGAGAAATGAAATCCTCCCATGAAATTTCCTGCAAACGAAGCTGATGCATGACCACAATTTTGATGAGTGAAAAATGATATATAATGTTCAACTGCTGCTGAGGAGTTTTATTTTGCACTAGGGTGGTCATATTCTCAATATTTCGGCACATGAAGTAGGGGAGATTCATCATTCTCACCCTATTAAAGTGCATTAGCAATCTGATATGATAGGCAGATAGGCGAGAAAATCGGTCCTCACAACTAAAATATTTTATTATGAGTTTCATCAAAGGAGCATATGAGTGTCTCAGGCATCGAAAGGGAAAGACTTTGCTAAGTTGTCTCAAAAAACGAGGCTTGATGTATGGCTCATAGTGTTCACTGTCAATTTTCTGCCTTTTATTCCATTGCTCTCCGACATTTGGAATACCAATTACTAGAGAGATAGACTTCGGTGTCAAGGTGAATGTCACACCTGCAAGAGTGACTTGGCCATTATGTAAATGAAGCACAAACAATCTGGCCAACTCATGATGGTACTGGAATCTATCAACCATCTCACAAAACTGATAACAAGACTGCTGTTGAAAACATGTGATAGAAAGAGGGCATGCCTGCTATTCAACCAGTGAAGTAGGTTCCTCCCGTACATGTTTACCACTCTTGTGAGGTCTCCTTGGTGCATTCAATTCGGTTGGAGAGTCACTGTGTGCTTCTGCATCTCGTTCATAAGAGGAATCTGACTCCATGTTTGCCAAAGTTTGTGTTGTCTTAGATGAGTATGAAGAGTTTTAGGTGTCTTTGATATTTTCTGCCAAGTGTAGGAAAATGTGTGAGGGACTATGAAGGGAGAGGGTAAGAGGGATTTTGGGGATGTTTCCAATTGGAATTTGGGGAATTGAAGGGTTTTAGGGACAATTTCTAGACTTTTGGGATAGCAATTGGGGTTTGGGAATTTTGTAGCTAGTATTTGGGATAGTGGGAATCGGAATGGGAGTGAATGAATTTAGGGATATAGGGGATGGGGAAATGGTTTGATGAAACTAGAACAACAGTGAGGGAAAAAAGGTGAGGTAGTGATGGCCACAAAAAATCAATTTGCAAAACCTAGGCAATCATGTCTTGAGCAAGGAAGTAGGGTTTGAGATTTTTTTTTTATTAAATCTTCATAAACATCTTAAGACACACGTTTATGGCAATGGAAGAGTTGTTTGACTTACTTTGGACCAAAGGAAACCGATCAGATTAGAGATTTGAATGAAATCGTGGTGAAAATGGCTTATGGTTCTATGCGCCGCGACATAAGCCCAATACGTTGTGCCTCCCTAATGCGTCACGCCAGTGTATTTTTAACACTTTGGAGGCCGGCCCAATGTGCTGCGCCAGTTATATGTGTCGCGCATCTCAGCCAATGCGTCGCGCCCCTGAAACTTGCACAGTTTCCCTTCAAACTGCTCCCTTTCTCCAATCACGATTTTCATTTTCTCAATATGTTTTCTTTGAATGAAAATGAGCCCTTTGAACATGAAAAATGACTTATATACAAGAGACTTCAATTTTTCATTCATAAAAACCCACTTTTATAATGTTCACAATTGACACTTTCTTTTCAAACTCTGTTTTAGGCAATTTGCTTCAATTTTCCTATGATTAACTGAATGACTTGCATTTTGTTTGTCTTGCAGGGGATGGAATTGCTAAAGTTTTGACAAGGTGACCAAGGTTGCCATTGAAGCTATTTACATATGAGAGAATTTGAAATTACATCAAATTTATACATAAAAGATAAAATACTCTATTTTTCTCAAAACAGAGTTTTGAGGAAAAATACATTTCTAGGCATATGATGATGAAATTTATTTAGTACTGGAACTTTATTCAACCTCCTCATGCGCCTGCTGACCATTATTGGACATTTTGAAGACCATTGTGATGAAACCCTAGACCTAGGGAAACTGAAAACCCTAGAAATGACTCTTACAAATTTAAAGACAAAAAGTGAGTGCAAATGATCTTGATGAATGAAAATGGGCCAACAAGTAAAGGACATGAGCGAAAATGTATAAAAAACCACCACCGTTAGATGATCCATGCTCCTAATGGAATGCAGTTGACTGAGTGAGACACCTAATATGAAATGCAACAAGAGAATTTTGATCACTGACGAAGGGATGAAGATACCAACACTAACACGATGGTCGCCCTTTAACCCCCATCGGTATCTACCAAAATGTCCCAATATTCTTTGCTGAAAAGAAGGTCCTTATAGACATTGAAGTCTTAGACACTCACTTGGACTATAATATACTCCTTGGTCAGAGTTATATGTATGTAATGTCAGCCATTTCCTCCTCTGTCTTTCACACTATGATGTTCCCCCACGAGGACCGCATCGTTACTGTCGACCAATTGACACATAGTGAAAAATGACCCCTAACAGACACCGTTGTAATTCTACCCTACGTAGATACATCCATGAACGCGCTTTCATTGTACCAAGAATATGGCCTCGGCTAGTTAAAACCGTCATCCATCCTAGGATCATTCCTATGAGATCCCCCCATCATACTTGAGTCATTACCTGATGTCACAGGAGCTACGGTGTTCATGATGTCCACATCAAGCACCGAAGCTAGTCATGACATAGACACAAGTAGTAATGACACTGAGTCCTTGGCCACGACAACCTCTCTAGCCTACGTCGCTTCCCAAATCCCTTTCCTCTACCCCCCAGCTGGTTTCATATCCCAGCAGGTTTTGGCAATAGTGGTGTTAACCAAAAATCTCTTTCGCTATACTAGTTTGGTACCTCATTCCCCCTACTGGGACAAGAGCCACACACACCATTGTGACTAGGTTAAAGCCCCTCAGTCCCGAGGATCCCCCACCCACTCAAGAAACAGTCGAAAACATCCCTGCAAAGGAAATTTCCATTACAAACCGATGATTAAGACTAAGAAAACCAAGAGGAGAGGAAAGAAGCTGGAAAATCCCCCCATACAATGGGAATCACTAGTATACGCTATATGAAATGTAATAGGACACCCTACCCATATCTGCCCATAGCTAGACAAATTAAAACTACTCCTTGGCTCTAAGGCAGACATCACGACACCACATTCCTGTTAAAAGGAACCTGCCACTAAAGGTAAAGGAAAATCACTGCATACCAATCATGCATGCGATATCTACAGCAATTATGGGCACTATACCCATCATTTCACTTAAATCTCATGATATAGAGATGCCTTTCATGCCATCGAGTGATCCTATCAAGAGGATCCCTCCACCCAGTCATCTGGAGATGAGATTTGTACCATCTTGTACCTACAGGAGGAACGACGATCACCAGAAAGACTCTTGTTCATATTCCCCCCTCTTATTATACGATGTACACTGTGTGATGAACGTGGTCACTTCATCGATGAATGTGGAGCCCTGGAAATCATTCATAGATGGTATCCCATAGAACGGGTTTATTACGTCGGCTTGCGAGCAGTACAGTTCACATGCCCTTTATGTGTCAACAATCACCTTCTCGAAAATTGTCACTACATACCCTGATTCCGCTTGGCACTTGCTAGTTTTCACTCAGCCATAGTCTGTCTCTCCCAAGAATATGGCACGAAATCAGAATCCATGAAAAACTTGACAACCCAAGAGGATGTGATGAGTAGATCCATCCTATTCTTATCAGTTGAAAAGCGACCAATCAGGGAACTCCTAGTTACCCCCAACCACTCTCTACAGAGAATACCAACATGCGTGTTATGCAAAACGCCCAACCATGTGGTCACCACTTGCCTTGATTTAGCAGCATTACGATGCTGTTACCCTGCCAGAACATAACTTGAGCACGACAGGACACCCATATCTAGGCTATTTTACCTAGTATGTCAGGGAAATCACTATGGATGGAATGGTAACTATATCCCATGATTTTGTCCTATCATTGAAATAATAAAGAAAAAACGGGACGATCTCGTAAAAAAATATAAAAATTACATCACCCTTAGGACAGTGACCGCACACCCACATGGGTGTGATGGGAAAACTGAGACGAAGCACCAACCAAGCATTACCTAGGCCAAACCTAGGATAACATGCAGATTGTGAAACCGGATTGACCACCAGGTCAATCAATGCAAAGAAATGAAGCCCCTCACAAGAATTTTTCGCACAGTCTCTTCTCGACCATAGAGACGTGTCTCTAACCAAGAGAAGATCACGCATACTTATTGCTGAAGTTGTTCACAATTTCATCATATAATTAAATGTGAGCATCTCCCCAAGATAAGAGCGGAAAGAGCAGTGTTAAGTCTACACTCCCCCAAAGAGTTAGACACACCCAAGAGAAAAACACGAAAATGGAAAAATAAGACCTCCTCTTCTACAACAGATCCTTTCCAAGCATCCAAATATGGGATGATGAGTAGTGCTGATTCCCATAAAATCTACTTAGTTGGCATAGTGGTACCACACACCATTTACATTGGCCAAATTCATGAACAAAAGGTATGCCTGCTAATGGAAACATTCAGGAACCTCTGCACAAGGCACAATTTCCACCAATAGGAAATTGACCATCCTAGTGGGGAACCCAATCTTGCGCTTACGCAAACTCCCATCATGGATATTATTCCCCCACCAAATATTGATGACACAATACACCATATACGATTCATATCATCATGTATCGGAACTATGACTTGAGTTGTCTCCTCATCTGCCATAGGTATCGTGTCAGTTGCAACTACGAGAGTAGTTGTTCCTAAGACAATGCAGACCCAATATATCTACACTTTGTCGACTGCATTTGGTTCCACGACATCGACTAGGGAGTCCTTCTCGTGTCTCTCAAATAGCTTCGTGTGGATTGAACCTATTCAGCATAACCTTGTGAAGGATCAATCCCCCTTAGGGTCCTATTTCATTTAGATGAGGACATCATAGAGGAAATGACAGAGCCAGATTATCCATGGGATGCAATGCATCACCATTTTTTTTTCTCCCCAAGCATACATTCAGTCCTGACAAGAAAAAAGAACAAGAGATCTATGCAATCGAATCAAAATATTTACTCCCATCAGGAAAAGTCCACTGGTTCAAAAATCCCATCCCAACACCTGACGAGTTTGAGGAAGGAAATATGTCAAACATCTCACCTACTGTGAAGGTGAACATATCCAAAAATCCTGCAAAGGTCAAAGAAATCTCACTGGGGTAGCATGATCTCGAGAAGAAATATCCTCTTATACCCAACTGCTACAAGAGTATCAAGGTATCTTCGCGTGGGACTACTTAGAAATGCCTGGGCTTAGTCCAACCATTGTAGAACACCATATTGACACTTGGCCTGAAGTACCTCCAGTACGCCGAAAATAACATCAACGGCACCCATCAAAGGCAGAAGCAATAAAATGAGAAATCGATAAGCTTCACAAATCTAAGCTTATCTACACCATCACTTACACATCTTGGGTTTCTAACCTTGTTCCCGTTATGAAAAAATGGGGCACTATAGGCGTTTGCACTGATTTTCAGGATTTGAGCAAATTTTTTCGTAAGGAAAATTATCCCACCCTATTCATCGACCAAGTTATCGATGCTTTTGTGGGACACAAGGATTTGTCCTTCATGAATGGATTCTTTGGGTACAACCAAATTCAAATTTGCCACAAAGACCAGTACAAAATCATGTTCACCATCCCCTGGGGCGCATTCGCATACAAGGTAATGAGATTTGGCCTAAAAAACTCTGGAGCCACCTTCCAAAGGGATATGAACTATATATTTCATGACTTGGCACACCTTATCCTTGCCTACTTGGACAACCTGACTGTCCGCTCCAGGAAGTGCTCAGACCATCTTGAGGATCTACCATTGGTATTCCAACGATGCCATCAATACAACCTACGCTTGAACCCCCTCAAGTGTGTCTTCTGTGTCAGTGCAGGAAGACTCTTAGGTTTTATCGTGTCCCAGAAAGTGATTTGTGTGGACCCCCTCAAGGTCCAAGACATCAAAGATGTACCTCCACCTCGAACCCTCAGGAAACTTCAACGCCTGCAAGGGAAGGCCAATTTCTCTAGATGCTTCGTTCCATATTATGCCACTTGCGCTCAAGGGTTCCTGCACCTCCTCCGCTAGGACATCCAATTCGAATGGGATGATCACACCCAACAAGAATTCGATGCACTGAAAGAAACATTATCTTCAGCACCACTCATTAGTCCCCCAGACTATGACAAAGATTATATCCTATATCTATCAGCTTCCAAGTCCACATTGGCTGGAGTTTTCAGCCAGGAAGGCATATACGGTAAGGAGCATGTAATCTATTACGTCAGCAAAAACTTATCACTCCCACCATTAAGATATGAGCCTGAAGAAAAGACTGCCGTAGCATTAATACATGTAGTTGAGAAGCTTTGTAGTACATCATATTAAAAACCACTACGGTCATCGCAGATATTAATCCCAACAAATGCCTGCTCACATGGCACCTAATGAACCATAAGTACATTTGCTGGATAGTAATTCTTCAAGAATATGACTTACAGTTTCTGGATGAGGCATCAACACCATTTTATGTCAATTCCTCACCCACGACCAAGTGGAACAATCCCTTAATGACTACCACAAAGGTGCGTGCGGAAACCACCTATCTGGAATGGCCACCACCCAAAATGTCCTATGGGCAGGATATTTTTGGCCCTCCCTGTTTCGTGATTGCATTATAGCAGTCAAGAGATGCGAGCAATGCCAATGCTTTGCCCATAAAGCAAGAGCCCCCCTCTTTCCTCTCCACCTTGTCATCATCACCGAATCCTTTGGTAAATGGGGAATTGACTTCATGAAATGCAACCCCGCATCATTGGGCAACCATAAATATATCATAGTGGTTGTCAATTATTTCACCAAGTGGGTAGAGGCCATGCCCATATACGAAAACATTGCAGAAACCATCGCTCGATTTCTGTTTAACCACGTGATCGCCTGGTTTGGCGTTCCCAAAGAGTTAGTCTCCGACCATGGGAAACACTTTGAGAATGAAGTTTTCAAGGAGCTATCTCACCACCTCAGATTCACCCACGAATTCGCTTCATGATACTACCCCCAATCCAATGGAGAAGTAGAAGTTGTAAACAAAGTACTCAAAAATATGTTACAACACATGGTGAATAACCATAAAACCAAATGGCACCATATGCTCTTTTCTTCCCATTGGGAATACCACATGACTGTGAAGACGTCCACTGGTTTGAATCCCTTCCACTTGGTATACGGGGTCGAAGCCGTGATTCCCACATAACGCGAGATCCTGAATTTTCATGTCGCCATTGAACTCCTCGATGATACCCAACCTCTAGAACAATGTTTAGTACAACTAGAGCTCATAGACAAAATCCAACGATAGTCGCTTCAACACAACGAGGCCCACAAGAAAAGGGTAAAAGAATCATTAGAGCACCACATCAATCCTTGCTCATTCACTGAGGGAGAACTAGTCCTTCGCTATGATGTCGCAAAAGAATCCCTAGGGCCTGGAAAGTTCTAAACCTTGTGGAAAGACCCCTACATCGTAAAAAATTGACTCCAATAGGGGGAATACATCTTGATGGAGCTGGACAGGACATGCCTCAACAACCCCCTCAATGGCCTTTACCTCAAGAAGTTCTACCCATAAGGGCCAAGCAGGCCCTAGCCTAGAGTTAATGTACACAAACCCAACCACTTTAAATTTTTGACCAAAAGACTTATTAAAAAATGCGCTTGAGTGCCACAATGGATTACCGACCGAAACCTTACTTTGCATTCGCTGATGGAGCATCACGATGCTCTTAAATTTTAGCAGCAGCCACCTGGGTCATCTATCACCCTCACCAATCACCAATCTGCACCAATGGTTTGTGTATCGGTTTTGCAACAAACAATCAGGCAGAATATCACGTCGTCATCATACTTATGTGTGATGCCCTCCATCAGGGCATACGCCATAAGCATGTATACCTCAATTCCCAATTAGTAGTGTCGCAATTAAACCAAACATTTGAGATAAGAGATTCACATCTATTTAGAAAATATTTGCGTGCAAAAATTAAGCAGGCAATTTGACTACATCACATTTACACATGTAGTAAGGAGTCAAAACCAAAAAGATGATCGCATAACTAACAATATTCTAAACTGGAATTCATCTCGAATACGCCATCATACATAAAAAACAAAAACATAGAAAACATAGATATCCATCAGCATAACATAAATCCATAAGCACACCATGTAGAGTCGAAAAAAATATCTCTCATATATATATCATAGTGTATGTGTCTGAGTAAAAAAATAGTATCTCTAACCCATTGGTCAGCCCAAAAGGATACATGAAAATTCATCAAAAAATAGGGGAAGCATCCTCATAATGGGTTCTTTCCCCGTGTACAAATGAATTCTAGGGCGGTGCTCCCCCAGGTGGGGCACTTGGACCCACTGCCGCTTCCGGTACCACTACTAGAGTCGTCGTGAAAACTGAGATTGCCACTTGACGTAAAACAGGCCAATAGTCCCTCTCTCAGACCATCAACGTCTTCAGCCAGACCTCCTCGAGGTATTCCAGAAAGCCTTGAGAAGGAATCCCTTGGGTCAACTGGTCCACTTGATCCCAAGTGTCCTATAGAATTGACACCCGCGTGGTCAACACAGCAATGTGAGTTTCCTTCACATCAGAATGTGTTGTCTCTACATCGATATGAGCTCTCTTGGCCGCAGCCTCGGCACCAGCCGAGCTGCTTCCCTCCCTTGAAGGGCCAACACCACCACTAGGTCCACCACCCTGAGGCTGTGCAGGATCTCCTCCTAGTCCCCCACGACCTCCACGAGGCCTCTGAATATGTAATATCCCGAATGGGATATTTTAACTAGAAATGTAGAAAATTACTGAACTTCATATTTATGTCGTAAAATCAACATTTACTCAGCAAAAGATTGCCATGTAAAATAAAAATACATGAAACACTACAATCCAATACCACATAGAATAGGAATAATCTCATATTTTATCATAAATAGTAATGAGGGTTACATATAGATCTAACCCAAAAAATATCTAAGATGGAAAACTGGCCAACAATATAATCTGTTGCACTGCTACATGGCGATGGCTTCCAAAACTGAACCACTGCACTCTCCCTCCGGCAACAACTACCACTGAATCCACTGAAGCACCTGCTGAATATCTAAATGATCCTCACTCCAATATCACTGAAGCTCTGCGAAAATTCGGAGTGAAGTCTCCTCAAGAGAGTTGGGTTTTCATCCAACACTCACAAATCACCCAAGGGTTTGCGTCCTGGGGCTATGGCTGAAGTAGAGAACCACGTCTCTCACCTCTCATAAAATAAAATGATATTAGCCAAGGATATCCCTCAATGGAATCCTCCCTTTTATTTTATAGATCTCCTGGAGCCTTCTAGAGCATTATTTTATTACTATTTTATTCATGGTGCACTTTTCCCTTTTATTAAAATATTCCTTTTTAATGCAGAAAAGAGTAAATCGGCTACCATGTATCCTCTGGTCACTGAAACTCATGCCCAACCATCCCATCATGTAGGTATCCTCATCTCGCTTCCAATGAGCTATTACACTAAGGTGTTCCATTATGTATTCCACCTAGAATTCCACCTTGAGCGTAATTAGCCGAGTTAGGCCCACAAATAAGTCAAATTTCCGAAAGTTGTCGGAATGCACCGAAACAGAAGCCAAACTACTTGGATGATGGAATATATCAAGAGAATGCCACTGGAAATCATGGAAACTCCTCAAAACTCCTCCAAAAAGCCTCTGAGCCTGCTGATAACACCAATCTATACCTGTGACCTGTCTGCTCCTAACTCTGGAAGTCCAACCTAGCCCTGTCATAGGTGACACCAAAAATGGGAATATTACAGACCTTCCACCCAAATATTGCTTTCCCTCAAGCACTCCAAATATGTGGGCCACCTTGTTGGCCTGTTGTAGTTGAGACCCAATGCCTGGATCCCATACAAACCCCTGGGTGTAGCTATGCACCTGTGTTAAGCCACTCAGAATAGACCCCTCAATGTCGGGATATGAAACTGATCTCTCACTGTACCAGTCAACAAACAATCCTCTCAGACCTCAATGCCACCATGGCCAATCATTGCCCATGTCACACGGCTTGAACTACGCACCGCCTCTGGCTATAGATGATGCCCCATGAAGTGCAGTCTGCCAACAAGAATCAATGATCCCTGGCTCCTGTCTTGTTGTACCTCTAACTGTATAAGTTGCCCCACCAACTACGTACCAACTCATCACCTCTCTCCAATCCAACCCCTAACTCAATCCAATTTTAACCCTGCTTTCCTGAAGTCGAGATGGAATACTAAAGAACTATCGACATGTGTCCCACTGGCAACTGGAAACTGTAGTATCTATCATGTCTATGGTTCCCTGCTCCATTATGCTCCTGACTAAGAAGACCGTACCATCAATAGGATACCAACTGATGATCTCTCGCCAATCTATCCCGGAAGAAGAATAAAATGCAGTGACACCTGCATGTAGAACAAGTCTGGTGTGAGGTCTCTAGTCCATACTCAACTCGTGCCGCCTCATCTCATTTGCCGACGAGATCTTCCTGTGGAAGAAATCCCCTCTCTCTATAATCAACCAATGTGGGAAAGATATGCTGCAAGCCCGATCAATCTACTCCTAGAGAGTGCTGCTCCCTGAAAGTACTGCAAATCTGATGATTGCATGTGCATATATCTACACCTCATCAATGGGTTGGCCCAAAGATGGATGCTCCACCATCTCCAACAAATCCTCCCTCTCCTGATTGGGAATGTAAGGCTCTGACTGTCCACTAGCCCCCTGCAGAACTATCCCATCAACCTCCACCATCTCCGGAGGATATGGATCTGCAACTGCTGTCACCGTACTCGGTATCTGTGCATCTGACTACTCCTTCTCAATGGCTGACCCCAAGGTTAGCTGCATATCCATCACAAACTCAATGTGAGCCTCCATCTGGCTCTCCCCCAAAGGACTATCATGCATGATGTGCATAGTATCCTCCTTTTTTGACTCAGGCTCCATCAAATGTTGCTCTGGTTGAATCGTCACAAGTGACTCATCACCCAGAGTATCTCCTGTAGAGTCCACTGACTGCTCACTGTGCATGCTGGAAGAAAAATCCAGCCTACTGTCATCAACTCCACATGACCACTCATGCTCCCTAGAATCATCCTCATATGACCCCATGGACTCGAATGAAGAAGAGTCCTCATCCTCGCATACACAAGGAATTTCCTCTTGCTCTACCTCTGCCACATCATCTGCATCACTCAAGCATGAGTGATCAGGCCTCCAATGTTCTTTGCAAATGAAGCAAAGTCCCTTCCTCCTCAACTCATTCTTGCTGCCTAATCCACCAAATTGGAGTAGCTCCTCCCTGGTCAACACTCCCCTAAAACACCCAATGTTTTGATCAACCAACCTCTCGGCTAGTTTATAAGAAACAGGTGAAACCAACTGTTCTCTCCTCTAAATGGTCAACAACCTGGTCTGCAACAGCCTGCAAATGTCATCATTGTTACCCATGACTCTAGCCATAATTTCTAAGATATTGATCCTCTTCTCAATGGAAATACCCCAAATGTTATGTAGATCCTGAAGATTCTCTTCTATTAGTTGGAAAAATTTCTACATAATTTCATCATTATAAGGAAGCATAGGTGAAGTTATTCTGATAATCTCACTAAGACAAGAAGCTACTATAAGTCTGACTCCTACACAAGGATGCTCCAAGAATCTTGGATGAATCAATGCAAGCATTATTGGTTTGAGTGCCCAATTTAGGACCCTCAAATCTGATTGGCTCACTTTAGGAAGATGTGATTCTAGCTTCTCCAAATTAAGGAAATTTTTTGCTGTCATATTAGGTTCTTCAAATCAGATCCAAGTGCAAAGAGCCAATTCCCTACCTCAAACTCTTTTTACAAATCACTTATCTACTCTAGTTGTAGGATGGCATGTATCCCCTTTTAAAAGGGTTTATTGTTTGGTTTTTCTCTTTGATCCAAGGAAGAATTACAGCTCCAAACACCTTGGGTAAGTGATTTTTCAAACTGTAGCTGGTACTGAATTCTTTCTAAGTCATTAAAGATTTTCTAATATTTTTGCACAAATTGGGCTCTAGCAAAATCATTTTTGCACAACAAGATGAATTCATCCTAGCAAAGCAATCTAAACAATATTAGGTAAGAAAAATGTTACCCTAGATGAAACGAAATGATATCTCCTTAAGCTCGGCGTCGACTCTGGAAATTCTGCAACTGTTGGCTGGAAGGGATCCTTGTTTGAGCTTCCAAAAGTGCTCAAAAAATTCTGCCAAATTAATCTTGGGCTCCCCACCACAAACCTAGAAAAAGCAAGAAATGGTTTTTTCCAAATCACGATTGACCCCAATAGCAAGTTCCTCCAAAATCTATGTCGTTGCTCCAAGAATACACTACTTCATAACTTTAGCCTCTGATCTACCGACTGAAAATTTCTCACAAAATTCTAGGAATTTGGAAAGGTGAGCCTTGCCCAAAACCCATAAAAACCTAGAAATGGTTTCTTCTAATTTTAACCTTCAAAATCTGACCCTTTGTTGTTTGGCCCTCTTCCAATTTTGTTTTCTAGCACTGCAGTTGCTACTGTCAATCATTTCTCTCCAAAATCCCAGCCAACCTCCTCATATGGCTCTCCTATCGATTTCCCAACACCCCAGCTCTAAAATCCCACCAATGTAGCTCCCACAAATGAGCCTCCTCCAATGGCTGCGTAGGCCCTTCTAACCAAAATAGCTGCAATTGAAAACTGGAAACCTGCAGGCTGATCCAAGATTGAAGATTTGATACCACTATAATATCCTGGATGGGATATTTTAACTAGAAAAGTAGAAAATTACTGAACTTCACATTATGCCGTAAAATCAACATTTACTCAACAGAAGATTGCCATGTAAAATAAAAAGACATGAAACACTGCAATCCAATACCACACAGAATAGGAAGAATCTTAGCTTTTATTATAAATAATAATGAGGGTTACATATAGATTTGACCCAAAAAGAGCTGAGATGGAAAACTGGCCATCAATACAATCTGATGCACTGCTACATGGCGATGGCCTCCAAAAATGAACCGCTGCACTCTCCCTTCGGCAATAGCTACCACTGAATCCACTGAAGCACCTATTGAAGATCTAAATGATCCTCACTCCAATATCACTGAAGCTCTGCAAAACTTCTGAGTGAAGTCTCTTGAAGAGAGTTGGGTTTTCTTCCAACACTCACAAATCACTCGAGGGTTTCTGTCTTGGGGCTACAGCTAAAGTAGAGAACCATGTCTAACACCTCTCAGAAAATAAAATGATATGATCCAAGGATATCCCTCAATGGCCTCCTCCATTTTCTTTTATAGATCTCTTGGAGCCTTCTAGATCATTATTTTATTACTATTTTATTCATGGTGCACTTTTCCCTCTTATTAAAATATTCCTTTTTAATGTAGAAAAGAGTAAATCGGCTACCATGTCTCCTCTGGTTACTCAAACTCCTGCCCAACCATCCCATCATGTAGGTATCCTCGTCTTGGTTCCAATGAGATATTACACTAAGGTGTTCCATCATATATTCCACCTAGAATGCCACCTTGAGCGTAATCAGCTGAGTTAAGCCCACAAATAACTCAAATTTCCGAAAGTTGTCAGAATATACTGAAACAAAAGCCAAACTACTCGAATGATGGAATATATCAAGCGAATGCCACCGAACATCATGGAAACTCCTCAAAACTCCTCCAAAAAGCCCCTGAGCCCGCTGATATCACCAATCTGTACCTATGACCTATCTAATCCTAACTCTGGAAGTCCAACCTAGCCCTATTGTAGGTGACACCAAAAATGGGAATATTACAGAAGAGGACTGTGGCCAACCAATCGAGCCATGAGGTGACCTACCTCGCCAACATCTGCAAGTGTAACCAAAACTGTGTCAGTTTCACCATCAAAACACATAAAAAAATATACACTCAAATAAATGAAGAACACATAAAAACATACATACTCGCCCCCAAACATAGCCAGGAGGGAGACCCATCTCTGGATCCACGCAAAAGTCCATCCCCGTATATGGGAATGGCAGAAACATCTGGGGCTTGGCCTGAAACCAGGCCTCCGTCGTGGTGTTCCAGCAACGCCCCACCATACCCACACCTCCTTGTGGCATCACAAGAGCCCACCTCCTCATGTGAGGCTCCCGTGGCCCCCTAACAGGCACCACCACCATCGGTCTCAACAACACCACCCTCTCGTACATGATACTGCATAGAACACTAGCGTACAAAAACAACTTTGATCCTTCCTAGATATTGTAAAGTTGTGCCACCATCCTGTCATAGCAGAAGTGGGAAAAATAAAAAAAATGCCCTGCCCTCAGCTGGTGCAAGGCTCCAACCTATGGCCTCTATGCTTTATGTGGAGCCGATGACCCTACAAGTCGCATGATATCTTCCAAAGTGAACTGCTCGATGAAGTATGTCACCATGGAAATGGCTATGCACCCCTTCCTAAGGGGCACCCTGCCACAATCAGCCCGGAACCTCTCAAATCCACCCTCCCAGAAGAGAGTGGATAGCACAACGCCCCACCCTGAGGCAGTAGCCTAGTCACAAAGTATATATCTGTCTTAGGATAGATAGGAAGGTCAATCCCATGTAGCACAAACACGTTGTGCCTCCTGTTGCAATGCTCGATCAAGTAACGCAGCAGTGAGTCCTGTGACTGAAGAAGCTCGTTCTCCACAAACTTCAGGAGCCCCCATTGTGCCAACCATCGGCACGCCTGACCATAAGTAGCTAATGTAGTACGAAGCTCGGGTCAATCATGCTCCCTCCACAACATCCTATCATCTAAACAGGAACCCATCAGCAACAAAAAAAAAACATCTAAAAATAGGAAAATATCCAAAAATTTGCCTCGATATTTTCGCGCGCATGTCCCTCAAACATCGACACTGAATTCAAGCCAAAATATGGGAAAAGTGTGCGTAAGTCATGCAAAACCATAAAATTAGTGCGCAGAAGGCACACTCTTACCCTTATCACTTGCGCAATCTAGTGTAGAAATTGCTCAGAATCCATACAAACCAATTTTGTATGGACCCCGACACCTTCAGACTAAAAAATAAAAATGCAAGACATCATGGAGGTTACCTGCGCATGTTATCACTAATCTCTGGTGCTTAGGCTAACTGCAACAACAAAAACTAATCTGCATAAGCCTCTGACCTTTCAAAAAACCCAACAAGCACAACTAAATTGAATTAGGGCCACATTCACTTATATATCGCCCTTTTCAAAAAAATTGGAGGACCATAATGAAAGCTCAAAAGGTTCGTTCTCTGAACCGAAAGCAACAATGTGATCAAAACTCCATAAAAAACAAAGATGATGCCACACATTCGTACTCCGGAAAAAAATAAAATTTCAGCCCCGGAAGATATGCCCTCTTTCATCTTCTTTAAAAAAAAAAAAAAAAAACTCATGTCTTTCAATAATATTTGATAAAAAAGATGCTTTCACATGAGGTAGTTGTTTTTGCAGGAAAGATCGCAAGCCATCCACAACTCCATCCATTGAAAGTTCCAAGAGCAGGTATCATTCTACTCCCAGCATGATAGAGTCCCAGAAAACTCTGCATATCTTGACATCATTTCTCCATCAGAAATTAACCATAGGTTCCACATATTCGACCGTGTTTATCATCACCTCGCCCTGCACATGATAATCATCCTCCTACTCATCACCCAAAGTACAACATTTATCACAAAAATGGTAACGTTGTGGCCATACCTCCTATAGTTCGAGAAACACCTCATGCCCATTCATCCACCATGCATAAGGTCAAGTTTTACCATAGAAAATAAAACCACTTTCCCAGACGACCAAGTTGTGCAAACAGATTGAAAGCGCACTACCACGCCTCGCATTTGGCGTACCATACCTCCATCCACATAATCCCATTTGTGATAATTTTTCATTTTCTTTATCAACCTCACACATGAGACCAACCAATGCGGCCCCCACTGTCAGCAAAACACCTTCCTCATGTCATCAGTGAGTGAACACTTTCATGTTTTGGGGCACCCGTCTCTGTGTTTTGTACAAACCAAAACTCATTATTTTATTCTTTTGGTATGTTTACAAAGACCACAAACAATGCACTATGTCCACCATCCACTCATTCACTTTTCCCCCATGGCAGTAGTCCCTGGTCACCCTTGGTCGGAGTATCACACCCTCACGCAAAAGCCACCGTGACATTCATAACCAGTTTAAGCCCAGCTCGGAAGTCCTATCGACTCTAGGGATTTCCCCATTAGAAATAGTTATGACTGCCGCTAAGCTACTTTTTATACTCTGAAATTGGGCCACTAAATCCCCATCATCAGTTTTTAGTCATCCCTCATCATCATGCCTGTGTTAAACCCATCGCATCCAGGATCCCGATCCCCTGAATCAATGACCCTCTCATTTGGTTGAGGCTTCCTTTTTGTCGACTTCAACAGCTATTTTCCAGAAAGGAAGCAGTACCTTGGATCACCCATCTCCATAAAAGGGGCATTCTTGGGTGGCACTATGGGAGACATCATTTCCCACAGATGTCATCGATCCTCCTGAAATTCGACTACAACACAAGCTTTCATGTCAAGATGGTATTGTACCTTACAACCATTTCACTTTGATCAAATTCATCGAAGACCTGTGCCTTTATAAGCATCTCTTTCAGCAATTCTTACACAGGAAGGTCCCAACCAACACTTATGCATACAATGCATAGTTATATGCCATACAAATTTTATGATTATGGGTACCACATTCCACCTATTTGTCAAAGAAAAATGCCCCTGACGGTGTCGGCAGTCGTCGTCATCAACCAACAGATCACTGCCATATTAGTGACACAGACAGAACATGTATATGTCAAATAGATTTGTTTAACTAGAAACAACATTACGAGCATGGAACATGCCGACCTCGTAGAAAATTTGTATATATTGTATTATATTTTCTTATAAGGGTCCCACAAGACATGTTCGTTCTTCGAACTGATGCAGGGTGTCTCCAATTTCGAGCTACACGCAGGTCTCTCTCTCTCTCTATGCATAATATACAGAAAAAAAACTATAATGTATTTAAGTTATATAGTTCTTCCTAGACCTCACACATTAGGGGGCAAGTGTTATCAATGGAAAATCATACAAGCAAGATGACATTATTTAATGTCAGGCATAAGGATTTACAGGGCTGCAGAGACATTAGAGAATCTAAAAGTATTTAAAAAATATCTAAGGTCTGAGGGAAAATCAAATTTGAACTAGCCAAAAAATCTTTTGCGCGCAAAATCCTTCGAAAAGCGTGCCCGTTCGCTCCTTTTGACCCAAAAATCGCGCAATCCTGGGAGTGGCAAAAGTCACTTTCTAGGACCACAAAAATCACACTCTAGGACATTGATTCCATACTTGAAGACGCCTAAGGACAACCATCCAAACCTCGTTAGGACATGAAGGGAGCACATAATGGAATAAATGTGGCACACAATGGAATCACCCTCCTCTCTTGGGTCACCATCCAAAATGTACCAAGAGAGGGAAGGAGGATTTTATTCTCCTATAAAAGGCCACCAAGAGATGAGAAGCTTGAGAGCACATTGTTATGTTGGCCAGAATTACCCCAATCAATACCAATAGTGTGTGATCCAGAGCAGATATAGAGGGGACTCAGTGGTTGGCCATCCAACAACTCTAGTTTACCATAGTAGAGAGAGGGAGACTTTGCGCCAAGGTAGCTAGGAAGTAAAGACATCCTTGCATCAGAACTTAGAACCCCAAGTTATAAGGGCCCCTTGGAAAGTGGGTTAAAGTTTCATCCTCATTTCCTACCAGCACTCAATAAGAGGGGACGTAAGCACTGCCATTTGGATTATTGAAGTTGTTTGACTCTATTTAGAGATTTTGTGTTATTTGTTTTATTTTTAGTTTAATTTTATGTTTGAATGTGCATGCTATTTCTCTATCTAATATGTTTATGTTCTAGCATGTTCCACTAGCTTGCTTGACTCCATATATTTTTTGCCTGTGACCAATAACTTATCCGGGAAAACCACAACCCTTAACCTGGTATGATTTCGTACATACATGCACCAAACACACTAAAACACCTCGTTTCATAGAGATTTTGATGGGTATAGTTGCTGAGATATTTCCCAGATTTCCTTCAAATAACACATCGTGAATTTAAATGGGAGTATGAAGGGGAAAAATATTTGCAGGGGAAACTAACAAATCCAGATAGGTATAAATCGCCCCAAGGTTAGGAAGAAAAGAGGAATGCTAATGGATATAATTCCATGGATTTTAAACATGACTTCAATGATGCTTTCATTAGTTGGGAAATTACCATTCAAAGGACCATCATAATCACAATAACAAAGCCAATAGGATTCTGAATATGAGTCTTGGACCGTACACAATCAACCATTGGTTTCAGATCTAGCTACAGAAGCCAAAACGATAGTGTGACAGGATTTTTCAACGGGGCTGAGTGGCATGCTGTCACCAAATCGATTAATCTAATTAGGGCTAGCTATGATCCAAGGGTCATGTCTAGGCGAGATCATATTAACTAAGGAGACATCGGGTGGAGGAAGTGGAAAAGTTCCCATTAAGGAAGGGTATTTAAAAGGACCTACTTTGAAACTTTCGTAAGGAATGGTGGTTTTCCCAACACAAGGCACATTGAAGAGTGAGAGGAAAAGAATGCTACGTATTCTACTGTGACAATATTCCCTTGACGACGGAAAAAAAGTACGCGAAACATAGTATAAACCACACAAACCATTGCGCGAGTCCAACTACGGCCAAATATAAAGTTATAATTGAGATTTGCATCAACAAATTCTACCTCCATGTTGAAATTTTTACCTTCTAAATTGATAGGTAAGGCATTGAGAATACCATATGGATAGAAACCTCTACCATCGAAAGCTTCTAATTTATTTAGGGACTGGTTGAGAGGATAAGTTGCAATGGCTTTCCAACATGAGATAGACATGGTGCATGTGGAGGATCCTTCATCGAAAACATTCCTATGAATAGGATTTCCCATAACAACAACTTGCATGAGAAAGAAAGTTGAAGTGGTAGACAAGGAACATGGTTTTCAAGATCAAAAGTGATCAAGCTGGGATCTTTGTGATCAATTCCTCTAATGGTGGATAACAAATACTTCCTTTGTGATGGACATGTTAGAAGGACTACCAAATCTGAAATCACCAAGGCTACTTGAGCCAAATCATCTACTATATTTTAGTGTTGAACAACTCACACATTTGGATTATAAGAGGATTTCGAAAGAACACCTTTTGGGGGTGGTTGGATTATGGAATTAGTGCTGGGCTTCTCGATATTGAGAGGACCATAATTGGGTGGAATGGAGGAAGAAGGTATATCGGTGGCATATTTCTCCACCATAGGTTTTTTAGGAGTTGGATAATCTTTTGATCTGGTGACTATGTGAATATTTTTTGTCATAGTCATGAACATTGAGAGCTTTCAGAGGTCTAACCTTGTGATTGGTCTACCAATTGTGTTCGTTGAGATGGGAAAGGTTCCTTTAGCACAACTAACGTCCCTGGGGTACCTTTCAGAAGACAACTTACATCTGCACTGTTGTTCCTTGGGAGACAATCTGTAGATGTTAGGAGATCAATGCCCAAGACATTCACTGTCACTTATAATTAAATTTGTTTGTTTTCCCTTCATATGGTAACCAAAAAATCATATATTAAACCCTTTAAAATTTAATGATAACACAACTCTTCAAATTTCCTTTAAATGATAAATGTGCATGAACAAGAGAAGATGAAATGATAGTGAAAACCATTAACAATATGTTGTAAATCACATAAACTATTATCTCTAGTTTTAGAAGAGCATGGATGCAAGAAATGACTTCAGAATAAAGGAGCACATAATTAAGGAAATTTACTCCAACTCACAGATGTAAATTAGACACCATCAGCTTCATTACTTTACTCCAAGAGAAGAAACATACATCAGATGGAACATGAGGAACTCAAAGCATTCACCAATTGCTAGAAAATTCTGTGAATAGATTTATTAATTTCATAAAGACAAAGTAAAAAATTGTAAAAGTTCTGAGGCCCAAGGTCTGGAACCTCATTTCTTGTTTGAAATAGTCTTAAATACATTATTGCCAAATGGAAAGTTATGGAACTGCCAGCTTCCCAAACTATTTTCTTCGATCATTACAATAAAAAGTATAAAATAAAAAATCTGCAGTAAAACAAAGTAAAGTAAATATGAAACATCATCCGATCATGAGGTAGCAGTGGGCCAAGATCTTGGAATAAAATAATTTCTTGTGTCTGCATCATTTTCTTATGGGGAGATCCATTATTTTCATTTTATCCACAGGTCTAAATTCAAGTTGAGATAATTTGCAAGCTTGACATGTACCATTCTAAAATATGTGATCCTGGAATACGAGGGACTTTCCGAAAACACATTTTTCATCATCAATAATAGCTAAAAGCATTTATGTAGAAAATTCACGATCATGGATCCCTTCAGAATTTTAGTCTTTTCATGTGTGTTTCCAATTTTACTCTTTGCCTCAACTAGAAATGTTTCAAATGTCACCCAAGGGAGAATATTTCCTTGATGATCCCAACGGGATGGAAAACTAGCTTTGGTTCTTTATCAGACAACACATTGAATCTTAACACTCCTTCTTTTACCTCCTTCATCTTTTTATTTGTATTATTAACGTATGAATTCTCGATGATCATCTTGTTGAACTCTAGCACACATCGAGTCCTATGTTCAATCCAGAAATACTTTAACTCTTGAGTAGTTTTATAATTAATAAAATTAATTAATCTCCTGACATATGAGGCCTTGTTTTACAATTTTTCTTTATTATAAACAATGAAATTTTCCAGGTCCCTCAAAATACTCTTTTATTTGGAAACAATTATCAATAAATCCCATATGTTCTTGACAAAATCAATAATTTCATTCCAAATAATCTCCCTCGCTTGGATAAAGGATAAGTTTCCCTTCACTTTCTCCTTTAGCTCTTTGATCTCATGATAGGAAATCTGAAAGTCCTGCCCATACTTTTCTGTATTGTCCTTGGTTATATGAAAATCATTCTATGTAACTTTGAGCAATTTATAAGCTCCTCCCAAATCCCTCTAGCCTTTCTTTAAATCTATTTCTGCCAATCTTAACTAAGTTTAGACTTGAGTTAATTGGGTAGTAGGGTCTTCTGAATTAGATGCAATAACTACTGTACAAACATGAGAACCAATTATTTTCTGCAACATCTCACCTATCTCTTTCAATTTAGAAATTTCTTGATCCTTGGCCAGCAGAGCTTGCAACAACTGCTCTTTCTTTGTACCTACTTGGGCTACTTTAGTAGCCATGGGATGCTCACCTTTTGGAAGCTTCATCTTCTTCTTCGAGCTCTAAATTTCAGATTCAGTAGACTTCAACAATTTTTGAATTGATGATCTGTCTTCAGGATCAACACCAAATTTAATAGTTATTTTCTTCAATTCCTCATTCTGTGTGGAATAATATCTTCAGTTATATTTTTCCAACTTCAATTGTTTGATCACTTTTCTCAACATGTTTTCAGCTTTAGTAGCAACTCAATTGGTCTTATTCAAATCATTAAAAATTAGCTCATGTTTTCATATGTAAATTGATCTTATTAGGAAGAGGAATTTTCTTGGAATCCACTGTTAAATTAATAATTTTGAAAGAAGAATTAGAAGTCACATTCATAGCTAAAGGTGAGAGAAATATATCTTGAGATGATCCTTTAATAAGTCCATTTCTGTTAACAATTTTTTCTGCTCAAGAGAAATTTGAGCCTTAGACTCAGACTCAATGTTTTATCTTATCTTCTTATTCCTTTCTTCAATCTATGAGAAAACTTTCTTAATGTTTAACAAAGAGTAATGCCTTGAAATCTATGGAAAAGGAGATGAGGGAGTGCAAGAGATATCTCCCAACTGCAAAGAATATGTAGGAAAAGCTGAAGAGATGCCCTCTTCCATGGCCTTTTCCTTCTTGGCTTCATTCCCTGTATCACTTCGAAATCAATTATTTCCTCTCTTCCTCTTTTATGTCCCTTTTCAGTAGGACGAGGAATTTCCACCTCCATCTGCTCAGACAAAAAAGTTCGTCCTACTTTTTCTAGCATCTCCATCTCCGGCCTTGATTCATGAACATATGAAGAATAAGAATTCTCCACTCTACTGTTTGAAATCACATGGTATGGGTCATAATCCCCTTTTCCCTCCAATGAAAAATTCAAGTCAGTCAATATTTTGTGAGAAAATTCAAGGGCCAATTGGGTGTTTACAATGAATGGCCCTACTGTCTTTTGAAGCTTAAACATATGAGCTTTCTTCACTGGAACAAAATGAACCTAGTCAGCATCAAGACCTTTCCTAATGAACTCCAAGGTAAACAATCTCATGGGAAAAAAAAAAGGAAATATAAAAGGTTCTATATAAGCTCCAAATAATATAATTTCAATATGTTCCTTATGGGAAAACCAATATCCATATCTCACATTTTTTCTCAAATTCGAAAGGGCCTGAGTTTCAGGCAATAATCTAGGTGCAACACCTCCATTTAAAATTGCATATACTATAGGAAGGAAAGAAGAGGTGAATTCAAACAGTCCTTCATTTCTTACCTCATTTATTACCAGGTACGTCCAAAATACTAATGACTGCTTGTTCTTATTTACATCAACAATATTCAATCCCACCTGATAAAGCTAGCCACATTAATGTATAAAAATACATATGTGACCAAAGAAGGAAACCTGAAATTGTCAGTGATTGACAAGCTCATAAACAGATTATTGATAGCGTTATCCGAATAAGTAGGAATATCCAAAATTACCCTAGGCTTCAAAATCAAAGAAAACATTCATAGAATGTACTTATCTACCACCATGGCATCTTCCCTCCATAGGACTTTGGCCAAAATTTGAAGAACTAGTGTTACATCTCCAACAAAGGAATTGAAAGGAAAACTATCTGACTCCAAGGAGAATTTTTCCTTTTAAGGTAGGAGATAAAATACAATTTGGGTAAATTCAGGCCCCAAAAAATCTTGAAAATATGAAGAAAGAGATTCATCAGTGAAACTCACATAAGACTCTGGAGAGGGATGAAAAAAATATTACCTTATCAATTGAGTTGACACATGGAAAATTTTTTCCCCCAATTGCTTCATGGCATAGCATTTCTAAGGGAACATGGAGGAAACCAACCCGTGGATAATCTCTAGAAATAGGTAGGTTTGGGGAACAAACACTAATAATATCCAGACTTAATAAAAGTAGAGTAAATTGGGGACCTTGCTTGGTTTAGAACAACATTATAATAAAAGAGAGGGCGATCTATTGTGCAGAAAATATCCACAATGTCAGTTTATTTGTCCATAAGTGGGATATGAGTGGAAGAACGGAAAATGAAAGATTTCTTCATCATTTTGACAACTGTACGAGAATGGTTACATGTGTTACCTAGTTATGTCGCAATGTCTGCTAATTTAGTCACTAGTATGATAATTGGGAGACTTTAGCAACTTGTGAGGGAGACATGGATGCAAATGAGGACAAAATTCCTTTTTATAGTGAAAGAAAATGAAAAGGTGGGAGAAAAACATACAGAAACAAATTAAATGATGAAGTGATTGACAGATAGTTGGTTGTGATGTGGAGGATGACGTGGAAGATGACCTGGCTCATTTGTTGTAGTCGCGGGGTTCGCCAACTGTCATAAGGTTGTCATCATTGGGGAGGGACTCTGTAGGACGAGCTCTATCACAGGGCATTTCCCCCACAGATGATCTGGGTAACACATTTTGGTATACCGGTGGGGGTCAAATATTCTAGCAAAGGCACTAATCTAGATTTATGTAGGAATGCCAAAAAATACACATATAACAATAAATACAATTATGCGGTGGAAATAACACTTCATTTCATTAATATCAAAGAACTGTAATTTTCTTACAGATAGAATGGAAATAAAATAGCTAGGGTGATGGTAGCTTATCTCCGAGAAGAGATGTGGCATCTACAAGCCTCTGAACTATGTTACAATAAGGCTCAATGGCCTATTGATTATAGAGAAACAATTTAAAACCCTAAACATCAAATAACCTAACTCTAGGAGATGAAGCACCAAAACTATGGGCCCCGTTTGGGTAAATTGGTGTCTCAACTTCCCGGGGTCGTAACTTTGGCATACTATCACCGTTTGATGCACATGATACATCGTTATAAATATCTATTCGAGGACTACAACTACTAATCACGAATATCAATTTCAAAATAGAATCCTATTCACTCGAGGCATGATGCCCAAAAAATGTCATTTAGGGCCTCAAAATACCTCTGAAAGTTCATGACCCAAAAAATTGCTAAAAGTAGTAAGTTATGCCAAAAATAAAAAACTAAAAGAGACAATGGTGGGGCCCCAAGTGGAATAGGCGGGTGGCCACCAATATCCACTTGGATCATTCCTCCCCCCTTAGGAAGCAATGGTCCCCATTGCATTGAGTGCCTACATGAGATGAAGAAACTTTTGTTGAACTTGGTCCCTGGTGAACCACATTCCTTGGTGTAGGAGTTGGCCAACTTTGACAACCCGATACAATTGGATCTTCTATTGGTGAGCGTTGTTGATTTGCATGTCCATGATACAATCTATGGTGGCTTGTTCCATGCATTTTGGGTTTAACTCTATTGGTGTGAGTTGTTTTGCAATTTCAGAGGTGTCCAGTAGAGGTGGGAAGTAGGGATGAAGGCGGTCCACATTGAATACTGGGTGAAGACAAAGGAATGGTGGAATAATGAGCTCGAATGCATTTTTCCCTACAGCCTTGGTGATGGTGTATGACCCATATCGGAGTGGGAAAATCTTGCAGTTGGGTCCAGTGAGGTGCTTCTTTTGCAAATGTAGGCACACTTTGTCATCCACGCGGAAGTTGCGCGGCACCTGATGTGGATAATATCATTACTTGTACTTACCATTGGCTTTATCAAATATTTAATGAACCTGTTGATGGATGTGATGAATGCGCTTGATGAAGATGTTCACTTTGTCAGCTTCAGACTGGACATGAGATGAATTGGCCTGAGTAGCCACAAATGGCATGACTACGTCAATGGGACATAGCGGCTGGAATCCCAAGCCACCTGAAAGGTGTTGTCATCGGTTGAGCCGTGGAGAGCCCAGTTATAACTGTGTTGTACATAGGGGAGGATCTCATCCCATGTGCATGGATTCTTTGAATTGTACATGCGTAGAATGTGTACAATCATCCTATTGACGACCTCTATTTGGCCATCAGTTTGGGGATGGAAAGTTGTGGACTTGGTGAGCTTGGTGTCTAGCATTGAACAACAGTTGGACCAAAATGTGCTGAGGAACCTGCTGTCCTGATCTGATATGATATACTATGGGATCCCAAAGTGCACCCACGCACATTCAAAGAATATTTTAGTAGTGTATTCTGCTTTGATATTCTTCTTACAGGCCACCATAATGGCCATCTTTGAGAATATGTTGATGACCGTGAAAACACAGTCATTTCCATGCTTAGTATAAGGAAGGCTTGACATGTAATCCATGGAGATGGATTCCAAAGTTTGACTAGGGGTAGGTAGTGGAGTCTAGAGGCCTTGCTTCTTGATGGTCGGTTTGGAAATGGTAGAAGTAGTGCAGGTTCTGATGTAATTCCATACATCACGTTGAAGGTTTGGCCAATAGAAATACTTCTGCAGTACTGCTACTATTTTATCGACCCCGAAATTCCCAGTGACTCGACTGTAGTGTGCTTCCCATATCGTCTTGGAATGCTCACTTGAAGGAACACAAAGGTGTCCCAGGTGAAATAACAATGCATCTTGGAGGTGAAAATTTGGAACTTGCGTACCCCCCAAGAGTGCCTTGTATGTGTGGCTGAATTCTTAATCGCTTTTGTAGAGAAGTGGCCAATCAAAAGTATTGTGCCCACAAGGGTTGAGAACGGTGGTTAATGCCACTATCGGTGGTCGATTGAGGAAGTTTGCAACATTATTGGTGCTACCCTTCTTGTACTTGATGTTTAAATGGAATTGTTGGAGATATGTGGACCAATTTTGATGTCGATCATTCTGCAACTTCCCTTGCGTCTATATGAACTGTAGCGGTCGGTGGTCTATGTGGATGATTGTTTCATTCCCCAAAATGTAATGCTTCCATTGTCGACAAGCCTACATAATGGAATAAATTTCTTTGTCATAAGTGGGATACTTGCGAACTGTGTCAGACAATGTCTCACTGTGCTATGCCACTGGATGCCCCTATTGAGTAAGAACTGCCCTAATAGCATAGTCAGAGGCATCTTTCTTGATCTCAAATGGTTGTTGCAAGTATGGTAATGTTAGCACTGGGGAAGAACAGAAGCGATGTTTTAATTCTACAAAAGCCTTCTATTAATATTCCAACCAAAAGAGTTTTTCTTTCACTCCTCCATTGGTGACTTGACTCAAGGGCCAAGTGATATAAGAGAATACCAAAAAAAACCTGCGGTAGAAATTAGCAAGACCCACAAAGCTACGAAGCTCCGTTAAAGTGGTTGGGGCTAGCCAATCTTGAATGACTTGGATCTTGGTTGGATTCACATGCACCCCCCTTTCATCAATAATGTATCCCAGATATTGAACCTGGTTCATGCCAAAAGTGTACTTATCCAAATTGGCACACAAATTGTGTTTCCGTAGTGTTTGGAGGACTTGTTGGATGTGGTGGAGGTCTTCCTAAGTCTGGATGAAGATCAGAACGTCATACAAGTACACCACTACAAATGAGTTGGTGAATGGCCGCAAGATGTCATCCATCAACCTCATGAAGGTTGCAGGAGCATTTTCCAACCCAAAAGGCATGAACAGGCATTCAAAAAGGCCCTCCTTGGCTTTGAAGGAAGTATTCCACATATTAGAGGGTTCTATTGGTACCTGGTGATACCCAGACTTCAAGTCGATCTTTCTGAAATATTTCTCCCCTTTGAGTTGGTCCATAAGGTCATCAATCCATGGGATCGAATACCTATTCTGGACAATGATCTTGTTCAATGCTCAATAGTCAATACAGAGTCTCTAAGTGCCATCTTTCTTTTGTAACAACATGATCAGGCTACCACAAGGAAATGAACCTGGTTGGATGTGACCTTTTTGCAGAAACTCCTGAATCTAATTCTTGATTTCATCATTCTCTAGAACAGAGCGCTGATAGATCGGTCCATTGGGTAGCGGCGCACCTGGGGTCAGATCAATGGGGTGATTTCCTTGGCAGTGTAGAGGAACCCCTGTGGGTGAGGTGAAGATTTCCTCGTACTCCTCCACAACCTTGTCCATTTGCTGTTGTCATGCAGAGGAGCCCTATCTGGAGGTCGTGGCAGCAATATTCTTCTTGCCCTGGGGGCGAATCATCAGAAAAACAAATTTCTTCATTTGAGAAATGAGCTTACTTCATTTATTAGCAGTAACCAAAGAGATAGCGGCAGGCAGTGATACCTCTAGTATCTTGTAAATCGTATTTCCCAAAGTAACAATAACAACATGAGGCCGAGACTCATACACAACATGTTGCTTCCACAAGTATGGTTTTCCTAATAATACATCAAAAACATCAATAGGAGAAATGTCACATAATACCTCATCCATGAAGGGCTTGATGCTATAGGGAAGGCGGCACTGCTGGATGACGTGGAGATCCTGTCCTTGGTGAAGACACCCGTGGTGTATCGATGTGGATGTGCTATGGTCGGCAAGCCCAACCGCTTCATAATGTCTACTGAAATGAGTTCCTTTAGGCTCCCATTATCGAAAATGAACTGTAGCAAGGAACCCTTTACCCACATCTGGGAGTGGAAGAGACACTCCTCCTCCTCTAGATCTTCTAGTTCCTCCTTTTGGATATTTGCAGTGGAAACAGTGGCCTTGGGCTCCACATCAATAATCTGTTTCCCTTTTTTATTCCCCTTGTCAGGTTCTAATTTAGAGTTGGAGCATGCATCTGATTCATAAGCCCTCATCTCGGCCACCAGTGAATACTTGGCTTGACACTCACTTTTGTTGTGAGTGGAGCTCTTATAGAACTCACACCACTTTCCTATGTCCTTCTTTGACTTTGCGGCGTTTTTCTTTGCTTGTGGCTTTGGCAGGTTGTCTCGGGCCACCATGCCTTAGCTTTGTCCTTTGTTCTTCAGTTTGGGGGAACCGTTCCCTTGTTTTTGATTCGCAAATCCAAAGTCTTTCTTCTTTAGTTTGAATTTCTGATCAAGCTTGGCAGCATACCGATATGCTCTACCAAGCGAGGAGATGTTGAGGAACTCCATTTCATCTTGAATGTATCTGTGTAGAAAACTGCGATACTTTAGCACCAAATGTTTCTCTGAATCTTTGATACCTGACTTTGTTTGCAAGGTATGGAACAAATTTGTCAGCTCATGCATATTTTGATCCCTTTGTTGCCACAACGTGGTCCATTTTATGTACTTGTCCCCATAGCTCCCCATGGGATAGTATTGTTCCTTGATGGTATCTCGGAAATAATTCCAAATGGGTACGACTGAGAACAAAGAGGTTTCTGTCTCATCCTCTTTCTCATAGTAGGTTTCCCACCAGTCCTTTACATGGTGGGTAGCTTTGAGGAGTGCAAAAATAATCTTTTCCCGGTCGGAAAAAGTCATTAACCGAGAAATATCCTTCTAATAGATTCAACTATCTATCTACAACAAATGCATATATTTGACCCTCAAATATGGGAATGTCAAAGTTTAATTGTACCTTAAAGGGAATCGTGCCTCCAGAGTGGTTGTTGAATGTAGATGTGCTGCAGGTGGGTAGTCGTTGAAGGATCTGGGCAAAGTTATCCATCATCGTGTTCCTTTGTTTTTCGAGGGCCTCCTCGAGCAATATTTTGATGGGATCTCCTACTCCCTCATCTTCCTTTTCTTCCCCCATGGGAATCCGTTGGGGTTTGCGAGGTTTATCTTGCAAAGGTTCAACCAGATCGAGCCCTAACTCCTTATACCCCAACCTCGTTGGGGACATGCAAATAAAGATCAAGAAAAAGTAGACTGCTCTGATACCACTGATCCAGATTTATGCAAGAATGAAAAATAATACACATATAACCATAAATACAAATATGTAGCAAAAATACCACTTCATTTCATTAATATCAAAGAACTAAATTTTTCTTATAGAAATAATGGAAATGAAATAGCTAGGGTGCTGGTAGCTTATCTCTGAGAAGATATGTGGTGGCTACAGGCCTCTGAACTTTGTTACAATGAGGCTCGAGGGCCTATTTATTGTAGAAAAATAATGCAAAGCCCTAAACATCCAAGAACCTAACCCTAGGAGATGAAGTGCCAAAACTATGGGCCCCGTTTGGGTAAATTGGTGTTTCAATTTCCTGGGGTCGTAACTTTGGCATACTATCTTTGTTTGACGCACATGATACATCATTAGAAAGATCTATCCTAGAACTACAACTGCTGACCATGAATATCAATTTTGGAACAAAATCATATTCGCTAGAGACACGATGCCCAAAAGGCATCGTTTAGGGCCTCAAACGACTCCAAGAGTTCAGGACTTGATAAACTGCTAAAAAAAGTAAGTTATGCCAAAACTGAAAAGTTGAAAGAGACAATGGTGGGGCCCCAAGTGGAATAGGTGGGTTGCCACCAATATCCACTTGGAACAAGCACCCTGCTGGCTAACCTTCGACCACTTTGTGACTCCGCTCACACTCCATCATGGGCATAATTTTCAAATGGTGGCATCCATGAAATAAAGTGTTCATCCTTTAACCCAACATGGAAAAGGTGGTCCCTATATGTGACACATAACTTAAAATACCGCTTAGTGCCAATTTTTAAAAATTTCATTTTGTGCATATATATATATATATATTTAAATTTTCAAAGTACATAATCTCCTATGTACAACATACATGAAATTTAAAACTAGCCACAACATGCATGACAAGGGAAATCCTTAGTGTAATGATCTTCATCACAAATAAAATAAGGATATTTAGGCTTTCACTTTGCTAAATCATTAGTAGACAGCTTCGAGGATTCTTGTTTTGGGGTATCTTGCTTAGCTTTTTATTTACCCTTATTTTGACCTTTTGAGGATTTATTTGCTGTAGTAGATTGGACAACATTTATCTTTCAGGTTTCACGAGGATTATTTTGTTTTTTTGCAACATCAGTGGTTGTACTAGCTGAAGTAGATTTGTATTTTGTAGATTTAGCTAAAGTACTACTAGACTATTGAACGATAAATCTAGTAACAACATCAACAGATGTTGAATATCTAGGCCTGGAAAATGCAGGACCTGTTGAAGGTCGCAGGGCACAGGGTAGCAATTCATACAATGTGCCAGTTTGTGAATAGACCAAATCCAAATATTGGGCATGGGAAATGGCTTGTTCTTCAGTCAAACATCCACCCATGGCTATGTCTTTAGTGATAGGAGGGATGAATCATTTTGTAACCATTCAGTCAAAAATTGATCCAAGAAGTGAAATTTGATGAAACGACATCTGCGTCTCCATTCATGGATATGATCAGAGATATGAGTGGAGGTCATACACAAAAAATATTTTAAGAGACGGGTTCTAGTATCATACTAGACATGCAATTTGAAATGAGTGAGGAAATCCATGGCCAAAGAATTGAAATATCAGAAATTACCTCGAGGGGGATCGATGTAACATTTAGTGGAAGCACGTGTCATAATACGCTGTAAAAGACACAATCATATTGAATAATAGACAAGATTTAGAGGAACACCAAAGGTGGTAATTCATAACATGCACTTGAGGGTATTCTCCATACTATCCTTCAAACTTGGGACAGTCACCAGGTTTTTTCGTTCGTAGCAGTGGCCAATATAGTGAGTGTAGTATCATGTCATTTGTGAGTCATGACTCATTCGACAATTCCAACATTGCCAAAAATGACAGTTGAGTATTATATGGGGTATATGGTCTCTGGTATGCACCAAATTTGTTCTTCCCCCATTGGGGTGGGTTTTGACCATGAGGAGGTTGAAATGAACATATCGTAGACTAGTAAGGGCCAAATTTCCCATACTGTTGTTAGGAGGGTGTTTGTTGGTAACACCCTTGTTGAAAATACTAGTAAGGTCCTTGCTGCAACTGTTGCTATGGAACTTGTTGATAAGACCCTTGTTGTAGTTGTTGATAAGGTCCTTGCTGCAACTGAGGGTATAGTCCTTGCTACAACTGTTGGTATGATCCGTATTGTAACTTTTGGTAAGGCCCTTTTTGGGATTGATGGTAAGGGTTACTGGGTCTAAGAAGATACGTTCCATATCTCCCCACCAAAGGATTGGGGCCATATTTCAATTGAGGACTTTCTTTCGGATTTGTCAAAAAAAATGACAAATGGATTTTAATTTGTTGAACATATGGATGTTGAACACGTGACTGTTGGTAAGAAAGTTGAGTCGATGATACTTGAGGACATTGCAAAGGTTCCCCCTTGAAAGAACTTGACATAGATGAAACTAATGTTCAATTTGGGTTAGAGATATAAATAATGGGATTACCTACCCCTCATGCGGGTCCATAATTTGTATAATTTCCACCAAAAATACTAGGTACATAGAGTAGGTGTGGCCACTAACTAGGCAGTGGTATAGACAAACCTATAGGTTTCCCAATCAAAGGGGGAACCACAATTACCATGGATAGGGTCAAAGGGGAAGACGACCCAATAGTAACCTGGATTTTCCCTACAATTAATGTAGGTTGGATAGAGGGTTGGATCAGAATAACTACGTTTGAAACAAATTAGCTAGAGGTAGGAGTGACTCTAGATGAAAAAATAGGGTTATGATAAAGCGAAGTCATACAAAAAGTGGCTGAAACAAGATGCTCGAGAGAGGTGTAACCTGGTGGGATCAAGGATGAACTATAACCAGAAGGTGTAGTTGACCCTCTTCCAAAATCATAAGAAACATAAGGAAAGTTTTTAGGAGGGAAGAGGTGATATTTGTGATCTCATTTTGGACTCCTTGAGGTGACTCATCAAATTTAGAATGTGAAGGAGATATGAGAGGTGAAATTTTCATGTGGCAATGCCGAGGACTTGGTGGCTCTGCCATGATGAAGTTTTCACAAAATCAGTTATGTGATGGTGAAAAATTTGGGCTTAATTCCAATTTACAATTAACTAGTTATTTTGAGGAAAAAAGAGTTGTGCATGGGTAAGATGTTATTCTGTGGGAATAAATTTTAGAAATTATCAACAAATCAATCAAAAAGGGGTAAACTAGGTGTTATATGAAAAAATCCCTTCTATAGACAAAATCGATCTCCCTATAATCCTAAAGGAAAACCAGAGACAAACATACGTAAGAATAACTCTTTCCCTACGCTAACTTTGCTTAAATCATTAAAAATATAGAAGTGGAGTGGTGCTCTTACCTCTTTGTAAAATTTTTGATGAAGATCATTGATATGTCCCATTTTAGTTCCTCAATGCTTTGATGAAGCTTGCAAAAATAAACATACAAGATATCAAAGGCATAAGCAATATAATGATATAAAATATGCTAAATCTAATGATCAAGGAGATTAGAAATTGAGATTACCTTAATGAATACATAAATAGTAATATCAATTCATAATTACAGTAAGATAACAGAATGAGAAAAAAGATTCAAATGTATTAATTCAGAGATAAAATAATATCCTTACAATCATGCCTTGCTGTCATGAAGGTTCCTCCCAAATGCCTATAATCCTTACCCTTGGATGATAAGCTTCCCAATCCAAAATTACAAGCACAAGACTACCTTTTGTGAACTCCCCTAATCCTATAGCCTATATTCAATTTATAGGAAAAATAGAGAAGGTTTCAAATGCACAAAAGAGGGATGAGATCCGTTAATTGTGGGATTAGGGTTCCTTGAGCCAAGAAAATTAGTTGCATGTTCAGAGGGGTTTGGCTCGAATAGATATGACCAAGAAGTTTCTAGTTGGGATATATTCACCCAAAAAGGATTCTAGAACTCAATTTTTATTTTTACTTTTCGTTGAGTCATGTGCACAGTTTGTAATGGAAAACAATGCCCAATTCTACCTAGGTTTCAATGGAAGAAACTATGCATGCACAGAAACCGACTAGGAAAAGTGTGCAAGTCATGATAAAAAAGATAAAGAGCCATTGTACCCAAGGTTCATGATTTGGTTGAGGAATATAAATGGTTGATTTGCAACGGAGTGTATTGAAACATATGTATGGATGGAGAAATATCCATTTTAACCATCAAATGTCATGATGAAAATATGATGTGTAATAAATTCCCCCCTAAAGTGCAAAGTCTGGAAAGTCATTAAAATATTGAAGTGCTTTATCAAGCCAAGGATTGGATCGAAGACAATGGTTGGAAACTTGCAATGAAAATTCAAGGATTACAATGAAACTATAAATAATCATCACTGAGGTAGGCATTCCCATACTCAGAGGAAATCTAACTCAATGAAAAAGTACATAAATAACCTAGATTCATATTAGTAGTAGACATAGTATGGATGCAACAATTTGTTATGAATCTGTCTTCATAATCATGACTACATAACTCCTCCCAACCTGAATAGATGAAACTAGATCCAGGGTCTTGATATCCATCTCGCGATCCATAGTATGAATCTGATCTTGTCAACAAATGTGCTGAAGTTTAAGACATCATAGGCCACTTGATTATTGGTCAATGTTGTGAACCATTAACAAGTGCAAGAGAAACCACTAATAATGACAATGGATGTCAAGGTAATTTCAGTATTATCTATGAAGTGTGATTAAGTGATCTGTAGTCTAACAATTCATGGAACTGATCAATCGAAGTTCAATGATGAGAACCCATCGTTTAAGGTGAGAATTGTGCCATTAAGGCATGAAGGTCTCAAGGTACTGATTTTAAGTCAATAGGAAGAAATTTGTCATAGGAGGGACTATGACAAAAAACTTCATGTCAAGTTTTGAATTTTTTTTTGCAAGGACCGACTTAGGGATGACCACCGTGAATGAGGGCTAATATTTTCAAAGGAATTTTAACTAAGGTTGAACTTCTCTTGAACACATGGTGACACGATAATTGAGTTGACAATGTTTGACTCAACGATAGTACCCAAAACCAGCTAAATACTTTCAATGAGGTTTGATTAACTGTAAAACAAATGGATTACCCAACCTAAAAACAAATGTGACAGATTTTCGTGTTCAAGAGCCACATACTTCCTTTACATGAATGTAAATATGAATACCTTTTCCCAATTCTCCCCCACCATTACTAGCAAGTACCTCTTTATTTTTTTCAAGGTTGAGGAGGATAACATTTACTTGTTCTATAAGCTCATCCTTCAGATGATTCCTCCGAATTATTTTTTACGAACCCTAAGTTCTAGTGTTTCGGTCCTGTCATGATTGGCGAGCACTGCATTTTTTAGTTTTACGTGTCCAGTGTAGGGTTAAATCAATGTCGTTTTCATATTTAAAGATTTTTAAAAGACACGAAAAGAAAACTCATTGAGTTCTTTCAACGTAAATTTTTTAACGAGCCTAGAGAAAGTAAAACTCGGTGTTTTTCATTTCTAGGGAGTCAAAATACAAACATAAGTAAAATCCACATGTTTTTTTTCCTAAATTTAGACCATCAAGCCCGAAAAATGAAAAATAATGAAAGAGAGAACTCTATTGACCATGATTATTCAACGTATACCTTTTTTGAAAATAGTCTAATTTAGTTTGTAAAAGGGGTAAACTTATATTGAATAGACAACTGTTCATTTATTTTTATGAGTTCGAATATTCAAGTACTTGAAAATCTCTTCATTTTTAGAGAGTCTGAAACGGGCTTAAAAGAGAATTCCATGGTTTTGCTTTTTTTATTTCTTGTATTTTTTAAGAGTCCGAAAAGGTGATAAAAGTTTACTCATAGTCAAAATGATCCATTTCTACATTGCAACCTATATTCGGAAACTCAATAAATCATCATAATTGCTCAAATTTATGGTAAAAAACAACAAAAATCAACTTTTAAAATGTTTAGAACATAAAAAAATAATATTTATTCACCCAAAAACCAATAAAAGTTAAAAAAGTAATTAATTTTTTACCATTTAAGATTTTAACCTATTTGAGAGGAGTGAGAGGGTTTTTACCATGAAACTTCAGAGGCTGTTTCTGGGCAAACCAGTGGAGAATCAATGAATTGTTTTCTCCAGGTAATAGATCTCTTCCATAACTTTCTTTTCATCTGTTTAAAATTTGTTTTTAAGCTTTGGTTTTAGTTTTTTGGGATGATGTATTTTCAAAAATCCACCCAAAGTTGTGTCTGGTTTTTCATTATTGGGGCCGCCCACACCAATAATTTTTTAACACTAAAACATGATATTTGTGCATTTTTTCTGCTGAGCAACCACGCAAGGAGCCAAGGGCTTTTAAAAATATAAAATAATACACCCCAAATGATACAAATTTCTCTCGATCACTGTTCTAATACTCCTAAATTTTCAATTTTCAGGACTTTAAGCAACCATGTTAGAATGGAGAGAGAGAGAGAGAGAACATGAAACTCATGATGTAGAAGCTATTGATAACCTGACAACTTTGCAAGCTATAAAGACTTATGGAGTCTATAAATTTTGGGTAATTCCAGGATGAAATCTCTATTAGAGCTCATGACATGGTTGGTGAGGGCCTCAGCTATCCAGGAATAATTATTTATCATAGGTGATCATTGCCTTACCATTGATGTCGATGACATCTACGTTTTGACTGGGTTGTCTCGTACAAGACATGGAATTCCTTTATTTGGCCAGAGACTATATGGGGAAACTACTACTTCATACATTGATCTAGGTGGATATTGGTGGCCACCCACCTATTTCATTTGGAACCCCAACATTGGTTCTTTCAGTTTTCCAGTTTCAATAAAACTTACTATTTTTAGCATTTTTTAGGGTCCTCAACTTCTGAAGTCATTTTTAGGCCCTAAACGGTTTTTTTTTGGAAAACTGGGAGCAACATGGGTCATAGCCTAAAGTTTCTCACTCAAAATTTTTAGTCCTCGGATAGATATTTCTAACGAGGTATGGAGCACATCAAAAAGAGATCATATGTGAAAGTTACATCCCCGGGAATTTGGTGTACCAATTTCCCCAAACGGGGCCCATAATTTGGGTGCATCATCTCCTAGGTTTAGGTTTTTGGATGTTTAGGGTTTTCCATTGTTTCTCAACAATAAATAGGCCTTCGAGCCGAATTTTAACAAAGTTTAGAGGTCTATAGCCACCATATCGCTTCTCAGAGATAAGCTACCAGTGTCCTAGCTAGTTTATTTCCATTATGTGTGTAAGCATATTCCAATCATTTGATTTTAATGAAATGAAGTTTTATTTCTGTTGCATCTCTGTCTTTATTTCTATTTCTTTATTTTATTGCATTCCTACATAAATCTGGATGACTGGTATCAGAGAGGGTCTGTGATCAGGAGCTCAGGACCAAGTGTCGTAAATTGGTCAAAAATGAAGGTGCTCAGAACTAGTTTGAACCTGAACGACCGGATAGAGCTCGTCTTCCTGATTCCGGCGCCGCGAACGGTTCGAAAAATGGTCGTCGTATGCAGAAGTTATTCAAGTTTGAAGATTTCTCAATTTCCATAAAAAAATGCCAAATTTGACTTTGGAAAATTTTATTTAAAAAAGATGGTATCAGAGGCCAGGTTGCAAAGTTGGTTTGCTTGACTGACATCACTAGCTTGATTGTGTAGCTTGAAAGGTGTCTTAAGCAGTGTTGAAGATTGACTGCTTTATTATTCTGCAAACTACTTGGTGTTTGAGTTGGCTGAAGCTCTTTTGTTCATTTTTATAATGACAACTTCCATAAGTGAGTTCTCAAAATCGTCCTCCTTCACAATATTTTTTGATGAAGGCTTGAAGCAAGAATTTTTCATCATGATGAATATGGTGAAAGAAATGTATGAGGATGAAAGAAAGAGCTCTAGACTTCAAGAGCAGTTGAATTCCATGAGGGAAGAGAAGCAGTTGCTTTCTGACCAATTGCAGGAAATGGAAGGCCAACTTCGTATTGCAAACATGAAGTTGGAAAAGATGCATGAGTTGGAGACACAACTCATTTTTGCCAAAGAAGCCTTAGCCAAGTATCAGCTTGAAGAAGAGGTAAACAATTCTAGTTTGTCTTCAAATTCTTATAAGAATGTTTATGAACTTGGTTCTTTTGAGAAACATACCAAAGGCATAGGGTCCAAGCTGATGTCCAAAATGGGATATGAAGGAAAAGGACTGGGAAAAAATGCACAGGGTATAGTTGAGCCAATAATGGTTGAGGTAAGGCCTAAGAATTTGGGTCTTGGTTATGGACAATCTTATGGAGAAAGTTCCAAAACAACCATGAAGGAAGAAGGTGTGCATCAGCATGCACTTGAACAAGGGAGTGGTGAAAGCTCTAAACCCATTGATGGGATTGTTAGT
This sequence comes from Pinus albicaulis, assembly GCA_034641835.2. Taxonomy (NCBI): domain Eukaryota; kingdom Viridiplantae; phylum Streptophyta; class Pinopsida; order Pinales; family Pinaceae; genus Pinus; species Pinus albicaulis. Next base: position 692,360,802 of record CM076570.1, on the reverse strand, counting down.
GTTCCAAAGGGAGCTTCTTCTTCTTTTGATTCACCTCCTCATGAAGGTAATAAAGGTGAAAGAGAAAGGTCTAAATCTTATTTCAATCATATTTCCTTTGATCATGTAAAGCATGGAAAATTTCCACACAAGCATTGGAAAAGAATTGCATGTTCTTTTTGTGGTTTGTTTAACCATAGTGTTTCTAGATGTTGGAAAAGAATGGCAACATACAAGAAACTTTTGAAGGAAAGGAGGCAAGAAGCCAAAGTTCCAATGAACAATGCAAATCATGCGGTCAAGAAGATGAACATGTGTTGCACTTATTGCCATAAGCAAGGACATCTTGTTGAAAGGTGTTGGACTCTGAATCCAACAATGCTTCCACAAAAGTTGAAGAAGTGGGAGAAAGAGTATGGCAAGAATGGGAAGGAAGTTTCCATCATTGATATGTGTCAGGATGATACACATGTTGATATCGATGTGCAATTAAAGGAATCACCTTTGAAATGGATTGGTAAGAAATGGTTAGAATTCTTATCCAATTAAAGTTGCATGTCTTTTGATTGAATGCATTTTCTTTGTTAAAGGAATGCAAGTTGCAGGATGGAAAAGCTGAGTATGAGACTCATTCTATCTTAGCGAAAGTTATTTTCATTTCAGCTTTGAAAGTACATGTACATGTGATTGAGGATCTTGTACTTATGATTGTACTTAAGAGAAAGTTGAAGGATAAACTGCATGCATGAGAATGAGATGCATGAGCACAAGGATCATGATGATTTCCTTGTATTTTAAACATGTATGTGTGATTAACTTGAAGGGTTGATTACTTTGTTTTTAACCATGCATGAAATGTAATATTGACTTGGAAAAAGTTAATTTGATCTCCAAGATTGTAAACAGGAGAAATGATGAAGTGTTTCATCTTTGTAAAAGCCTTTTCATTTGGGAGGCAGTTCTTCTTCTGGAATGAAGGTGCCTTGGATGGGCATCGTGACAGTTGGCAAGCCCACATGTTCAGGGGAATATTTCAGCTCATATATCAGCAAGTTTCATTGCTGGTTCCTGCAATTTCAGATTTTTCTGGCGAAAGAACTTGGTCGGGATTCGACAAGTACTTGGCGTATGCAGTAAAAAGTCGCCATGACGACAGTTAGCAAGGCAGGACATTTTTGGCATTAGTATGCTCTTTTGGCTGACTGGAAGGGGATATTTCTGTTCCTCAATTGTTGTACAGTTCAGATCAGAGATTCAGTAAGCTTTTGGGGACCAAAAGCCTTCTCATTTGGGAGGTGTGATCAGGAGCTCAGGACCAAGTGTCGTAAATTGGTCAAAAATGAAGGTGCTCAGAACTAGTTTGAACCTGAACGACCGGATAGAGCTCGTCTTCCTGATTCCGGCGCTGTGAACGGTTCGAAAAACGGTCGTCGTATGCAGAAGTTATTCAAGTTTGAAGATTTCTCAATTTCCATAAAAAAATGCCAAATTTGCCTTTGTGGAAAATTTTATTAAAAAAAGAATATTCCACAGAATATTATATGAATATTTCGTGGAATATTCCGCAGAATATTCTGGGGAATATTCCCGTGGCAGCCAATCATAAGGCGCCACGTGGCTAGCCCGGAGGCCGCCACGTGGAGTTGAAAATGCGTTTTAAAAATTTGTTATGCACTCGACGGGATTTGAACCCGGGTGGCCGCGGTAATAACCAAGCGGCTTAACCGTTAGGCCAAATATGATTCTTATTTACAATGGTGGCAAAGTGTTTTAAAAACTGAGCCGGATTGTTTTGGCGGGGCCCGAAAGGGGGCCAGCCCCTAAGGGCCAGCCCCCCTTCCCATGGGACCACAGTGCGGAACCGTGGCATAATACAATCGGCGCGCAGTTGGCGGTTCAACAAACTTTGGGTTATGTGTTATGTAGTGGGTTTTAAATATGAAACAGTGTTTTAATTTAAAACATATGTAATTATTAAAACCGTTGCAAACCGCCGATATATGTGAACACGTAATGTGCACAAACCATAACACTTATTGCCAACCGATTAACTGCAGCGGTGTTATGGCGGATTCCGCCTATTTTGGTAGCCGCCCTATTTTGGAGGGCGTAACTGCAGTTTAGCCAGTTTTAGCTGGGGTTTGTTGAGTGTAACTGGCAGTTTTGGTAAATGTGGCATAACTTTTGCTAGGAGAGGCCTTTGAAGACGATTTTTTTTTTTATTTTGGGTCTCTTCGACCTTCTGAAGCCATTGGCACATGTTTCACAGCCATCTGAGGTCGTTTGCAGGTGATTTTGCTTCGTGGAAGTTCCAGGAGTCACTAGGGCCAAATCAGTTTGGGAGTTGCATTGGGAATTGTGCAGCCAGTGAATGTGGAACGAAGGTCATTCCTGAGGTTTTTTAGCATTCTGAATCCATTTCTACAGCTCGTTTTTCCTTTTGAGGAATTCTTCTCACTGTTTAGCTTCAGGGAAGCTTTCAGGGCCACTAGGGCCATTTCAGTGTTGGAGCTGTTTGGGGGCTATGGTCATCCATTTTTGGTGATTCAAAAGCCTATTTCTGATATTTTCGACCTTCTAAGTCTAATGGCAGAGTTTTCAGAACAAATTGAGGTCATCTTCACCTCTAAATTCTCCATGCAAGTCTAAAGGGCCACCAGGGCCAATTGGGGAAAAGCACTGTATCAGGTACAATTTCACTGTTTGGTGTTTGGGAAAGAGCATGTTTAGCTAATTCCTATCTTCTGATTCTGTATTTACAGTTAGATCTGTCTTTCGAGACATTCTTATTCTTGTATTAGCCTTTGTAGCATTTTTAATACAAGAGGACAAGCCTAGTTTGAAAGGCTTGGTCCAGCAGATGTAGCCCAGTGGAGGGGGTGAACTGCTTAATCATTTCGATGTCTTTATTTGCTGAATATGATATGCTAAACAAAACTGATATAAAGTGTTAAACAGAAAATATACATAACTTGCATACACACATAATCACCTACTCAGCTACAGAAAGTTATTTGTCTTATTCCGCAAGACATCAAACTTCAAGTATGTGTATGTCAAAGACTTCTAAGTGTTTACATATTATTTCCTTAGGCAGAGTCTGTAGAGGGCCAGGTAGCCTCCGGATTCATCCTTTCCTAGAAAGGTGAAACATCCGGTGAATGCCCCTACAGTCCATCTCTGTATAGGAAATAGTTTGTTCTCACATTTTCAGAGGTCACTTGGAGTGTATAACTCACATTTGAAATTATGGGAAATGGATACCTTGCACCCTTAAACAAGTACATTCCATTTTCAGATCAGTCTGCTCTTTCTCTATTTTTCTTTGCATGTCCCCAACACGGTCGGGGTATAAGGAGTTAGGGCTTGATCTGGTTGAACCCTTGCAAGATCACCCTCGCAAACCCCGAAGACCTCCCATGGTGGAAGAAAATAAAGAAGAGGGATTAGGATAACCTATCAAAATATTGTTCGAGGAGGCCCTCGAGAAACATAGGAATGTGATGATAGATAATTTTTCTCAGATCCTTCATCGACTACCCATCTATGACACATCTGTTGGGAAAAAATACTGAGAGGGGGGGGGGGGGGGTGAATCAGTATTTACTGTATAATCAAATCTTTTTACTTTTTCATTCCTTAAAACCCATGCGCTACTTTCCTTCAGTAAACTAGCGTATATACGCGGATCCCCTTTATGAAACTAGCGTATACACAGAGATCTAGATCTGTCATTAAATCTTCACTTATATTATTCCATCATTCATTCATCAGATGTTCAATAAACAGTAAACATGTGCAGTAAGAACAAAATAAACCATCACACAAAGCATCACACATGAACACCAGGATTTTTAGGTGGAAACCCAAATCGGGAGAAAACCACCGCTGCAGTTGCTCAGCCTCCAATATTTTATTATAGAGAAAACATCTTACAACATATGTGCTGGCGCAGACTTGACCAGCACGCAGGCACCCACCTGCGCTCGTTTACCAGCCTCTCCTGGAAGGGAGCTACGACCCCCTGACTCGTTTACCAGCCTCTCCTGGAAGGGAGCTACGACCCCCGATCTCGTTTACCAGCCTCACCTGGAAGGGAGCTACGACCCCCTGACTGAAGGCTACAACCCTCAGCACCACCTTGGACCACGTTTCATCAATTTTCACACTGGATCCAACCACTTCAATAGAACACAACTTGCAGGCCACAATTCATCATATTTCCAGACTGAACCCTTTCCATACTTTTAAGCACAAACATACATCACCAACAGATACATATTAATACAGATCAGATAGCAGAAACACAGCAGAACAGATCAGATATTTCATACCCCTTGCTTCAGCAAACCCTAGTTTGCATACGCGCTTTTACTTCACTGATGTCGCGTATATACGCGCTTCCGTCCACACAAACCAGCGTATACATCAGTGTATATTTTATTGCGCATACGCGCTTTCTCTTCGCTGAAGATGCGTATATACGCGCTTCCTCCGCGGCGAAGTAGCGTATAGATATTCAATCATTACAGAGCAGCATACTTCATCAGATCAGATATTCAGTTCAGATCTACCCTTTTGCTTCAGACAGATGTTCGCCTAGATGCTCGCCTCATCACGGATCTAAGCCTTCCATAATCAGATCTAGCAAATACAAGAGCAATTCAGATCTAGATCCCCTTCTTCATCATTGGTGCATCATACATTCAGATTTATCATTCAAGTGTAACCCTTTCCATTCAGATATACTTCAGAGAGAAGTATTCATTCAAGCTCAGACATCTTGCACCCACACTCATGATTTGCACAAATGAATTTCTTCTCCTTATATAGGTTTTTCCTTTTTCAATACCATGAGCCCCCTTTTTCAATACCATGGGCCAAAACAATACCATGAGCCCAAAACTACTTGGACGGGGTCAATTAGGCGGATCATTACCCAATACAATGGGTCAATACCATGGTGGTTACCCCTGGTTTTGCACTTTTTGAGCGCTTTTGCCCATACGCGACTTGGAACGTTCCTTTCCGCGTGCATACGCGACTTCCCCTAGGCCAATCCGCGTATACCAAGAGACATACTGTTTTTCATCATACTTTGAGTACATTCTAAAATCCTTTCTTCATTTCCTTCTGTAAATACTGTAGATACATCAGATTTAGTTCATCAACCCATATTCTATCAAGCACAACTTCATCAAGCAAGTTGCCATCATCTTCATCAAGAGGGTTTCCTTTCAAGGACAACATTCATCATCATATTGCTAACAAACATCATTTACCAAGTCCATCAAATCAAGAATAACTTCATCAGGTGGATTGCTATCAAGGAAAACACATGTCAAACAGTCGCATGTCTTCATCTTCATTTAGTGGGTTGCCATCAAGGACAACACTCTGCATCATATTTCCAACAATCTCCCCCTTTGGACTTGATGGCAACCACGATGGTGTTTGGTTACCACAGCAGATAGATACCATGTCACTCTCCCAACTATGTTACATCATTATCTTCTCTTTATTCAAACACCATGTCACTCTCCCCCTTTGACATCAAGGGCAAAGGGCGGATCAAAAACCAACACTCTCCCCCTTTTCTCCTCATGTGGAAGAAACATTCTGTAGATCTGATATGTGCTGAAGTGGCCAAGCTCCCCCTGAGTTCATGCTGAATCTTCAAACATATTTTTCAATGAAGTACATGACTCTATGAACTTCCTATCACCAAAGACTCATACTTACAACAATTATCCATCCAAGTGGATTTACATATGAGACTCAACTACCCAACCAAGTGGGTTTACAAATTTGACTCAGCTACCCAACCAAGTGGGTTTACAAATTTGACAAGTCCTTACATGACTGAATATTACAATTTACATCATGGGTCTCCACATGACCTTTTCATCAAAAATACAAATATGACTTTTCATAACCAATACCAAGAAGACCTCAAGAGAGATCATATAACAGAACTATCATAATGCATTATACTCAGCAAAGCTAATGCTCCCCCTGAATCTGTGCATCCATGCATCCTTTTCATATGACTAAGGCTCCCCCTTAGTTTGTGCATCCTGAACACTTTCACCAACAAATCATCAAGGCATCTTTATCAAAACATTAGAAAGAGAATTATGAGAACTGGAACACCACCAGAGATACCAAACAGTATCAGAGATACCAAACAGCACTGCAGCTGTGCTGAAGAGAGCTGACTCCAAGCAAAAATTGTCAGCAATCAGACATACGCGGTTTTCTGTGCATGAACTCGCGTACATACGCGACTGTGTTTTAGGAAACCCGCGTATCCCAAGCCATCTTCTAAAATTTATGCAGATTTGTTCTTTTGACTGGCAGAGAACACTCCCAGCTTCTGTCTTAGATACTCGAACGCTTCCCTGGGCAGAGGTTTGGTAAAGATATCAGCAACTTGTTCTTTGGAGGGAACATACTCCAACTTCACGGTTTGCTCAAGCACTTGTTCACGTAGGAAATGATATTTGATGGGAATGTGCTTGGTCTTCGAATGCATAACAGGATTCTTTGAGATACTGATGGCACTTGTGTTATCACACATAATGGAGATAGGAGTTGCACATTTGATTTGAAAATCTTGCAAGGTTTGCATCATCCATAGGAGTTGAGTGCAACACGATGCGGCAGCTACATACTCTGCTTCAGCTGTTGATAAGGCAATAGAATTTTTCTTCTTGCTGAACCAAGATACTAACCGGGGTCCCATAAAGAATGCACCACCACTAGTGCTTTTTCGGTCATCAACACTTCCAGCCCAATCTGCATCAGTGTAAGCATGAAGAGTAAGATCAGCATTCTTAGGATACCATAGACCAAAGTCTTGAGTTCCTTGTAGATATTTGAAAATTCTTTTCACAGCCTGAAGGTGAGACTCTTTTGGATTGGCTTGGAATCGTCCAACAATCCCAACTACATGCATAATGTCTGGTCTAGTCCCAGTGAGATAAAGTAGACTTCCTATCATTGATCTGTAATCTGGTTGATTCACCGTGGGAGAATCATCATGAGAACTGAGATTGCATCCAGTTATCATTGGAGTACTTACAGGTTTGCATTCTTCCATGCCATACTTCTTCAGAATTTGCTTAAGATATTTTGCTTGTGATAGGAATATACCATCTGTAGATTGATGCACTTGCAAGCCAAGAAAGAAAGTTAGTTCCCCAAGTAAAGACATTTCAAATTCTTGCTGCATGACAGAAGCAAATTTTTGACTCATAGATTCTTCGTTACTCCCAAAAATGATATCATCAACATATACAACTACAATCAATAGTTTATCATTTTCAGCTTTTGTGTATAAGTTGCTATCAGCAGACCCCTTTGAAAATCCTTGTTGATGAAGATATTTGTCAAGACGATAGTACCAAGCCCTTGGAGCTTGTTTGAGACCATACAACGCCTTTTTAAGTCTACAAACAAGATTTGCATCATTTCCCAAAATGAATCCTTCTGGTTACTCTATATATACTTCTTCTTCTAGATCACCATTAAGAAAAGAAGATTTGACATCCATTTGATAAACTTTGATTTGTTGATAACTTGAAAAAGCAAGGAACATTTTGATGGCTTCAAGTCTAGCTACGGGAGCAAAAGTTTCTTCAAAGTCTATACCTTCTTGTTGAGTATACCCTTTGCAAACCAGTCTAGCTTTGTTTCTTACAACATCCCCATTCTCATTTAACTTGTTCTTGAAAATCCATTTAGTTCCAATGACATTTTTATCATGAGGTCTTGGAACCAACTCCCAAGTGTCATTCTTCTCAATTTGAACAAGTTCTTCATCCATGGCTTGCCTCCAACATTCATATTTGCTAGCTTCATTGACATTGTGTGGTTCAATTGTGGATAGAAGTGCCAAATGATTAGAAGATCCCATAAGAGTTCTCCTTGTTCGTACACCAGATTCCTTGTCACCCAAAATTTGAGATTCAGGATGATTCTTTTGAACATATCTGGATGGAGCTTTTTCAGATAGATCGTCTTCAGGTTCTTCATTGGATCCACTGTCTATATTATTGCTATCTGATGGAGAAGGCCATATGTCGCTATCATCTTCATTTGCTGTTTGTTTTTCTTCTTTAGGAGCTGCAGGAGACTCATCAATAACAACATCAATACATTCAACAACCTTTCGAAGTCTTTTATTGTAACATGTGAAGGCTTTGCTTAACGAAGAGTAACCAAGAAATATCCCTTCATCTGATCTAGGTTCAAACTTGCCAAGCTTTTCATCATTATTTTTGATAAAGCATTTACTTCCAAAAACCTTAAAATGCTTCACAGTGGGAGAATTGCCATACCAGAGTTCATATGGAGTTTTGTCACTATTTACCCGAACATGAGCTTTATTGAGAATGTTAACTGCTGTATGTGCTTCTTCACTCCAGAACATGTCAGGAACATTAGAATCAGAAAGCATAGCTCTAGCCATTTGAACAATTGTTCTATTCATTCTTTCTGCTACACCATTTTGTTGCGGAGTGCCTGCTACAGAGAACTGTCGTTTAATGCCATGTTGTTCACAAAATTCAAAGAATTCATTTGATGAATATTCTCCTCCTCGATCGGATCTAAGACACTTGATTTTTAGATCTGATTCATTTTCTGCCAAAGCTTTGAAGTTCTGAAATTTTTCAAGTGCTTGATCTTTGTGTTTAATGAACCCGATCCAACACATTCTAGAGTAGTCATCAATAAATAAGATATAGTATTCTTCCCCACGTAATGAATTTTTCCTCATAGGTCCACAGATATCAGTGTGAATGAGTTCAAGAGGCTTACTTGATGATCCTTCTTTGGCATTAAATCGTACTATGGTCTGCTTACCGAATTGACAAGATTTTCATATGGTACTTTACGGAAGATTGACCTTGGGAAGATCACGAACAGCTTGAAGTCTGCTTGCTTTGTTGATTTGAGAGAAACTCAGATGCCCCAGCCTTCTATGCCATAGCCAATTTTCTGAAGACTTGCTCAAGTAACATTGATCTATGCCGTTTAGAACATACAGGTTGCTTGGATTTCTTTTTCCTTTTATAATGATTTTACCTGTGTCAAGATCACGAACCACACATTCTTTGGAACTGAAGACCACTTCTGCTCCTTGATCACACATTTGACTAACACTTAACGGGTTATGCCTTAATCCATCCACATACATGACATCTTTAGCCTTCACTTTTTCTTTTAGAAATACTGACCCTTTTCCTTTAATTACAGCAGGAGTATCATTTCCAAATGTAACTTTCTTTTCTTTTTCTAGAGCATTATAAGTATGAAGTTTGCTTTTGTCACTTGTCATGTGTCTTGAGCACCCACTATCGATGTACCATTGATTTTCTTCACCTTCTGCAAATAATGCTATCCCACAATTTTCAACCGGCGGTTCTTTCTTCTTCCACACTTTAGAGCTTGATGGAACATGTTCTTTAGGCTGGATCTTGTTCCTGCATTCAGATTCTTCATGGCCAAAGTTATTGCAATAAGTACATTCAACTTCACTTTGAAGAGGAGAAAAATTGTTATAGGTATTCTTCTTTGGTTCAGTTTCCAACCTTTTCTTTCTTGCTTCTCTTGTCATGATGGTTTTATATGCCACACATTGAATAGCTTTATGACCAAAATTGTGACAAGTGAAACATTGCCCATTGAAGTAGAAATTTCTACGATCATGGAATCTTCTATTTGAGTTTACCTGTTGGTTGTAGTGTCTTTGAAAGCTATCCCTGTTAGTGTTCCTTGAATTGAGATGGTCCTGCTTTCCCTGTAAAGATCCTCTATTCCCTTGCTGAGCGACTGAATGTAGTAAACCACCTGTAACTGCTTTTAGATAGTTTGGTGCTGAAGTTTGAGAAGATTCTTCGGTATATCCTAGACCTGTCTTTATAAGAGGAGAACGTTGTACCTTGATAATCTCATCTAAGATTTCAGATCCTTTAGCAAATCTAAGATTCAAGGTCTTTGCTTTCTCAACTTCTTTTCTTTGACTTACCACTTCACATTCTAGTTTTTCAATATGTTTCTTTGCTTCTTCAAGCTGCTTTTCAACGGTCTCCTTGATCATCTTTTGTTCTTCTAAGAGAATTTTGCAGTCTTCTAAGCGAAGTTTGAGTTGATTGTTTTCTTCAAGAAAATCATTTTCCTCTAGAGCATCCATAAACATATCCTTTTCTTCCTTTTGTTCAAAGGCCATGAGAAGTCTAAGATCTTCTTCACAATCTTCCTCACTATTAGATGACCCATCACTATCTTCATTAGTATAGTAACTTTTCCTAGAGCTAGATCTGTTCTTATTCCTTCTTACAACTTCTTTTCCTTTATAAGGACATTTTGCAGCATAATGACCAACTTTTCCACACTCAAAGCATTTGAAGGGAAGCTTACCTTTGAATCTTCCAGTTCCTAGTTGGAGTTTTCTTATGAAATTTGCTTCTTCTTCATCGGAAATATAGCTGGATTCTTTGACAACTTCCTTTTCCTTTCCTTTTGTAGAAGCCTTAAACGCAGCTTCTCTTACTTGAGAAGGACCTCCTTGTCTCATTTCAAAGGCAGTCAGAGTCCCATGTAATTGAACAATAGTAAGAGTTTGCAGATCTTGCCTTTCTTCAATAGCGGAGACTTTAGAGTCAAATTTTGGAGTCAAGGATCTTAAGACTTTTTCAACCAGAGTAGTATCAGTTTTGGTTTCACCCAAGTTTCTCATTCGATTGACAACATCATCTAGACGAAGGAAGAAATTGGCAACACTTTCATCACTATGCATCTTCAAATTTTCATATTCAATTCTAAGAGTTTGGAGTTTTGCATTTTTTACCTTTGTATCTCCTTCATAGCTCAGAATGATCTTGTCCCATATATCTTTTGCTGAATGTAGCTGCATCACTTTAGCAAATTCTGATTCAGACATGCTTCCCAGCAAAACATTTACTGCTTTGGCATTGGTTTCATACTTCTTTCTTTCTGCTGCATCAGTAGGAATACTTGCCGGGTATTGATAACCTTCTTCCACGATTGCCCATACATATGCACCAAGACTTTGCAGATATGCTTTTGTACGTACCTTCCAGAATATCAGATTGCTTCCATTGAATATAGGTGGCTTTATAGACATTATTCCTTCTTGACTTCCCATTGCGACGGATCTCCTTCAAGCGATCAAGCTTCTGCAGAAGGACCTGCTCTGATACCAATTGTTGGGAAAAATACTGAGAGGGGGGGGTGAATCAGTATTTATTGCATAATCAAATCTTTTTACTTTTTCATTCCTTAAAACCCATACGCTACTTTCCTTCAGTAAACTAGCGTATATACGCGGATCCCCTTTATGAAACTAGCGTATACACAGAGATCTAGATATGTCATTAAACCTTCACTTCTATTATTCCATCATTCATTCATCAGATGTTTAATAAAAAGTAAACATGTGCAGTAAGAACAGAATAAACCATCACACAAAGCATCACACATGAACACCAGGATTTTTAGGTGGAAACCCAAATCGGGAGAAAACCACCGCTGCAGTTGCTCGGCCTTCAATATTTTATTATAGAGAAAACATCTTACAACATATGTGCTGGCGCAGACTTGACCAGCACGCAGGCACCCACCTGCGCTCGTTTACCAGCCTCTCCTGGAAGGGAGCTCCAACCCCCTGAATCGTTTACCAGCCTCTCCTGGAAGGGAGCTACGACCCCCCGATCTCGTTTATCACCTGGAAGGGAGCTACAACCCCCTGACTGAAGGCAACAACCCTCAGCACCACCTTGGACCACGTTTCATCAATTTTCACACTGGATCCAACAACTTCAATAGAACAACACTTGCAGGCCACACCCATCATATGTCCGTACCTCTAACCTTTCTATACGTACACAAACATACACTACCAAAAGATACATATTAATACGCATCGTACAGTGCGAAACACGGTGCATATATCGTATCAGATATTTCATACCCTTGCTTTCAAAGAAACCCTAGTTTGCATACCGCTTACTTCGACCGATGTCGCGTATATACGCGCTTCCGTCTGACAACAAACCAAATGATACCTCAAAGAAGAGACGCTATTACATACGCGCTTTTTACTTCCGCAGAAGCCACAGACACGTGCCTGATTCCGCGGCGAAGCAGCGTACAGATCTTCAATGATTACGTAGCCGCACACGACCGTACCGTATGTTCAAATCAACGTACCTTTTCACTTCAAATGCGATGTCTTTGCCCAGATGTTCGCTCTTCTACTGGCGTATCTAAGCCTTCCATAATCAGATCTAGCAAATACAAGTGCAATTCAGATCTAGATCCCCTTCGTCATCATTGGTGCATCATACATTCAGATTTATCATTCAAGTGTAACCCTTTCCATTCAGATATACTTCAGAGAGAAGTATTCATTCAAGCTCAGACATCTTGCACCCACACTCATGATTTGCACAATGAATTTCTTCTCCTTATATAGGTTTTTCCTTTTTCAATACCATGAGCCAAAACAATACCATGAGCCCAAAACTACTTGGACGGGGTCAATTAGGCGGATCATTACCCAATACAATGGGTCAATACCATGGTGGTTACCCCTGGTTTTGTACTTTTTGAGCGCTTTTGCCCATACGCGACTTGGAACGTTCCTTTCCGCGTGCATACGCGACTTCCCTTAGGCCAATCCGCGTATACCAAGAGACATACTGTTTTTCATCATACTTTGAGTACATTCTAAAATACTTTCTTCATTTCCTTCTGTAAATACTGTAGATACATCAGATTTAGTTCATTAACCCATATTCTATCAAGCACAACTTCATCTAGTAAGTTGCCATCATCTTCATCAAGTGGGTTGCCTTTCAAGGACAACATTCATCATCATATTGCTAACAAAACATCATTTACCAAGTCCATCAAGTCAAGAATAAATAACTTCATCAGGTGGATTGCTATCAAGGACAACACATGTCAACAGTCGCATGTCTTCATCTTCATTCAGTGGGTTGCCATCAAGGACAACACTCTGCATCATATTTCCAACAACATCTACATCATGTAACCACTCAGGAGGCGCCACTCCTTTCAAGGTATAGGTCAAATTAAAAATTCTTGTTTTTGAAGGCCAGATAGATGCATATGCCATAGATAGATGGTTGAATTTGCTGGGAGGGTATTTCTCGGTCCATGATTTCTATGATCGAAAAAATATTATTTTTTCACTCCTCAAAGCCACCCCCATGTCAAGGACTGGTGGGAAACCTACTACGAGCAAAAGGATGAGAGGAAACCCTCTTTGTTCTTGGCCATGCCCTCCTGAAATTCATTCTAGGATGGCATCAAGGAATAATATTACCCTATGGGGAGCTATGAGGACAAGTACATCCAATGGACCACACTACAACAACAAAGGGATCAAGATGTGCTGGAACTGGCGAATTTGTTCCATACCCTATGCACAAAGTTGGGTATTAAATATTCAGAGAGACATTTGGATCTCAAGTGTCGTAGCTATTTTCATAGAGAAATTTAGGAGGAAATGGATTTTCTAGACATTACCTCGCTTGGCACGACATATCACTATGCTACCAAAAGATCGAGAAAAAACTTAGGCAGAAGAAGTGAGACTTTGGATCCACGAATTAGAAGCCAGGGAAAGGTGCCCTCGAACTGTAGAATAAGGGGAAAAGCTAATGCGGGGTGACTTAGAACAAAACCAAAAATAAAAATAAGGACATGGGGAAGTGGTGTGAATTTAATAACAACCCCACTCACAACACAAATGAGTGTCGGGCCAAACAATCCCTGGTGGCCGAACTAAAGGCACCTGAATCAGATTCATGTTGGCATCTTGAGTAAAAAATAGACAAGGGAAATAACAAAGGGAATCAGATCATTGATGTGGATCTTAGTGAGATTTTTTCCACCACCAAGCTCTAGGGGGAGGAGCCCAAGGATCCAAAGGAGGGGGAGTGCTTCTTCCATTCACAAATGTTGGTGAAGGGTTCTCCACTAAAATTCCTTGTTGAAAATGAAATCCAAAAGAACCTAATTTCAATAGAGGTCATGAAGCAGGTTGACTTGCCAACCATATCACATCGAAAACCGTATACCATTGGGTGTCTTCATGAAGGAAGAGATCTCCACATTTGCCAGTAGTGTCGCCTTCCGTACAACATCAAGCCATTCACGGATGAGGTATTGTGTGATGTTTCTCCTCTAGATGTGTCTGAAGTATTATTGGGAAAGCCATACATGTGGAAGAAAAATTTTGTGTATGATTCTAGGCCTCATGTTTTTGTTATTACTTTGGGAAATAATTTTTATAGGATACGAGAGATAGTACCGCCTCCTGCCATCTCTTTGACTACTGCCGAACAACGTAATAAGCTTGTTTCCCAAACCATGAAATTTATTTGCATTACCATTCACCCACAAGGAAATAATAATATTATGGCCATAGCCTCAAAGAAGGGCTCCCCTTCATGGCAGCAGCAGATGGCCAAAGGCATGGAAGAATACGAGGACATTTTCTCCTCACCCAGAAAGGTTCCTCAACACTATCAGGTCAAGCACCTCATTGATCTGGTCACAGGCGTACCGCTGCCTCATATTTCGATACCTCATGCAACCAAATAGACATAATCCACACATATACTTTCTCAGGCTAATAAGGAAACCAAATTTTCTGAACGCATTGAGCACGTCCGCCTGCAGGTCCATGACATCTTCAACAAATCCAATACAAAGTTCAACGAGTTTTGCCTCATTCCATGAAGGAACACAACACAATAGGGACCATTTATCCATAAGCAGCTAGGAATGATCCAAGTGGATATTGGTGGCCACCCACCTATTCCATTTGGACCCCCACCATCGGTTCTTTCAATTTTTTAGATTTAGCACAACTTACTATTTTTAGCAGTTTTTCGAGTCCCGAACTTTTGGATCTGCTTTGAGGCCTTAAACAAAATATTTTGGGAAAAATGGGAGCAACATGGGTCATCAATTGATTTTTCTCACTAAAAAGTTGTATTCCTCAGATATATATTTCTAACGAGGTAAGGACCATGTCAAACAGAGATCATATGCCAAAGTTACGTCCCCGGGAAGTTGGTGTACCAATTTTCCCAAATGGGGCCCATAGTTTTGGTGCTTCATATCCTAGGGTTAGTTTTTTGGATGTTTAGGGTTTTACATTGATTATCAACAATAAATAGGCCTTCAAGCCTCATTATAACATAGTTCAAAGGCTTGTAGCCACAACATCTCTTATTAGATATAAGCTACCAGGGCCCTAGCTAGTTTATTTCCATTATGTATGTAAGCATATTCCAGTCATTTGATTTTAATGAAATGAAGTTTTATTTCCACTGCATCTCTGTGTTTATGTATATTTCTATATTTTATTTCATTCCTTCATAAATCCGAATCATACATGAGGTGATATTTTGTCCCTAACTTAGTGCTTAAGGATGGATGGATAGATATCAAAACTATCCAGCGACTTGATTTTAGGAATATTGCTTTCACATTCACCAAACTAGTCGTTAGTGTAGCACTTCACGTGGCCACAAATGCCAAGATGAATATTTTAGCTGAGTTTTGGAAGTCCAGTATTTTCAGCTAGTGCGAACGAGTGGTTGTCAATATGAAAGGAAAACTTACTAGAGAAAATGAGGGGAAACTGAAGAATTTCTGTTACGGTGCAATCCTTATTTAATTTTCCCTAAAGAGGATTCCACTCCTAAAACCACATCATATTCTTATTTATGAGGTATGACTCAGAGATCCACACACGGTGCAATGATTTTAGTTGACGGCTTGCCATGGTGGGGATGGCGACCTGATTGTGAGATATAATCCTTAGTTGTTTGCATGGCTGAGAAGCCATATTTTCATGATTGATGACTTCACATATGGAGGGATAGAATACAGGGGAGATCCATATATAAAAAATATAACTGAGATGGAGTGGGGGGATTTACATAAAAATTTCTCATTTTGATTTTTATATGTTTAAAATTTCTATTTTTTTTAAACATCCAGATGCTAATTATCGAAATGCTAATGAATATGTGGGCCCAACTCGACCAACAAGATATGATGATTTGAAAAGTGAGGAGACCATCCTGTAGTAGCGGTAGTACCACATTCAGATGCAACATAGGCTTTGACCAAGTTGGAGCAAACTTGGAGAGGATTACTATAGATATCCCAGACATTGGGACTGATGACCTACCTCTCTAGTACTAGAGGCATGTGGTTGGGGTTTCCAAGATTAATCAGGAAATTGTTGCATTGAGTGGCTTGCGCTATAGTTTTCTACCATGATAATCATCATGGATAGTTGACATTCATTTAGGGCTACATTTTGATTTTTGTATCAGTATATTCAGGTAATAAAGGCCACAAAGCCTTATGTATTTGGATGATATTTTTGTAACACACTCTCTACAAACTATTTTACCTAATGAGAACTACTACTTTTATTCTTAGACTATCTTTTTTGATATGAACGAAATATTGTTTTATTTACAAATGTTGTAAATTTCTATTTAACAATTTATTAGCCAATACATGAGCTAATGTGTGTAAATTTATTGAAATATATTGATATTGAATATAATCAAACTGCCTTTCCAAGAGACGTACTCGTAAAATCATTCTTAACATGGATGGACTTCTAAGTGTATAAACATCGTTTAAATGTAATACAATGAGTTGTGAATATAACCTAATTATCAAATTTCAGATGTCAAATGTGATGACATAAGATAAATTTTCAATGAATGCACTATATTCTGCTATGTTGTTCATTGTTTGACTGATGCATATCCCATGAATAGAAACTATCTCATCAGTGGTTGAATATATGACCCAAGTTCTGGAAGATAAATTATGAATAATACGACGAGCGCCTTCAAAAAATCTAATGTAAGCCCGAGGGAACGCAGGCGTCTGCAAATCAAGAGTAATTAAGATAAGCATTAAAAGTAGTAGAAAATCGAAAAAAATGTAAATCGACAACGCACACTCATAAAACTATAAGAAATGTACAAATAATCTCAGCAAGATAATTTACACATGATATCTCTTCAGGTAGAAGCAATTTCTAGGATTTCCTAAAGAAACACCTTCATAGCCAACTAATTCATAGGCCACTTTAGCCAATACACGTTTGACAATGTAAGGACCATGCCATATTGGTTTGAATTTACCAGTGCCTAGTTTATCATGTGCTTGATCATAGAACAAGACTAGGTCACCATCAGAATAAATGGAAGGATTAATTCTTTGATCGTACTGAGAATTAACACGTTTTTTATTAGCCTCGCTAGCTAGTGCAATGTCACAACAAGTTTCATCTTGTTGTCCTAAGTATACAAAACATTCTTCCTTTGCAGAGGTAGCTGGTAACGACTCAATGGCTAGTTTTAATGACGTAATTTAACATTCAATCGGAAAAACTACCTCTAAACTGTAAACAAGTTAGAAGGGAGTAAAATAATTCAATTTTTTCGTAGAGGTAAGTCATCGAACAAATGAGCTGGTAAGTCATCCAAGTAGGGTTGCACAATATGATTGATATCATGAAATGTGTAAGAAATGGCCATTCTAAAAGTGGTGCCAACGTTCTTCAATCCAAATGGTAATTTGCAATACGAAAAAGTTCCCCATGGATAGATGAATATAGTTTTGGGCTGATCGACAAGGAGTAAGTTTATCTGATTATATCCTGAAAATCCTTCCAAAAATGAAGATATCTCGTTTCTAGCACAATCGTTGACAGTTCGTCCGATGTAAGGGGTAGGGTAATTTTCCTTTGGATAAGATTTATTGATGTCCCTATAATGGAAAAATACTTGAATATTCCCCTGTTTATTGTTCACTGGAACAATATTGGATACCTAATCAGTTAAAGGAACTGGGTAAATAAAACCTACTCGAAGTAATTTTTCAAGCTCAGCCTTAATAACAAAAAAATTTCATGGATGAACTAGATGTAATATTTGTTTGATAGGCTTAACATCTGGGTATGTCTTAATTTCACGAATCACAATCTTGGGATTGATTCTCGACATTTCCTCATATGAACATGCAAAAATGTCACGAAATTCCTGAAATACGGCCTTATACATGTTGATTTCGCCAAGAGAGCATGAAGAGCCTATATGAATGTTTTCGGTAATTCCAGGTTTAACTAAAATATTGTTGGGTATCATTGAAGATATGTTTCCTAAATTTGTTTCGGAATCTGAATGAGGAATTTACACATGACATTGAGGACTACCGAAAATTTTAGCCGAAAATATGGATGAAAATTCATTCTTGATTTTATCAAGTTCAGGTAGAAAGGATGAACAATCATAATGATCCTTCCATGGCAATTCATCCAAAGTCATAGCATCCATAATACTCATGTAAGTTGGAAATATTTGATTGAAAGGATTAGGAAATGATATTAGTGTTAAACATGATAAATGAGAATAATCATCGTTGATCACATTTACTTGATCATTTTCAGTTGATGATGGGTTAGTAAGTGATTGAACTTCCTAATAAGGAAATTCAAAGGGGATTAAAGGAATCTCATTGTCGTACATGGCCAACTCAGACTATAAAGGCACAATCTAAGGATCAAACGATGGGACTGTGCTTGGTGTGATCATGATGACATGGGAAAAATTATGAGGAAACTTTTGTGGAGGCATAGAAAAAGTTCCCATCAGAGATGAATCCTTTAGCAAACCTACCCCAACATCTTCATATGGAGTAATCGACTTTCCAACAAAAGTGATGCTACTTGTAGAGTCAAGGTCCGAAGTATAGTAAGATAGTTGGTTGACTTTGACAATCCTCCCTTTATTGGGAAACATTATCATTTGAAAAAATGATGAGACTACAACTGGCATAGAATAATACCAACGTCGTCCCAATAAAATGTTATACTCAGGTTGAGAATCAACAACCTCAATTTAAATTGCAATGATTTTACCATCTATTTCTATAGGTAGATCATTAAGAATCCCATATGGGCGAAAACCTCTTCCATTGAAGGTTTTCAAAGTCGTGGGGGATTGATTTATTGGTGGAGAACTAAGGGCTTTCTAATAGGTAATAGACATAACACACGTAGATGTTCATTTTTCAATTACATTGAAAAAAACTCATTTGGGCTTAACGAGAACTGGTATTTGGAATGGAATTTGATACAAAAGTATAGGTACATAATTTTCTAGATAAAAGATAATGAGATTAGAATCCAGAGGGTAAATAGATCCTATATTCGACAAAATTAATTTCCTTTGTGTTGGACAAGTTTGCAGCACTTCAAGGACCGACATTGCTGAAGGTGACATAGCCATATCTTCAACAATGTTGTAATTATGAGCAGCTCGCACATGTGGGTTGAAAGATGAATTTCGAAGAAAATCTTTAGGAGGTGGTCGAATCACCATGTCAGAACTAGGTTTCTCTATCTATAATGGTTCAAAAGGAGGAGGAATTGATGTGGAATCTCGACGAGGTGAACCATCATCATTTCCCTTTACAGGACTCTTAGATCCATAATCTTGAGATCTTGTAGCAACCATAGCTTGAGAATATGTCATCATGATATTTGCTGATGAGATGGAAGAAGAAGCATTATGAGTGATCATTTTACTATCTTGATAAGGAAATGGAGCATTAAAAATAACAAGGGTGGGTGAACCTTTGAAGAATTTAGTTACCTCGATGCAATGGGGCACTCCATGGTGTAATGATCCTTATCATGAATTAAACAAGGATAAATAGGTCTCTTATTCTAGTCAAATGGTTCAGTTTTATCGATTTTCTCTTTCAAGGGATTGTTTTGTTTCACTTTACCCTTCCCATTATTTTTACCTCTAGTTGGTTTATCTTTACTGGTAGATGAATCTACAATGTTAATCTCAGAATTAATTTTAGGATAAGTGTCTCCTTTAGGCGAGTCAGGTAAATTTATAATCAGAGTATTATATTTGGAATGTTTCTTTTTATTCTGAGATGTGCTAACAAAACTAACTACACCATCCGTGGCATGAGAGACAGAAGGAATTGATGTCATTTGACCAGGGCGAGGAAAATCCATAACTTCTTCATACAAAATGCCAGACTGTGTGTAAACTAAGTCCAGATATTGGGCACAAAAGATAACTTGTTCTTTTGGTACAACACCTCATTTGGAAACATCTTTAGTAATAATTGGAAGTAAAGACTTGGTAAACCATTCAACTAGGATCGGATCTAGAATGAAAACTTTAACCAAAGGAAATCTATGCCTCCATTCATGGATACGATCAGAAATATAGGTAGACGAATTATATTTTAGTGAGGTCAAAATTTTGGTACCAATATCATAACAGACTCATAACTGAAAATGCATAAAAAAAGCATTAGCTAAGGAGTTGAAATTGTGAAATAAAGGTTGTGGTAACTCAATGTACAATTTCATGACTGAACCAATTAAGGTTCATTGAAATAGATGTAATCGAATGGAATCATCAATTAATGAACTGGATGTGCACCATAAATGATACATCATGACATATTTTGAAGGGTCCTCTCCTGATTTACCTTCAAATTTCAGTATATCACTGGGAAACTTTGTGGGCATTTCCAGCCAAAAAGGAAAATAGTAAATTGGATCATTTGTAAGCTAAGACAAGTTTGGTAAATCCAAGGTTGCAATAAATGGTAAATTTTAGTTAGGATCTTGCTATGGAAATTGATAGCCTTGCGAGATAATTCTAGAAAATGGAGGAGGATATTTGAGTTATCCTGGAATATCCTGAGAGGTTGGAATTTTCAACCCTCTAGGGTAACCAGGGCTAGCCATACCAAAACTAGGTTGAGTCATTATATGAAATGTATGACTAGGGTATGATTGACTCTGGAAAGACAAATTTGGTCCCATCTATCCCAATTGAAATTTCCCATGAAAGGGTTGGACTTGGAAAGGATGGCCTTAAAGGAACTGACTTTGATAAGGATGCCCTTGAAAAGGTTGAACTTGAATGAATGGTCCCTGAAAAGGCTAGTTTTGGAAAGCCATTTGCAAAGTTAATATACTAGGTTTTTCCAAAGGAAATTGACGTATAGGTTAGATTATAGGTTCAGCTTGATAAACCGAAGTATAAGGGATAAATTGTTTAATAGGTTTCAATGATAGTTGAGGGGTAATTGGAGAAGAAACTTGAGATACTCCCGAGATGGGTGTTTGGGGTGTACTAGTTTGTTGAATAGATGTTTACACTATATTCTGGATAGGAGTATTTGGACTACTTAGAATAGGTTTCTAAACAGATTCCTGCGGGTTAACTTCAGGAATTCATGAATGGGTTTTTGGACTTGAGTGATAACAAGTTGTCTAGTTGGCTATGCAGGTTGTTAAATGGGAATTTGTGGAGCAACTTTCAAAGATAATTGAGAAAAGGAAGGATTATAAATACTATTCATCCCTGGATAAGGAGTACCTACTAAGGGTCATGACACAAGGGTTGACCTATACCATCTTGAGGCATCAGACCACAACTTTGATAGTTACAAGGTAAATTTTGTCTTGTAACCGTAGGATATGAACCAAAAAAAGGTTTCCCTCCAAGAGGAGTTTGTTTCCTCCTAGGCGGATTATAACCACCTGTTGGGTTTACTTGATGATTACTGCCAGAAATCATGTGAATGTATTGGTCTGAGGTCAAGTTTTGGGTAGTAGCCATTAATAACTCACTTGACATAGAAAAAATTTGAAGAGAAGGAGATGATCCTAAATAATTCCCAGTGACTGACTAATATCCAGGAGGAACTGAAGGACCACCATATAGAAATGTTTCTCAAGAAGTTGAAAACATGGAGGTATCGGTAGAAATACTTCCAGAAGCCATTTTTGACACATTATTTCTGGGTAAAGAGTAAAAAGGAATGCAGTGTCATGGAAGACCATAACCAAATGAATGTGCAAAGTAAAAATTTGTAAAGTACCAAGCGTCCAGTTGAAAGGGAGAAATAGGAAGGTCTAATGGAAAGGTTTGTTCATCAACAAATAATGGACTATTGGGAGCTTCTTCTTCGTCATCTTCAGTAATGTATTCGATACTAACGAGACCGGGAGGAAAATTATTAGTAATGATGAGTTTTAGTTTGGGTGAACCTCGAGAAGGAGTAGGGGCTATAATGTTTGTAGGAGACTCAGGTTCTAAAATTTTAGACTCACATTAAGAGATTTCTGGGTCAACTAACTATGTATCTAAGACTTCAGGAGTGACAGATTCTACTATAATTTTTTCAATGGTTAATGGTGTAGTTTTTTATAAGTCTGTTTCAAATTCTTGAGGTTGAGTCACTTCAGATTCATATTTTACCACAATAGAAATTTTAGGTTGATCTGAAGACCCAGATCCTATTGATTTTCCCATTTTAGCCTTAATTTTATCTAATTGGCTCAGTGTGTACTCAAGTGGTTTATCCTGCATTCTCTCTGAGTGTCTTAGTATTTCAACCATGATTAATTTTAATTTAGAAATAAAAAAATATCAAGAAATCACAATTAAAGCCTCTAAAAAATAAAACAAAACAAATGAAAACACGCTTGCAAATGTAGGAGTCAAACCACACACAAACAATTTGTTTTCACCATGAAATCACTATTTGGTGATGAAATCCAACGTCATAGAAATCAATGTGAAAGTATAATGGATGGAACCAATTACCCTGACAACCTTCTTAATGAAACAATTTAGTGCAAGTAACTCCACTTATGCCATCTCGAGTGAATATTACCTTCCAAAAATTCCAAGCAACTCTAGTCAACATTTGTTATAGTTACAATAAATTCTTTCCCTCTACCGTCACCTTCAGAAATATCCCTAATATTATGGTCACTAAGGTTACCAACTATCACAATTTAACCTGGGGGGACAGACTTATGTTCAACGTACACGCAAGGGAAGAGTAAATAAGATTAATCCCCTTGAAATATCCTTGTCATGGTAAATCCGATGTTTACTAACAAGTGGCCCGAAGTCCCTTTCGTATTATTTGTAAAGCGTGAAAATGTTATATATTTACCAATGAACATGGTATGATTACTTCATCGGGTCCAATATGACCTCGTGCTTAAACTTGTGTAAGAAGAGCTTCCTAGAGAAAAATCGTAATAACTAGATTTTATCCATACCACAATATTCTACTATTTGTTTTTTTCTTTGGAAAGTTTACTCACTTCCCTACTCCAAAGAACTAACCTGATCTATGTTGGTGGAATGAGCCCTAAAAATGTAAAAAAATACATATTGATTTTAATTAACCCTATGTTGTTAGATCTAAGACTTTTGTGATCCATAATGTAGATAAATGTCTTTCAGATTAATCACATCGTTAGGATTAGGTCGACATTTCGAACCATCTAATGTGGTTCATCCTGAGGACAAGGTGAAGAAATAAACTTATTTCTGTTGTGAAACTAGCTCCAAAAAGAAGAAAAGAGATATCAATGCCATAGAAATAATCCACTTCGAGGGGGAAACCTACAATACATTACATGAATTAGCAATTCTTGGATGATACAAATGACAAAACCTCCTTTCTATATATAGGAGTCGATGGGGCCACAATGTAATCCTAGCCGACCTAACAATAATTATGTAAGGACAAAATAATAACAATATTGGGGTTACAGGGGTACAACAATAACAATAAAGGGGGCTACACTAACATAATAAGGGACTACACTATTAATATAGGGACTTAACATGCCCCCCTCCTTCAAACAAGTGTTGTCCTCAACGCTTGATTATTTCTTGATGCTTATGTATAAAATTCTCACCCTCCCATGTGGAATCTTCTACATGAAAGTTCTTCTACTTGCTAAGATAATCTGAAATTGATCGTACTTGTCAAGTTCTTGTTTTTGTGACTACTTCAGAACTTCTATCGATTTGATGTTGATATTCTTGTTTGATTAGATTCTGTACCAAAGTTAGGTTATCCTTTGAGAGTTGGAGAACTTGTTGTTGATAATCGATGTGATCTTACACTAATTTATCATCCATATTAGCTATTATTTGATCCTTCAAACCATCCAACTTAGCCTCCATTTATGCTTTTAAACCATCTATGTCATATTTGGTTTCTCTTCGTAAGATTGAAATTTGTTGCACTTGGTACCGTAATTTTGATATCTCATACTGCAATTCTTCCTCTTCATGCATCATAGTATAGATTTTGGAGGGCTTAATGGGTATGGGATTGTTTTTTTAGGGGCCATCTGAGAATCCAATACTGATATCTGTTCTAAAATATGCCCTAGTAATCAATTCAACTTGATTCTTCAAAGAAGACTTATGCAATTCGGAAAAAAAAAAAAAAAAATACACACCTTTTACTTGCTTTTGAGGAGCTTGATATTGAAATTGACTTGTCTCTATACTTACAAATCCTCAATATCTAAATTAGACCCTGAAGTAGTCCTTTGAAGTTTCTTTTATACGCCACAGGTCTGACTTGATTTGGATTCTTCAAGGCAAAGTTATGTCCAATCTCCCACAATGACCTAATTATGGACTACTTCCGTAGAGCAAACTTGTATGACTTGCCACGTGTAACTGTTTGCTCCTTTGGCTCTAAAATTTATATAAAATAAACTACAGTCTGTGTAATTCCAGTCAATTTTTATAGGATTCCAATCCGATGATCAGAGAGAGAGTTATGAAGATATTCCCACAATCACCTCTTTGAGATGAAATTTGGGAGCCTAAAAATGACCTAACTTCCACAGATCATATCTCCGAAAATATTGTGAACCAAGCTCTGAAATTTTGCAACGATGTTGCTCAGGATTTCGGCTTTGAACTCTAAACATTTCAGCTTCTAAACCTTCGTAGAAAAAACGTTATAGTAAAAACTTTGTAATGACCTTTTTAAGTGAAATTCAGGAGCCTGCACAAAGTCCTAACTTCCACAGATCATATCTCTGAAAATATTACGAACCAAGCTCTAAAATTTTGTGACGATGTTACTCAAGATTGCAGCTTCAAACTCTAAAATTTTTGGCTTTTGAGCCTTCGTAGAAACAAAGTTATAGCGAAAATTCCACGACGATCTGTTTGGAGCAGGGAAACCCTAGAATCCAAAGCTTTGATACCAAATGTTGTGAAACCAACTCCAAAAATAGAAGAAAAGAGATATCAATGCCTTAGAAATAAGACACTTCAAGGGGGAAACCTCCAATACATTACGTGAATGAAAAATTCTTGGATGAGACAAATGAAAAAACCTCCTTTCTATATATAGGAGTTGATGGGGCCATAATGTAATCCTAGAGGGGCCACAATGTATTCCTAGCCGACCTAAAAATAATAATGTAAGGGCACAATAATAAGAAGATGGGGGTTACAAGGGTACAACAATAACAATAAAGGGGGCTACCCTAACATAATAAGGGACTACACTATTAATATAGGGACTTAACAATCTCATTGAATAAATAGTAGGGATGCGACATTGCCCAGAATTAGCTGTTAGAAAATAGACATCATTTGAATAGTTAGTTAAAAAGATATAAAATTAACATTTTTTTTAAATAAAATATAATAATTTAAAATTTTTATAATTAAATTCAAGTTATTATAATAAGTAAAAATGTTAAAATTTTAGGATTTAAATTTCAAGTATTTAAGAAATAATATTAGAAAGGTTAGTATAAAATGAATAAAATAGTAAAATTTTTTATAATATTAATACTAGCCTAACTAGCCGTTAAAAAGTTAGTTAGTTAAGGATTAAAATTAAGTAATGAATTAACTAGTTTAAATTTTATTCAAAATAGGTTTATTCTAAATATAATACAGAAAAGGGAGGGGAAATTTTTTGAATGAATAAAATTAATAAACTAATTAGGTAAAAATATAAATAAATAAATTTTATATATATATATATATATATATATATATAATTATATATATATATATATATAATTATATATATATATATAATTATATATATATATATATATATATATATATATATATATATCTGTGTGTGTGTGTGTGTGTGTATAAATCTACCTAGCGAGAACCCGGGTCCAGCTCTTACTTAATTTCCAACCATCATCACAGTTGTGATTATTAGCATGTTGTTCAATTTTGATCACCTCCCTTCATTTCCTATGGTGGAAGTGATCTACTTTGGCAATGACTTTGGAGTCCTCAATAAAAACATGGTGACATAATTTTTCCACATGCTCAGCAAGAGCTGAGGTATGGGACCGATTGTGTTTAATATCCACAGCATGTTCCCAGATTCTCTGCCTAATGGATCGACCTGTTTCACCAATATAGGGATTTCCACATGAAAAAGGAATCATGTAAACCTCTTTCATGTCCTTAGGGTCGATAGGGTCCTTAACAGGTCCAAGAGAATTTTTAATAGTGCAGAGAGGTTTGAAAGAAGCAGAGATATTATTTCTTCTAAGGACATGAGCAATCTTATCCATTGTCCCTTGGATAAATAGGAGATGGACCTTGGAAATAGGATACACTCGATTAGACTTTCCACTTAATCTCTTATATGCATTTCGAAAAGCCTTAATACCTTGAGATACATTGTAACCATTATTTTCAAAAACATCTAGAAGATGGAGATTCTCTGATTACAAGGAGTTGTCATTAGAGATTCTAGGAGCACGAGTCACAAGAGTACATAGGACACCAAAATTATTAGTAGTAAAATGAGGGGAACCAGCATGAAGGTATTGTTCCATGTGAGTCTTCTTGCAAAAACCTCAGTGAGAGATGGAACCATTCTCATTCCTAGAGAGAAGGATATCAAGGAAAGGAAGGCAACCTTCAACCTCCACTTCCATCGTGAACTTCATGGAATCAGAAAGCGAATTTAGGTGCCCAAGGAACAGATCTAATTTCTCCCGACGAGATCCGTTTAATGATATCAATGACTTCCTGTATGGGGATTTTGGTGAATAAGGACACAACATAAAAGCTAAATAAAAGCTCACTGGGCTACAGCTTTATGTTATTCCACTCCTTGATAAAGGAAGCTGTGTCCTTCACAAAGGAATCATTTTGACCTACAAGGGGCTTAAGCTTCTGGGCTAAGAATTTGGCGAGATGATAAGAGGGAACACCTATTGTGTTAAAAATAGGTCTTAATGGGGCCCTCGGCTTATGAATCTTAGGGAGACCATAGATCCAGGGGTAAGGGGATTGCTCTCAATAAGCTTCCTAGAGAGAGGATTAAGATAAGAATCCAAATTAATGGCGAGGGAAACAACCTTACAAACCAATTTAAGGGGATTCTTTTTAATCTTAACATAACTACCACTATTGGACAGATGGTCAACCATCTTGCTGACATGGTCAGATTTATCCATAATGACTATGGCCCCACCCTTGTCTGCCTTAAGGATGACAATGTCAGGGTTGTCCCTTAGGGTTTTTAGGGTGAGAAAATCAGGCTTACTCAAGTATATTTTGGGAGGCTTAGCCTTCCTAAGAATAATAGAGCAATCCTGCGTAATGGTCTCCCTAACATTTTCAGGGAGATACTTGATGCCATATTCGATTTTACAAATAATGTCATCAGCAGGGATCTTCTACGGAGCAAGAGAAAAATTAAGCTCTTTATTAAGAAGACTGAAAACAAAAGAATCAAAAGATAAACTAGAAATTTCAATTAGATTTTTATTAAAGCTATTATTATTATTATTATTATTATTATCTAAAATGCTACTATAGTTGTTATGAGAAGGATTATTATTGTTAGAAATATAATTGTTATAATATACATGGTGAATGATATTATAACTATTGTTTAATATTAAACTATTACTAGAATCCTTATTGTTAATATTATTACTACTATTATTACTAAAACATTATTAATATTATGAACTAAGTTGTGATTATTTCAATTATTAATAAAATTAATAATATTACGGTTATTATTAGAGAACCTACCAACCTCGCACTCCATACGATGGGTAATGGACCCACCTCCACCATCCAACTTGATGTCACCAAAATATTAAAAATGTTGAGAACGCTGTGACCCTCACCTTTGCAAGAGATGGGGCTACCAAGAATAGCATCCAAGTCAAACCTTGAATCTGACGACCTGCGGGAAAGAGGCAAGGAAGTAGGATGAGAACAACGCACTGCAAGGGAATTGGGTTCAGATTACTCCGTGAGATTTGCCAAATCTCGGATCAAAGGAGGATAAATCCATAACGCAGAAGAAAAAATACTTGATGATGAACAAACTATGCTGCGTAAGAATTCCGTCGAGAAGGCTAGAGCTGAATCCAATTCTGAAGTTCAGCTGGGAAGAGCTGCATCAACATTTGAGACCGATTCTGAAAGCTCCCGGGGGAGAGACATCGCTGCAATGGAATTGGAATGCATTATCAGAACTAAAGCTGAAGAATATCCTCGTTGATGACATTATTTGTAACATCGAATATGGCATCAAGGATCTCCTTGATAATGTTAGGGAGACCATTAGGTAGGATTGATCTATTATTCTTAGGAAGGCTAAGCCTCCCAAAATAAACTTGAGTAAGCCTGAGTTTCTTGCCCTCAAAACCCTAAGGGACAATCCTGACATTGTCATCCATAAGGAAGACAAGGGTGGGGTGATAGTCATTATGGATAAATCTAACTATGTCAGCAATATGGTTGGCCATCTATCCAATAGTGGTAGTTATGTTAAGCTTAAAAATAATCCCCTTAAATCAGTTTGTAAGGTTTTTTCCCTTGCCATTAAGTCGAATTCTTCTCTTAATCCTCTCTCTAGGAAGCTTATTGAGAGAAATCCCCTTACCCCCTAGATCTATGGTCTCCCCAAGATTCATAAGCCGAGGGCCCCATTAAGACCTATTTTCAACATAATTGGTGGTCCCTCTTATCATCTCGCCAAATTCTTAGCCCAAAAGCTTAAGTACCTTGTAGGTCAAACTGATTCCTTTATGAAGGACTGAGATTCCTTTATCAAGGGGTGGAAGAACATAAAGCTGCAGCTAGGTGAGATTTTAGTTAGCTTTGATGTTGTGTCCTTATTCACCAAAATCCCCATCTAGGAAGCTATTGATGTCATTAAATGGATCTTTGATGAGGACACCTATAAATTGGTTAGCCTTTTCCTCACCTCGACTTTCTTCAGTTTTCAAGGTGATGTTTATGAGCAAACCTGTGGTGTTGTGATGGGCTCCCCTCTTTCCCCCATAGTTGCTAATTTATTTATGGATTATTTTGAATCAAAGGCCCTGGCCTCGACTAAATTACTCCCTAGGAAGTGGAATAGGTTCATGGATGATACCTGTGTCATTTGGCCCCATGGTCGGGAGAAATTAGATCTATTACTTGGGCACCTAAATTTTCTTTCTGATTCCATCAATTTCACGATGGAAGTGGAGGTTGATGGTTGCCTTCCTTTCCTTGGTATCCTTCTCTCTAAGAATGAGGATGGTTCCATCTCTCACCGATTTTTTCGCAAGAAGACTCATGCGGACCAATACCTTCATTCTAGTTCCCATCATTATCCTGCTCAGAAATTTGGTGTCGTATGTACTCTTGTGACTCATGCTCTTATAATATTTGACAACAACTCCTTGGAATCAGAGAGGTCCCATATTCTAGAAGTTTTTGAAAATAATGGTTACAGTGAATCTCAAGGTCTTAAGGCTTTTCGAAATTCATATAAGAGATTAAGTGGAAATTATAGTCGAGTGGATCCTATTTCCAAGGTCCATCTCTCGTTTATCCAGGGGACACCAGACAATATTGCCCATGTCCTTAGAATAAATAATATCTCTGCTTCTTTCAAACCTCTCTGCACTATTAGAAATTCTCTTGGATCTGTTAATGATCTTATCGACCCTAAGGACATGAAAGGGGTTTACAAGATTCCTTGTTTGTGTGGAACTCCCTATATTGGTGTACCAGTTTGATTCATTAGGCAGAGCTACAGATATTAAACACAATCGATCGCATACCTCACCTCTTGCTGAGCATGTGGAAAAATCCTGTCACCATGTTTGTATTGAGGACTCCAAAGTCGTTGCCAAAGTACATCACTTCCACCATAGGAAATTAAGGGAGGCGATCGAAATTGAACGACATGCTAAGAATCTCAACCATGATGATGGTTAGAAATTAAGTAAGAATTGGACCCCGACTCTCACTAGGTAGTTTATATATATATATATATATATATAATTAATTTATTAATTTTATTCATTCAAAAAAATTTCCCCCTCCCTTTTTCGTATTATATTTAGAATAAACCTATTTTGAATAAAATTTAAAGTAAGAATTCATTACTTAATTTTAATCCTTAACTAACTAACTTTTAATGGCTAGCTAGGCTAGTTTTAATATTATAATTTTTTTTACTATTTTATTCACTTTATAATAACCTTTCTAATATTATCTCTTAAATGCTTAAACTTTTAATCCTAAAATTTTAACATTTTTACTTATTATAATAACTTGAATTTAATTATAAAAAATTTAAATTATTATATTTTCTTGAAAAAAAAACAAAAACAAAAACAAAAATGTTAATATTATATCTTTTTAACTAACTAGTCAAATAATGGCTAGTTTCTAATGGCTAATTCCGGGCAATGTCACATCCCTACTATTTATTCAATGAGATCGATTTCCTTCTTCACCTTGTCCTGAGGATGAACCACATTAGTTGGTTCAAAACATCGACCTAATCCTAAAGATGTGATTAATGCGAAAGACCTTTTTCTAACCCTATGTTATTTATATTTTTCTTACTAAGAGGGCTATGAAGATGAAAATGATGATATTACGGCTGACTCAAATTACTCTAATGCATTCAACAATGAAAATGTGATATTTTCCTTTTTCTAAAATCCTAGTTAAGGGAAAGTGATAGGTTCTTTTATTTTCTTAAAAAGAGATGCAAAAACTCGAAATCCCAAAATATTATTTTTCATGAAATTCCAATTCACTTCAAAAACTATTTAGTTGCGGAAACTGAATGAAAATTTCAATTCATTTAAGTCAAACTAACACACAAAATCACTTTTGTAAAAAATCACTTATAGTTCTTCAAATTTGATGAAAAAACCAACAAAATAATAAAAAGATAAAAACTCCTTAAATTCGTGTTCTTAACTAATTATTCCTATGAGTGTAATTTAATGAACACTTAAGACTGAAAAGGAATATTTCACTTTTGACTTCAACAAATACAAGCAATTTCACAAAAAAAATACTCTTTGAGAAAATCGTAACTTCAATAATCTAGAAGATCCTTCACAAATAAGCAAAATATTGTGCTCAAACAAGTAAGATTAATAAAAAATCTAGTGTATTTGCAAGAAAATATAGGAAAATCCTCAGAAAGGTTTTAAAGATTAAAAAAAACAAAAATGACCATTCAAAAATAAGAAATCAAATTATGATTAGAAGAAATTATTTTTCAAAAATATCAAGGGGGTGCGTAGGTAGTATGAGAAAAAAATACACAACTCTACACTATGTTGTTGAAACATAATAGCACATTTAAAGGAAAAACAAAAACAAAATAAAGGCTCATCAACCCGGAGGATCTAAAAGGTCGTGATTGTACCAACTGCATTTAGATGCATTCAAACCAGAAACATTGGAAAGAAAACACAAGGAAAAACTAGAGAACTAAGATGTTCCCCAATATGGTCGCCGATTTGCTATATGGACAAATCCCTTCTATGGACAGAAGAAATCTACCTAGAATCCTAAAGGAAAACTAGAAACAAACAGACATAAGAATATGTATTTCCCTAGGCTAACTTTTTTTAAATCATTAAATCTAGATAATTGGAGTGGTGCTCTTACCTTTTTGAAATGCTTGATGAAGATCCCAGATTTGTCTCGTTGTAGTTCCTCAATGCGTTGATGAAACCTACAAACACAAACATACAATAGATAGAAGGCATATGGAATATAATGATCAAGGAGATTAGAAATTGAGATTACCTTATTGAATACGTAAAGAATATAATCCATTCATAATTCCAATAAGATAACACAATGAGAAAAAGGATTCAAATGTATTAATTCAGAGATAAAATAAGATCCTTAAAATCTTTACTTGATTTCATGAAGGTTCCTTCCAAATGCCTCTAATCCTTCTCCTTGGATGATAAGCTTCCCAATCCAAAATAACCAACATAGTACTACCTTTTGTGAACTCCCTTAACCCTCTATCCTCTATTCAATTTATAGGACAAATGACGGAGGTTTTATATGTTAAGAATTTGTAGGGTTGGTGTTTAACACAAATTCTCTTCTTGATAATTACTTGTGCACTTATTTGATATTATTATGTTTTCTCTTTTTTATAATATTTAGTCTTTCATCAATTCAATTATCAAAATATACAAGACACAAAGTTAGGCTCCTAGAGCCAGGCAAAAACCTTTCCCTCTTGGAGAGGAAAACTCGCAACAAATTCTTCTTATAGATCTTCAATTGACAAGTACCATGACCAAGACTCAAACCCTTCACCCTATTATGCTTCCAAGACATTGACGCAACTTCTTCAACTCGATGGTTCTCTTCTTCACCAATATGTACTGATATGTACTGATATGAATTTATTCCTTGAGTTGTGGTTAGGAAGGTAAATCTTAGGTTTACCTTCCTTACTTTCTTTCAGCTTTAAGACTGCTTTTATTCTTACTGTCCCAACCTCAACAAATTCTTCCTTTAATATGATTTCCCTTAATGGGATACTCCAGGAACTTAGCTTATTTCTGGCATCAAAAAACAATATATATTACCGTTGTAATGTATGCTCACCTTGGTTGAGATATATTAAACAAAACTAGAATTGACCTTATGTGATAGTCTCCTGAAATCTGTATGGTAAACACAGAGATGTACGCACTGTTCTTATATTATTATTCACACAAATTTCCCTTTGACATTCGAGCTTTCTTCTGCTTGAGATCCACACTGAAACGACAGACTTCCTTATGTTCTCTTATCCACATTACACTTCATAACCATCCACATTTATGTCATATATATTATCCACAATTCTGTCACATGTAATATCCACATTTCCTCATTTGAATAATCTACACTAGATGATATGTATTATCCACACTTGTTATTACAAAGAT
The DNA here is from genome assembly GCA_034641835.2 of Pinus albicaulis. Lineage (NCBI taxonomy): Eukaryota > Viridiplantae > Streptophyta > Pinopsida > Pinales > Pinaceae > Pinus > Pinus albicaulis. The sequence goes on along the minus strand of CM076570.1, from coordinate 692,327,624 downwards.
TACTGGTGAATGTTGTTGGAATGAGCTGTAGGCATAGGTATATATATAGAGACATATTTCTGCCTTGAAGATGACCATAATTACAGCTTTTAGGTCGAATCATCTAGCAGTTTAAAGGCCGACTTGTAGCATATCATAAGTGCTTGACTTCTAGCGTTGGTGAGGGCTATTACAAGCCATTCTTCCACAAATTCTTGTACGTGTGACAAGGATCATGACACGATTTGGAGCATATACTGATGACTAGTTCTTTCATATATATATATATATATACATGACAATTTAATTATATTCTATGCCTAGAAGACTCAAACCTAATAGACATCAATAAGAAGTCTATCTAATTAGTAAATATACTCAAGAAAAATACATTTTATTATTTTGACTTCTTCTTTTCATAAGTACATAATTACATAGTCAACATGAAGACCGACCTAGTTACACTTTTCAACACTCCCTCTTAACTAGGGAGGTACTGATATAGGTACATGTCACTTTCAAACTTAAGAAACTCATAAGAAGAATCATATTGGTAATCACATCTATATAGCATCATATGAATCGACATTTTCCTAGTGCAAGGCCCTGACTAATAGCCCCATCTCTCAATGAGACAATGGTCTACAATGCTGGTGAGACACATGACTTATATAAACCATATTCATTGTCTCTCCAATGTACATACTCCACCGGGGTGTTCCCAAAGTATGATCTTCTTGGACTATTCTTCTCTTGGGTAGCTAGCCATCAAAGAATATTGGTTGCTGACTACTCTTATCTTGAATGCCCTAACACATTCTCAAAGAATATCAAATGCGATATGATTACCCAATCCTCCATCATGTCTTCCCAAGTGAAGACCAGAATGATGTGTCTGTCTCTCCCTCTTAGCCAGGGAGGACTTATTCCACAAGGGAATGTACTCATTCCTGCATAATGAATGTACCTTAGCTCATTCTTAGAAATTACCCAGTTTATTCCAAGTAAGAAACTGATCACCACGCTCCCTCTTAATCAGGGACCTACAGTTGAAATGGTGAGACACACAGCTGCTCATGAAGAGTTCCTCTCCTCAATGTCATGGATTTCGATATTGAGGAATCTTCAACTTTTAACTCCATAGGTCACATATCATCCATCACTTTCACTCATGAGTCATTTCATCTACTAGAAAGTGATTCATCAATATTTCTCATTTAGTGAATCATTATGACATGCTAATTTTCTTCGAATCATCTCCAAGGATCATACATCCTTTCTCATGATTAGAAGCCTTGCACAAATTCATCCAGATAAACATATACATATGAACCTTTTAAAACAAAATTTACCTCAATGATGATATTTCACCATGACTTATTCCTGTAGGCATCTACATCCTTTATTCAAATTGACACATATCCTAATGACATGTTTTGTCAAGGGTCTTCATCTTTACCGGACTTCTGTCAGAGTCTACATATCCTCCCAGGAGATCTCCTAGTCACATCTTCTTGGCTTCCGTACGATAACAACCTCTTGACATGGTTTCATTTCATGATATCTTCCTTTCTACACATTCTTCATTCCTAGGAACTTACACATTTTCCAGTTCCTTGTTCATATACAACCACCTAATATTCCATCAGGATATATATATTTTGTTTATTTCATTTGTCAATTCACTGAGAGATACTCCTCCATAGATCATAATTCTAAGTACATAAGTCCATTACCTGCAACCATATGACATGACTTCACAACATCCAGTGTTAGAATATAAATATATACATACCTTGTCATATTGTAACAATTTCTCTAGAATGAAGAGCTTCATTCCCTTAGCCTAATCCATCAATATCACATCCCAAAAATCTGTTTCCATGATGACCCTTGCCATTGATTACTTCTTTCCATTAGTAATGTTATCAGAGGGGTTTTCCCGGAGCTGATTCACCAGGAGATCCTATCATGCTTCGATCAAGATGTTATACTGCTTCCCATTAGAAATCAACATAAATCATCTAAACGAGAAGATGACCTCAATCATAGTGGAGATCCATCACTTCTTCTTTCTTAGATTTCTTTGCATCAGGTTCTTTCCTCTTTTTAGAGACATGGGCTTCTTCCCTATTTATCTTGTCCTTTTTTTAGATTAAGGACAATTTCTATTATAACGCCCAACTTCATCATATCTAAGGCATTGTGCTTTGTCCATATTTCTTCTTTTACTATGCGGACCAAAACTTACCAAATATTCCTTTCTTCCTGGACATGGTTGCAAAGGATTGATTCCCTTCACTTGATCCCGTAACAACTTTGGATTTCAATCTTGTTTCCTCTATTTTACATAGAGACCCTAAATCGTGGAATGGTGTGGCTTCTGTCTTCCTACATAATCCTGAAGTGAAGTTTCTCCATTCTTCTCACAAAAAAATTAGCACGACTGTAGTCTTCTCCTAGTTCCTGCAGTTGATCAAAGATATTTCTTCTTCTACAGTACTCACAGAGAATAGCTCCACCAATTTCTTATATATTCCTTTTGATGATTCTATATTTGTTACATCAGAGATGATAGAGTATTATATGGATTATGTAAGAATCCTTTGCGATATTATATCTCCCTTCATGAATTTGGCATGAATTCATTGTCCTTGTCTTTTGAGTAATGTTTTTATTCTTCTATCAGCTTGATTAGTTTGAATATGGTTGAAGCTTCCTTTGAATGGTTTTCTTCCAACTAAAAAGTCATTTAAAAGAAGGAGATTGCTCCTTTTATGATGTCAAGGATTTTAGATCTGGCTTCCCTTTTGATGGTGATTGATGAGGATGTTCTGCTGCTTCCTTGAAAGATTAAGGATGATAGTTAACTTGCCTTGAATCTTTTTATGGAAATACTTTGAGATGGAAATGAACTCCTGGCTCATTAATATCGTACTATAATATTGTATTTAAGTCCAAAATATCTTAATCTTTCACTGTGGAAGACTGGCCTTTCTTCTAATAAAATCCTTGCTTTGATTCCTTCCATGAAATATGACCCCTGATTGTCTCTATTCCCTTTCTAGCACCTTAGCTCTGAAACCATGTTAAGAATTTGGAGGGCTAGTGTTTAATACCGATTCTCTTCTTGATAATTACTTGTTAGCTTACTTGAGATTCTTATGTCTTCTCTTCTTTATATTATTTAGTATTTCATCAAGTCAATTATGAAAATACACAATACACAAAGTTAGGCTCCTAGAGCTAGGGAAAAACCTCTCCCTCTTAGTGAGGAAAACCCAGAAATAATTCTTCTTATAGATGTTCAAATGACGAGTACCATGACCAAGACTGAGAACCTTGAGCTAGTTATGCTTCCAAGACCTTTACAAAACTTCTTCAAACTCAATTCTTCTCTTCTTCACCAATCTGTACTGATCTGACTTTATTCCTTGGGTTGTGGTTAAGAAGGTAAATCTTAGATTTACCTTCCTTACCTTCTTTTACCTTTAAGACTTCTTTTATTCTTACTGTCCCAACCTCGAAAAATTCTTCCTTTAATACAACCGTATACTCCATGATCTTAGATTATTTCTGACAACACAAAACAATATATGTTATCGCTGTAATATATCCTCACCTTGGCTAAGATAGATTAAAAAAAACCAGAATTGACCTTCTATGATAGTCTCCTGAAATTTGTATGGCAAACACATAGAAGTACGCATTGTTCTTATCTTGTTATTCACACAAATTTCCCTTTGAAATCAGAGCTTTCTTCTACCTGAGATCCACACTAAGAATACGAACTTCCTTCTATTGTCTTATCCGCATTACACTTCAAACCCATCTGAGTTAATATCATATATATTATATGCAATTCTGTCACGTGTAATATCCACATTTCTTCATTTGAATAATCCGCATTGTATGATATGTATTATCCACACTTGTTATTACAGAGATCACTGTTGAACGTTGTTGGAATGAGCCGCAGGAATATATATATATATATATATATATATATATATATATATATATATATATATATATATATATATATATATATATATATATATATATATATATATATATATATATATATATATATATATATATATATATATATATATATATAGAAACATGTTTGTGTCTTGAAGCCGACCATACTTATAGTGTTTAGGCCAACTCATACAACAATTTAAAGGCCATCTTGTAGCATATCATAAGTGCTTGAATTCCAGCGTTAGTGAGGGCTATTACAATAGATTCTCCCACAAATTATTGGACGTGTGAAAAGGGTCATGACAAGATCTGGAGCATATAATAATGACTAGTTCCTTCATATATATACATGACACTTTAATTATATTATATGCCTAGAAGACTCAAACCTAATAGACATCAAGAAGAAGTCTATCTACTTAATAAATCTTGCTAAACAAAAATACATTTTATTAGTTTGACTTTTTTTTTTCGTAAGTACAAAATTACATAGTCAACATGAAGACCGACCTCGTTACACTTTTCAACATTATATCCACAAAAGATGGATGAGATCCTTTAATAGTGGGATTAGGGTTCCTTGATCCAAGAGAATTGGCTCCATGTTCAGATGGATTTGGCTTTAATAGATATTACCAAGAAGCTTGTAGTTGGGATATATTTACCCAAAAATTCTTTTAGAAATTACTTTTTATTTTTACTTTTCATTGAGTCATGTGCATAGTCTGTAATGGAGTACAAAGCGCAGTTCTATGTGGGTTTCAATGGAAGAAACTATGCATGTGCAAAAAATGACTAGGAAAAGTATGCAAGTCATGCTAAACAAGTTAAAGAGTCATTTTAACAAAAAATCATGATTTGGTCAAGGAATATAAATGTTTTATTTGCAAGCGATAGTATTGAAACATATTTATGGATGGTGAAATATCCATTTTAACCGTCAAATGTCATGATGACAAAATGACGTGGAACACTAGGCATAAAGGATTACCAAGAAACCATGAACTACGATATACACCTTGGCCAACAAAGGACTTCACGTACTACAACCAATATTTTTGAATTGTATGTTCAGTGTATCATGGTTTATAAGGCAGTCGACTTGGTTACCTATGGATGGATAGCAACCTAGTTGGGACCCCCAAAATATACATGAAAGTATGTGGGAATGCAGTCTGTAGTAGTGTTGTCTAATCCATAACCTTTCGATGAGAGTGTTTTGATATACTTTCATACATGGAGCATCGTCCGATATACCCAAAGGTACATGTAGAATTATCCTATATACTTTCGTAAGTGGGACGAGATATCAACCTCGAGATACAATGCTAGAAAATAATGACAAATATTATGTTTAAAGACGTCAGAACACGTCTCCAACCTAAACCTCTAAATGTTTGTGTTAATTTTCCAAATTCTGCTTAGGTTTATTGAGGTAAATTTTAAGTTGATCTTTATTTACATTTCAGTTTGAAGGTTCACATATTGATGTCACTTGAACACCTATGATGCAACTAATATGAGAAAAAAAATCTTTTCATTTCGATGAAACCTATCAAGTAGAGGAAATGACTTAAGACATTGATGCAACCAAAAAAATATGCATCAAACAGTAGCTTCCAAACCAGAGCTTTCACTTTCACTTTCCATGTGTGGCAATGAAAGAGTAAATGAAATTCAATTCACCAAAGTTCACCTATATGAATTTTTATTTTATTTTATTTTATTTTATAATGAAAAATATCCACTTATCATCTTTCAGTCACTAAGAAATGTAATATATTCTTGATGATAATATCAAAAGTCGATTTTCCAATGAAATAAAAAATAATGCAATTACATAAGAAATGATCATTTTTTTAAGGTAAAACTTAACAAATGCAAGATGCAATTTTTATTTATTTCTGAAACAGATAAAATGCCCAATAAACAACAAATAATTTACACTGGTGGCATGAAAACATAAAGTGAGTGTGAAAATATATTTAATAACATGAATACCCATATATTCCTATCACACTCCCCTCATCAATTCTTTCTTCCTTATGCATGGGGGCATCCATTACAAAATTTTGGTAGAGACACCCTCTATAGAGAAAGTAGTCATCTAATTTAGCATCGAGCACATCAACTTATTTTTAATCTTTTTATAGGATCATTTTTTGTGTACTTGTAAAATTATGGTCAAAGTCATGATGCCCACCTTGCAGAAAAACTCGTTTGTAAAAAAAAATCTATTAGCATGCCGTTCTTTTATTTATCTAGAAGGATTTCCTCAATTCTCTCCTCACAGGGAACTTTATTTCAAGAAGTTATGAGGACTCATCATCAGACAGAAGAAAACATGAAAACATGATATATTTTAACGATACATCTTCTCCTATTCTCACACATTAAGGGGAAATTGTTACCATGGAAAAATCATGCACATCACTGTACAAGTTAGACTATGCTTAGAGTCAGAAAAAAACATGTATATGTGTATTAATTTCCATTAGAAGCATCAGGGAAGGTAAAAATCAAAGGTTTTCTAAAGGTCCATTTAAATAAATTAAACCACGCAAGTGCGCCAAAGTATTTTTGAAAAAAACGTGTTATTCCTTCGATAGATGGGTGGATCTGCCAAAATGATAACTCAAAAACCCATGTATCACATCACATTGAATGGTTACAAATTCTCTGATAGGTCAAGATCAATTGCCCAATTTTGAGTCTCTCTAGCCTTGATTGGGAAGTTATGGAGCTTCCAAAGCACTCCTCATGTCTCCTTCAAATCCCATATATCATTAATGGGCTAATGAGGAGCCTTTAGATGTTTTTGAATCTATAAATACAAGGAGAATTAGAGCCAAAAACCAGAAATGATAACAACATTATGCTGCGAAAAATTGCTTAACCAATTAGCATCACGTTTCCTATAGAATTCACTATTTGAGAGTGTTCCATATCTTCTTTGAGAGAGAGGTGATTTGAAATAGGATTAGAGAAAGGAAAATCCTTGTTGAGAGTTAGAGAGCACCATTTCTCAAACATGTCTATTGTATCTCTACCATAAGCTAATAAAGAGAATATGTTTATATTCTCTTGTGTTTAGTTTGTTTTTCTTATTTTCTCCATTTCTTAGGTGTGTATCTCATGCTTTGTTTTCTCATTGATTACATTGCATTTTTATTTTATGTTTAACTTCTGACAATTATTATTATGGGATTCATTGTAGTTCATAACCAAAATACAAATAAATACTAAATTTGGGACACCCTTCGTCTATATTCGCTACAGTTATTTCATTCATGGTTAATTAGGTAGTTTTACGAGCAATATTTTCTTTCAGGTTATGTTAGCATTTGGTGATGATAGTTTCAGTGGTTAAAAATTAGTTGAATATTATTTTCACTTTAAATTTAGTTCATTTCCTTTACTATTGTGTATTTGTTATTCATTATTCACTATTCGTTGTTTCTTGCACTATAATTTTGTAGCTACAAGAAACCATACAACCTTGCATTTTTCTAAGTTAACCAAACAAAAAGTCACTATGATTCCTTGGATAGGTGTACTTGGTTATATTCCAACTTATCCTTAACTAATTTTCTCTCTAACCTCACATTTAAAATGTGCACTTGCTCACTGGACAATCTCTTATAGCAAAACATGGACACTTCTGGTAGTTTGAAACTCGCCTTCTAAACTCACTCATATCTATAATAAGCTCATGAATTTCCTTCCTTAACGTATTACAATGCTACTAGAACCCTGAGAATGGAACTTGGAGGTAGAGAGACCTTATAGATGCCTTTATTTGGTTTTTTGTAGAAACTACTTCTTTTATGCAAAATTAGGGTTTATTATTTGCAAGATTTCATTTAAGCAATGTTTTTACTTTCCCTAAAAGATATAATAGTGTTTTTTCATTTCATTGCATATATTTTAGTGTGCCTTCCTTTATTACAAAGAGCCTAGGTTTTCATTTTATTTTATTTCTTGTAATTTTAGTTTTCCTATAGCATATATTAGTCAACTTCGGTTTTGTACATCTAAATTTCATTCAAAAATTTCGACCTACATAGGAGTTGACAAAAAGGAAGAGATAATTCTTGTCGTATATATAATTCCAACCCCTCTTAAGTTTGTATGAACCTCGAGTTGACACTTAAATCTAAGATCTTTAGGATTTGCAACATTATTGTTGCAATACTAAGGGACATCACTACACTACACAAATTTCTTCATATACCCAACCATAAACGAAAATTAAATGTATTTTTTTTTAAAGCAAAGAATCAATCATATTGCATAGGCCATTTTCTCATAATGCAAAAATTCCCCTATTGTTGTAATTCTATAATAAATCTAAATTTCATAAAATATTTTGAGTTAGGCTCTCAAGTGGATTTTTAAGAGTAAACGAAGGAACAAGCATGTCCTAAATTTTCTCAAGACATAAGATGGAAATGAGTGGCATGTCACATGTACACCACTTTATCCATAATATTTTATGAATGCCAAATAGGAGGGTTCAACGGGCCAATGAGGTGTTGGCATATCACCATTACGATGTCAACAGAATTTGAACACGAATACTTTAAGTTCCTCTTAGTAATGAGATATTCTAGGTATTTGAATCCTCTATATAAGTTCTCAAATTTTACTAGGTAATAATTGCTATATTTGAAATGTTATTTTGGGGAGATATTGTAAATGTTGTAGTAACACATTATATGAGATGTTATATTGAAACATTAGAGAAAATATAATCATATAAAACATAATAGCACCTCAGTTAAAAATTAATAAAAAATATCAAAATAATAAAAATAATAAGTAGATTCAATAAAATTTGTTATCTTATAATTTTTCTTTTTAATAATGTTTCAAACTATTCATAAAAAATAAAAAATTCATAACATACATATCACTTTAAAAGAACATAATATAAGGGAGATGTTGTAGTGGTTTTCAATAATTGTAAACATTTAAAAATCAATTCAATAAAAAAATTAAAACATAGTTTAGTATGGGTGATGTTGTGTTCTCCACAAAAAAAAAATCAATAATAATAATAATAATAATAATAATAATAATAAAAGGTACAAAGCAATAAAATAATAAATCTCTTCAATTCAATTTTTTGTACTATAATTTTGATTTTATTAATAAAATTATAAACATTTTTCTTATTAAAAAAATTATAATATACATATCACATTATTATAAATATAAATAATAATCATGCATTTTAGAAATTATCATATTTCAAGATATATATATATATATATATATATATATATATATATATATATATATATATATATATATAAACATATACAAATTTAATAAATTTAATTCATAAATATATAATTAGAAATAAGAAATCTTTTATTAAAAAAAATACACAAAATATATAAAATATAAATAACAATGATAATACCATTGTATTACTAACCATTGTATTCTACAACTTCATATTTAAATTTAATTAGTAATCATATAAAAATTAATACTTAATATATATATAACCAATGCTATTCATATCAAATTATAAGTTTAAAATAAAATAATTATAATTCATATTAAAAGTTTAAAGTAAAATAATTATAAAACATGTCAAATAAAAATGCGAATCTCATATATGTAACCCCATATATCAAAGTTAGACCACTTGGGGAATTTTAACTGGTGATGGATGTGAAAATAAGAGCTATGTGAGAGGAGGTTTATGGTTGGAATCCCCCATTCACCTGTGCCTAATTCAATTGGACATACGTATACACGTTAGTAGATATGTAGCTAAGATAGATCTATGTTAGTTCATATGTACAATCATTATATTTAAAAACTTAGTTTTAAATTTAAGGAATAAATACATAATTATAAATAAAAATGTTTCTATGTTTCTATGTTTGTACATAAAAATGTTTCATTTCTTGTATTCTCTTTCTTTGCACCAACAAATGCACACTTTTCTTTGATTACTTTTCAAAGATAACATGTTGAAAGCTATAATTTATTCTCTATATTGGAAGACATCAAGCGCATGTTATGAAATATACATTTCTGTCTTGATAATGTGTATTGTAGACTAGCTTGAGTGGAGGGTTTTCTTGTGTCATATTCTACCTCTGGTGATCTGATTGACAATCTGGTTGATCTTGGTGATGATATTGACCCTACGGTGGACAATGTCAAGATATTACCATTATTTCATATGATAAGGATTAAGTTTTGATTACTTGTGTTTTTAGACACTTTTTGTGATTATCGTAACTTACAGTAGTGTTGTTGGGTCTCCTGGAATCCCATTTTCAGTTTTGATGGTTTCACAATTTGCTTATCATGGAAATTGATGTGTCATTCTAATGCTCTATCATGTTAGAAGATGTTACCTTTCAAGTAGACCTTCTTGTTTGGTTTACATGGCACAATGTGTTGTCACTCGACCTCTTTTTGAACTTCTAGTTACATTGTCTCTCAGTGAAGACTCTCTATGGTCTGATGGCTCAATCTTGGAACTTAGTCATTACACTTTTTGTTTATGTCATGAAGGAAATATTGATTGGGAGGGTCGGGAAATATTGGATCTCCCCCCTTTTTATGGGCTTATTGTATATTTTTGGATTTTTCCTTACCCTCATGAAAGGTTTATTTCTCAACTATTTTCATTTTGCTAGAAGTTTGATTGGTGCCCCTTATATTTGGTAATTCATTCTTTAGGTATTTATGATCTATGAAAATTGGCATGATCACTGGTGGTTGTTTTTTCCTATTGTGTTTATATTAGCCCTAGCCAATGGCAAGATTTTGGTGGCATGATGCAATTATTTCCTTTGGAAAAAACAATCAAAACTAAAATAAAATCCAAATTCGACACTCTAAATACCAGAATACTCAAAATGAGAACTTATAAGTAATCAAAATTTTGGGAAATAAGACGGTTGGAAAAAATAATCGAATATACAAAAAAGACAAGGAGAATTGAAGGGTAAATAGCTCCCAAGTGGAGTTCTCATTGTGTTGTGTAGTAAATTCTTTCTGCAGATAGAAATGATCCCTCTATTCCTAATTTGAGGATCTAACAACAAACGAGAAAAATATATGCTACCTTTCCTAACATATGCTAGAAAAATATGAAGGAGGATATATGTCCTACCTCTTTTTCTGATAATTGTTTTCTTTGGTGTCATTCTTGCTTCTTTTGCTTCCTGGACACTTACTATATTTTCTCCGTTGGCGAAGAAAAATTCCTGCAAGGAAGACCAAATGGAGAAAAAAAACAGATTCAAAGCATGACAATCCCTAGTATAAGATATGTAGCAGATCAAGGAGCACTACAATAATCATGAAATAATGTACATATTTATGGAAAGGAAACAAATAATGTATTATTAATATAATTTTAAAGGGGGAAATACAACTAGAAGCCTTGATGTTGGATTTCTCCTTCAGGTGAGACTCCAAGTCCTAGCCTAGACTCTTCAAACAACTTCCTCCTTCACAAATGGGAAGACATTGGGTATGCTTTAGCTAGTAGGATGGAAACCAACCAAGAGTGGATGGTAGGGGTTTCATTTATAGGGAAGGTGAGGGATTTGAGGATTCATAAAAGGTGGGAGGAGTTCCATATCTTAAGGGAAATATCCATAGAAATAGGATCCATGGCCATGAATAGGAGGTCTTGCTCCTATCATCAACAACCTAAAACCACGCCGCCTTCCTCGAGGCTTCTAGTAAGGGAAGTTTCTCCTCCATTTTTGGGAAAAATGTCTAAAGATGAATAGTGAAAATTTTCCGGAAAAAATGTCATGCTACTAGTACTAGATACATGTGTTGTAAAATGTGACAAGTGTGGGTCATAAGTAGTGCAGAACACGTTGGGTTTGTAAAACAGGATTTTTAATAAGATTTTCAGAATATTTTTAAATCAAGCCTTTTTCCACTTCTTTAGGGATGTTCTATGCATGTTTTATTGAGAAAATATTTTGCGACACTAGTGGCATGAAAACAAAAAGTGGAGTGTCAAAAAATACTATATAACATGAAGACCCATATATTCCTATCACAATCCCTTCAACAATGGTTTCTTCCTGATGCATGGGGGCACTCATTACAACATTTTGTTATAGATGCCCTTTAGATCAAAAGTAGTCATCTAATTTACCATAGAGCACATCAACGTATTTTTCTTTGTTTTTTTTAGGAATATTTTTTGTGTACTTGTAATATGATGGTTAAAGTCATGATGCCCACCTTGTACAAAAACTATTTTGTATAAAAAATATATATTATCATGATGTTCTTTTTATTTCTATAGAAGGATTCCCTCGATTCTCTCCTCATGGAGCACTTTCTCTCAAGAAGTCATCAGTTTTGCACAACCGTGTTGTAATTTCTTTGATAGATGTGTGGATCTGCCAGAGAGAAAACTAATAAACCTATGTATCACATCAAATTGAATGGGCCGAAATTATTTGATAAGTGAAGATCAATTTCCCATTTTTGAGTCTCTCTAGCCTTGATTGGGAAGTTATGGATCCTCCAAAGGACTCATATCTCCTTCCAATCCCCTATCTCATTAATGGGCCAATGAGGAGCCATGAGATGATTTCGAAGCTAGAAATAAAAGGAGAATTAGAGCCACAAAAAAAATGATAATAACATGATGATGCCAACAATTTCTTAATAAATCAGCATCACCTTTCCTATAGAATTCACTATTTGAGAGTGTTCTATAGATTCTTTGGAAGGGAATTGATTTGGAATAGGAATAGAGAAATGAAACTCCCTTCTGAGAGTTAGAGAGCAACATTTATCACCATATATATTTTCAAGTGTCTTCAAAATTATCTATTTTATATCGGCCATAAAATAATAAAGAAAATATGTTTCTATTCTCTTGTGTTTAGTTTGTTTTTCTTATTTTCTCCATTGTCGATGTCTGTATCTCATCCTTTGTTTTCTCATTGATTACATTGCATTTTTATTTTATGTTTAACCTCTAACAACTCTTATTAAGTCCTTTATTGTAGTTCATAACCAAACTACAAAGAAATACTAGATTTGGGACACCTTTGGTTTAAATTCACTACAATTATTTCATGCATGGTTAATTAGGTAGTTCTATTAGAAATCTTTTCTTTCTGGTTATGTTAGCATTTGGTGATGATAGTTGCAGTGGTTAAACATTAGTTGAATATTATTTTCACTTTAAATTTAGTTCATTTCCTTTACCATTGTATATTTTTTATTCATTATGCACTATTCATTGTTTCCTGCATTATTGTTTTACAACTACAAGAAACCATACATCCTTTCATTTTTGTAGGTTTAACCCCACAAAAGTTACTATGGTGCCTTGGATAGGTGTACTTGGTCATCTTCCACTTCTCCTTAGCTTCATTTCTCTCCAACCTCACATTTAACATGTTCACCTTCTCCTTGGAAACTCGTGATTTTCCTTAATTAATGTATTACAATGCTACTAAAGCCCTAAGAATGGAACTTGGAGGTAGAGAGACCTTATATATTCCTTTATTTGGTTTTTGTAGAAACTAATTTTATGTAAAATCAGGGTTTAGTATTTACAAGATTTTATTTAAGAAATGTGTTTTATTTCCTTGCAAGATATAATAGGTGTGTTTTCATTCCATTGCATACAACACATTGTGCCTTCCTATATTACAAATAGCTTAGGTTTTCATACTATTATAATTCCTATAAATTAAGTTTTCTTATAAGATATATTAGTCAACTTGGTTTTTGTACATCTAAATGTCATTCCAAAAATTTCCACCTACATAAAAGTTTAAAAAGAGGAAGAGATAGTTCGTGTTGCACATATAATTCCAACGCCTCTTAAGTTTTTATTAACCACGAGTTGACAATTAAAGCTAAGACCCTTAGGAGTTGCAAAATTATTGTTGCAATACTAAGGGCCATCACTACGCTATAAAAATTTCCTCATATACCTAACCATAAATAAAAATAAAATGATTTTTTTTTTAAAGAAAAGAATCAATCATATTGCATAGGCCATTTTATCACAATTAAAAAATTCCTATGTTTTTGAAATTCTATAATAAATCTAAATTTCATAAAATGTTTTAAATTTGGCTCTCAAGTGAATTTTCAAGAGTAAACGAGGGAACAAACATGTCCTAAATTTTCTCAAGACATAAGATGGTAATGAGTGGCATGCTACATGTACACCACTTTATCCCTAATATGTTAAATTCCAAATAGGAGGGTTCAACCCAATGAGGTCTTGGCATATCACCATGATGATGTCAAAGTTTTTTTAACACATGAATACTTAGAAAGACATTAAGCGCATGTTGCATAATATGCATTTCTGTCTTGATAATTTGGATTCTAGACTCACTCGATAGGAGGCTTTTCTCGTGTCAAATTTTTCCTTTGGTGATCTCACGAACCCTCTTGATATTGACCCTCCAGTGGACAATGTCTAGGATCTTTCCATTATTTCATCTGATAAGGATTAATTTTTGCGGACTCATGTTTCTAGACACTTTTTTTAACTATCATAATTTATAGTAACATTGTTGGGTCTCCTAGAATCCTATTTTGGATTTTTTATGGTTTTACAATGATATATTTTCTCATCATGGAAAATGATATTTCATTCTACAAATTTTTCATGTTAGAGTATGTTACCCTTCAAGTTGACCTTCTTGTTTTTTTGCATGGCACAATGTGTTTGCACTCCTTGACCTCTTTTTCAAGTTCTGGTCACATTGTTTCTGGGCGAAGACTCTCTATGGTCTCATGGATCAATATTGGAACTTAGTCATTGCATGTTTTGTTTATGGCATGAAGGTAAAATTGATCAGGAGGGTAAGGACAATATTGGATCTCCCCCTTTCTATGGGCTTATTGGATATTTTGGCATTTTTTTCATGCGCTTTAGTTCTAAACTATTTTCATTTTTCTAGAATTTTGATTGTTACTCCTTATATATAATAATAATGTCTTTAAGTCTTTATGATCTTAGAAAGTTGGCAAGATCACTCATATTTTTTATTTCCTATTGCGTTTATATTAGCCCTACTCAATGACAAGATTCTGGTGGCATGCTGCTGTGGTTGGGTCTCCTAGAATCCTATTTTGGAATTTGATGGTTTTACAATGATATATTTTCTCATCATGTAGATCGATGTGTCATTCTACAACTATGTTATTTTATAGGATGTTACCTTTCAAGTGGACCTTCTTGATTGATTTGCATGGTGCAATGTGTTGTCACTCATTGACCTCTTTTTCAACTTTTGGTTAGACTGTCTCTGTGCGAAGACTCTCTATGGTCTAATGGCTCAATATTGGAACTTAGTTGTTGCACATTTCTCTTATGGCATGAAGGAAATATTGATCAAGAGGGTAAGGGCAATATTGGATATCCCCTTTTCTATTGGCTTATTGGATATTTTGGAATTTGTGGCATGCTCTTATGAGAAGTTTAGGTTTTATCTATTTTCATTTGATTATTGGTCCTTATATCTGGTAATTCCTTCTTCAGGTATTTATGATCTTAGACAGTTGGCACGATCATTGGTGGTTGTTATTTACTATTGTATTTATATTAGCCCTAGTCAATGGCAGGATTCTAGTGGCATGGTGCAGTTATTTCCTTTGGATTGAAACTAGTAATTGTATAGTTCTAGCTTTGTAATTTTTTCCTTCAAGGTTAAAATGGTTCTTTTCTTTATGATGGTGTTTGTAATTGTAATGTGTATTTGTGATGTGCCTCCTTTTTTACTAATAGAAATCTTAATGTCACAGTTTACAAAAAACAATGTTCTTTACAATCCTTCATACAACTCGAAAAGAGAAATGAAGATGGTGCCATATCATGGACATTGAAAGTGTTATATAAAATCAACCCTTTCTACCGAGGGGCTCGCTATGCCAATATTTAGTCTTTATAACTATTTTGAGCTTCCTCACAGTTCAACCTTATTAATTGGATAGGAAAAATATTGTTTTGCACGAGCTCTTGATGTTTTTTTTCAGGTGTATATAAATTTGATTCAAATACAGATATGATGCACATGCATTGTTTCCCCTCATATAGGTGTGTTTTCATTTGATTGCATACAATGTAGTGTGCCTTCCTCCATTACAAATAGCTTAGGTTTGCATGATATTCTATTTCCTATAATTTAAGTTTTCTTATAGCATACATTAGTCAACTTGGTTTTTGTACATCTAAATGTCATTCCAAAAATTTCCACCTACATACAAGTAAAAAAATAAGAAGAGATAGTTCGTGTTGCACATATAATTCCAACCCCTCTTAAGTTCTTATGAACCTTGAGTTGACAATTAAAGCTAAGACCGTTAGGAATTGCAACATTAATGTTGCAATATTGAGGGCCATCACTACACTATAAAAATTTTTGTCATATACCCAACCTTAAACAAAAATAAAATGAAGTTTTTTAAAGCAATAAATCATATTGCATAGGCCATTTTCACACAATGCAAAAATTCCTCTCTTGTTGCAATGCTATAATAAATACAAATTTGATAAAATGTTTGAAGTTAGGCTCTCAAGTGAATTTTCAAGAGTAAACGAGGGAACAACCATGTCCTAAATTTTCTCAAGACATAATATGCCAATGCGTGGCATGTTACATGTACACCACTTTATTCCTAATATGTTTTGAATTCAAAATAGGAGGGTTCAACCCAATGAGGTCTTGGCATATCACCATGATGATGTCAACAAAAATTGAACACATGAATACTTTGAAAGACATTAAGCGCACATTACAAAATCTACATTTCTGTCTTGATAATGTGGATTCTAGACTTGCTCAAGTGGAGGCTTTTCTTGTCTCAAATTATGACTTTGGTGATATGACTAACCCTCTTGCTAATCCTGGTGATTATATTGACCCTCCGGTGGACAATGTCTAGGATCTTGCCATTATTTCATTTGATAAGGATTAAGTTTTGAGGACTCATGTTTCTAGAGACTTTTTTTACGATTATCATAACTTATAGTATTCTTGTTGGGTCACCTAGAATCCTATTTTTTTTATCAATTTACAAGGATCTATTTTCTCATTATGGAAAATCATGTGTCATTCTACAACTTTTTCATGTTAGAGGATGTTACCTTTCAAGTGGACCTTCTTTTTTGGTTTTCATGACACAATGTGTTGTCACTTATTGACCTCTTTTTCAAGTTTTGATCACACCATCTCTGGGCGAAGACTCTCTATGGTCTGATGGATCAATCTTGGAACTTAGTCATTGCACATTTTTTTTATGGAATGAAGGCAATATTTATCGGGAGGGTAAGGAAAATATTGGATCCCCCCCTTTCTATGGGCTTATTGGATATTTTGGCATTTGCAACATGTGCTTATGGGAGGTTCTGTTCTTAACTATTTTCACTTTTCTAGAATTTTGATTGTTACTCCTTATATCTAATAATAACTCCTTTAGGTCTTTATGATCTTAGACAGTTCGCAAGATCACTCACAATTTTTATTTCCTATTGTGTTTATATTAGCCCTAGTCAATGGCGAGCTTCTGGTGGCATGGTGGAGTTTCTGGGTCTCCTACAATCCTATTTTGGATTTTGATGGTTTTACAATGATCTATTTGCTCATCATGGAGACCAATGTGTCATTTTACAACAATGTTATTTTATAGGATGTTGCCTTTCAAGTGGAGATTCTTGATCGGTTTGCATGGCGCAATGTGATGTCACTCATTGACCTCTTTTCCAAGTTCTAGTCAGGCTCTCTTTGGGTGAAGACTCTCTATGGTTTAATGGCTCAATCTTGGAACTTAGTTGTTGCACCTTTTGTTTACGGCATGAAGGCAATATTGATCAAGAGGGTAATGCCAATATTGGAGCTTCCCCTTCCTATAGGCTTATTAGATATTTTGGAATTTATGGCGTGCACTTATGGGCGGTTTAGGTCTTATTTACTTTCATTTGATTATTGCTCCTTATATCTCGTAATTCCTTCTTCAGGTCTTTATGACCTTAGAAAATTGGCAGGATCACTAGTGGTTGTTATTTCATATTGTGTTTATATTATCCCTATTCAATGGAAGGATTCTAGTGGCGTGGTGTAGTTGCTTCCTTTGGTCTGAAACTAGTAGTTGTCTAGTTCTAGCTTTGTAATGTTTTCCTTCAAGGTTCGATGGTTCTTTTGTTTATGATGGTGTTTTTAATTGTAATGTGTATTTGTGATGTACCTCCTTTTTTATTAATAGAAATCTTATTGTCATAGTTTAAAAAAATGTTCTTTACAATCCTTCATACAACTTCAAAAGAGAAATGAAGATGGTGCCATATCATAGACATTGAAAGTCTTATATAAAATCAACCCTTTCTACTAAGGGTCTCCCTATGCCAATCTTTAGTCTTTCTAACTATTTTGAGTTTCCTCATAGTTCAAACTTATAAATTGGATAGGAACAAGCTTGTTGTGCACGAGCTCTCGATGTTTCTTTTTTTTCAGGTGTATACAAATTTGATTCAAATACATATATGATGCAGATGCATTGTTTCCCCTCATATAGGTGTGTTTTCATCTGATTGCATACAATGTATTGTGCCTTCCTTTATTACAAATAGCTTATGTTTACATGCTATTCTATTTCCTGTAATTTATGTTCTTATAGCTTATATTAGTCAACTTGGTTTTTGTACATCTAAATGTAATTCCAAAATTTCCACCTACATACAAGTAAAAAAACAAGGAAGAGATAGTTCATGCTGCACATATAATTCCAACCCCTCTTAAGTTTGTGTGAACCTTGAGTTGACAATTAAAGCTAAGACCCTTAGGAGTTGCAACATTATTGTCCAATACTAAGGGCCATCACTACACTATAAAAATTTCCTCATATACCCAACCATAAAAAAAAATTCCTCTATTGTTGCCAACAAGGGAACAAACATGTCCTGAATTTTCTCAAGACATAAGATGGCAATGAGTGGCATGTTACATGTACACAACTTTATCCCTAATATGTTAGGAATTCCAAATAGGATGGTTCAACCCAATGAGGTCTTGGCATATCACCATGATGATCTCAACAAAATTTAAGTGTTAACCTACCTATGGGAGAACTCTATTTTTCTTGCTCTTTAAGAATTTCGTCAAAATTCATGAGTGCATATTATTATTGCTTAATGTTAGAATCCTCCCAAATTCTAATTTAAAAAAGGTTTCAAACCAAGCTCGGTCGAACTCATCATAATAATAATAAACTTGTTTTTATTATGTATATGGTTCTCCTTCGGTCCAACTCATCAAATTGAAAAGTAAAATGGAGAATTCCTCTTCAAAATATATTATAGTTAATAAACTAAAACAAGTTACTTGAAAACTTTCTATAATATTAGTTGGTTGCAATGTCTAAAAACTCACAAATTATCTCTGAAAATAATAGAAATTCCAACAAAATTATGACAAAATCCAGCAAAACTTTTTTAATATTTTTTTGAAACAAAGTCAGATTTAAAAAAAAAAAAAAAAAAAAAAAAAAAAATCATTTTTATACTCATACCAAAAAATAAAATAACATAATACATATATACTTTAATGATGAACTTAAAAAATAACCACACCATTAATAAAAACCGTTCTTTTAACGAACAAAAACAAGTCCTTTGAAAAAAGGAAAAACACTTTGAAAAAAAAAAACAAAACAAGTCAGTCCATCACACATCAAACATTATATCCTTTATCCCCCTTCAACCTTTACCACCTTCCATTTCATGTTTCAATCTGAGAATTCACGAATTCAGTAGACTGGATTTGTTGAGCTGGATTTTCATGTTCCTGACGATGATTGGTTTTGTTAAACTCAGCGAATGGTCCACGATTTAACAAACTCCGAGTCTTGTTCTGCACTCCAGCATCGATTTCCCGCCCTGTCATGGGTATGGGAAACTGCATAGACGATGAGTGGCCTCCGTTGAATTCACTGTGAAATAGCTGATTTGTATCATGCCCCTGAATTGTGCTTTCCATCGGAATGTGATCAGCTGGAGCTTGCACTTGCATATTTATATACATTGCATTAGGAGTCTCGGAGCTCATGTGATTTGCACTATTTGGAGCTAAAGGCCGACTGGTAGGTTTACCAGGAAATCCATTAAAATACGTATTTGGAATCGGTAGATTTGAACGATGGGTTGTCATAGGCCCTCTGCTGCTTTGCACCGTTGTGGGTGTGAAAGCTGGAGGATAAAGATTTGAAGAGTACCATGCACTAAAGGCTGTGGATGTAAAAGTAAATTGTGGGTTCTGTGAAAACTGTGGAGTACGGAATGGAGGGGCGTGAATTGGTGAGTACCCTTCAATAACAGTAGATCCATCTTGTCTTCCAACTCTAGCAGCAGCCATGACGGGCTCTGCCTCTTGCAATAACCAATCGATGGTCTTCCCGCCAGTGTCGTGGCCAAGGTCTCTACTGAGCTGGGCTATTTCTTTGGCTCCCTCTATTGTGGGTAGTAAAAATTCTACTGTCGATCCTAGAGTTTTTAAATCCAAAAGTCTAGTAAGTTCCTCTAACTTTTCTTTGCAGTCATGGGGTACCTGAACTCTTGGGGCCCATGTTCTTCCCGTCTCCTTCTCCTGCTTAATTTCTACTTTTGCATCGAGTTTAGCAGTTGTCATATTGGTTCTTTTGTTGGAGAGACGAGCAGAGCTTCTGGTTGGAGCTGAAGTAGCATTTGCTTTCCTTTGAGGGCACGCCGCCACCTGATGGAGACCCATCTGGTGCTTAATTTCTATTTCTGCATCACATTTTTCTGTTGTCATCTTCGCTCTTTTGTTGGAGATACGGGTGGATCTTCTTGTTGGAGAGACAGGGGTAGCTTTCCTTTTAGCCGGCGCCATGTGATATAGAAACCCTTCAAGCTCTTTTCGTTGCAGTGATCTTCCCAGGTGAACGATGATAAGTAAAAAATCAAAAGTAGAGTTCCTTGGACTTAATGTGTGATAAAGCAATGACTGAGCGACTATTAATACCACTCATTGAATGCAATTGGACCTCTACTCATATTTGGATGATCAGATTTACTAAAGTATCGTCGGCCCCACTCCCAATTGGTTATGATAACGTTCAAGAGCATCAGTCGTTTTCTTGCGGCCCCACTATCATAACTCTAAATTGCGTATGATAACGTTCAAGGGCACGAGTCTTTGTATTGGATTCTCAAGGTTGTAGAACTTGCATAATTTTGTACTTTACATATGAAATTATACATTGTTATAATGAAAATTATACATTGTTATAATGAAATGTGTTTGTTTACAATTTGAATAGTATTATCGTGTTTAAATTTCATATAATATTATGAGTATATATGTAAGTTATCTCATAAATATATTGGTTAAAGTAGCATCATTTCAGTACATATTGGATAAAGTAATATTATTTCAGTTATATTTATGTATTAGACTATGTCTATAACATTGAAGAAGTCACACCCTCCACACTTTTAGTTGGTTTATAACATTGAAGAAGTCACACTCTCCACACTTTTAGTTGGTTTATGGGTGGGGCACTTTTAGTTGGTTTATGGGTGGGGTGGTTTGGGGTTAAAAAAGATTTAGAACTTATTTTTGTTTTTTTAAGTGAGATATTTGTACTAGCTTTAATTTATATAAAAAGTCAAAAAGAAGATGGTGTGATTTGTAATTATGTTAAACATGTATTATATGATATTCTATGAAGGTTAAACTTTGGTTTTCACTATTTGCAATATAAATGGTTAATTTTCTTAATATCAATTATTAATATTTAAATATAATCTATGTTCAAGTCATTTTAAGTGGAATCTGTTATATTGACCAATTTTATGAGTTTAATTGGTAATTTTTTTGGTTTGGTTTAGTCCCATTAAGCGCCATTGTAATTATCTAATGCCACAACAACATATGTTGGAAATACAAGGTGTTACATATGTCTATACAATCTACATGGCCAAACACAAAACTTCATGTACCAATCCTACTTGCACCCTCAACTTGCAAGTCAACATAATGTGTTTCCCTACACATATTGATATTTGGTTTCCAATTAGTGGTCATCTCCTTATTACACTTATCTAGAATGGAGGAATTCAATAATATTGGCTCTAATTTGCATATTCAATTATGAGAACATGCTAATGTTACATTTGTAGGAAAGAATAAGTATATTTGTTGTTAAAATAGTGTATTGATGTGTCAAAAATTACATCTTATACATAAGAATCTATTAGCCTTAGATGAAATATGCTTAAATGTTATATTGTTGAAGTGACATTCAAAATGTTTAAAAACATATTTCTTAGGCATATAATTCAATGTTATCATTACCCTTTTAATATAATATTGTTTCCAAGTTGATGACAATAAAAAGGGTTGTCTATATAGACATTTTTAAAGTTGCTTTTACATATATAGATTTTCCCATTACTATTGGTTATTTTTCAAAGTCTCTTACAAGGATAATTGATGGATTAGAAAATATGCAATTATTATTTTCTACAAAACCCTCATACAATTGGCTCTCTATTTGCACAAAATTTCTAGTCACTATGAAGCTCATCTCATCAATGATATGCATTCAATATGTTTCACATATTCTTGGAAGAATGTAAGTCTCAATTCATGTAAAATGTCCATTTCCTTTATGGATCTTAACATCTACATGTTTAGTGGTTTCCAGTATGTTAAATGTTGCAACCATAACAAAGTTGAGAAGCAGTATTAAGCTATGTGAAAAAGATGATTGGGAATATAGTTATTATGTAATGTTTCTTACAAGTTATAATTTAATTTTAGTAATTCCTTGAGAGATAATATTCAATGGTTATTTCATACCCCTATTTGTGAATAACGTAGCACTATATCAAACATAAGTTGTTTATCATGTGACGATGTATTTATGGATGGATGTACACCCTTTTTTATTTGTATCATTCCCACATTTTTTTATCACTATCAATAAATGTTAATGGTATCGAATGTAACTTCTAATACATCAGGATGGTTGCACATATGGTTGGTATTGAACTCTCGAAATCCAAGCATCCCAATCTCATTAAAATAGATATTGTCATTGGAGACCAATATTAATAAGTTTCATCATCTAATAATCTCCATTTTTGGATGTATATTTGTATAGTTATCCTAATCCTCAAATAATAATCCATTAGGAGTGGAAGTATGCATTGACTATAATCATCTTGCATGCTCTCCTAGTTTTCCACAATGAATTCTTTTGAATTCCCTCTGACTATAGTGTCTCAATGAAATGGTTTCTATAAAATCATTTCACTTGAACACAAGTCACCAAAGGAATTTGAATCTTTATTTAGATTATTGTAAAATGTGGCCATACATGGAGAAATTTTCTTTTGTTGGCTTGACGCATGAGGATTTGAACCTTGAATCAGATAATTTTACACAATACTTTATAACACAATCATTTCCAATTGAGTTTCTCCATGTGGGATCATACATGGACACTAGGTAGTATAGTTCTCCTCTAGCTATTTTCAAATTGTATGCACTAGCTATAAGTATATCATTTTGTGAGGATTAAAAAATGAAGGGTGTTTCAAATAGGTAGTGATGAAAGTAGATCTAAATAAAAAGTATTATGGGTCATGGGATATTCAATGAAATATTCTACAAACACAATTTACATTGGTGAATATTTGACCACATGTGAGAAGGGGTGATTTTTCCTTCATATATATATATATAAGGTTTTTATCACCTGACAAATAATTTCTTCTAAATATAAATGCTTAATGGACATATGTGAAGAGGTTAAGTGAATTTGATGCTTATTTTAATATTCCTGACATATGTTAATAACTATTTGATATTCCATTTGGTTTGGAAGCATATTTAGAAATGTATTCAACAATGCATACCAAGAGAATACCAATTGGAAATCCAATTTTCTCATAATGTTCTAAGTATATCAATGATATGAATATTTGGTTGATCAACATTTCGTTCAGGTTGATATGTCTTATGTCCCCTTTCATAAATGTATAGGGATGCCTCTAACTATATCTTCCAAGAAAATTTATACATGCATTCAAGGTGAGACAATTTTTTATAGGAAAGAAGTCTCATTGCATTTTATGTGCCATTATACTCTATTTTTTTATTTTTTTTTATTCCTCAAGTAGGTTGGATGTAAATATAATTTTTTTATCTAATAAGAAAGGTTCATCCTGAATCAATTGATATATCCATATTTCATGATTTTCTCAAAGATTCCGTGTTGAACCATATTTATAAAAGTAGATTTCAATTCTTTATTAGTTATATTTGGGACTCCACAATTTAATTTTACCACGTTTTGAGAAATAACAAGTCATTGTAGACCATGTGTATGAGTACAAATTTGATGTTAGCCTTCATACCTACAAAATACATGTGATTTCATTAGAACAAAATAAAAATAGTTACATGGTGTGTTTTTTGTCAAATTAAAACCTCATGGTAAACCTTATGAGCACTTCCCCATGATCAATGGATGCTAAATAGGATAATCATTAGCCTTGTTTATGAACCCTAACGTAGAGGGGATCAAGAAAGTCAAACTTGTAACTTCCCCAAATTTAGGGGGAAGATAAGAGGTATCATTTCTAGCTTATAATCACTTGAGCTAAATCCTAGGTTTAGTAACATGGTGTTTCTATGCAAGTTCCATTATAATATAAAGTGTAATGCCACACAATATTTTATTGTGTACATGGATTTTTCGAAAATATCATACTGGAAGAAGGAAATTATTTTTTGCATGTATAAAGCTATGAAATAGGGTTATTGAACGGAATGGTATTGTGGTACATTATTTTTGTCTCATGATTGGGTATATGGGGTGGTATTTCTTCATGATTATAAGTAAATATGGTATTTATGTTTATCTTGATCGAGAGTGAAGCGAAAATTTGGACACTACAATCATGTGATCATTTGTATAAGCTCACCTCTTTGTAGGGTCTAGAACACTCTTTTCCCATGTATGTGTGTTCTAAATCTCATGACATATTTTAGGAGTTTTTTTGTAGGTAGTTAGGTAGAGGAGTAGTTCCTAATTATGGTTGGTCCATAATGCTCTTGATTTTTCATTATAGATTTATCCATTTATTTACTTAAATATTCGTATAATCAAATTTTAGAGGAAGTATATGAACCATATATTATTACCAAATATGTTGTAATGGTATCTCATCAAGTGTAGTGCCTCATTATCAAGTGTAATATTCTTCACTTGTAGTTGGAAATGTCTTGCATCCTAGTTCAAAACACGATACAATTCCTTCTAATAAACCAATTTCTGGGTAGTGAATATTATACAATTTAACATTATCATAATTTATGACATGTGATTTCATCTAACAAAATTCCTATTATTTTCGCTATTCCTTTTCACAACCAATATATCAGGATCTTGAAGGTAGAATAAAAGGTACTTTGTTATTTAAACAATTTTTTTTGGGAAACTAATAATGTAGTCATTTTATTTGTATGGAGACCTCGAATGTGCTTGACCTAAAATATTGGAATGAATTCATAAATGAACATTTCTTCAATTTTTTTAAGTATTGATAATATATAGGTTTTGTTCCCTAAGTTCTATATTATTCCATTTGCAGAATCAATGAACACTACATTCATGTTGACATTGATTACAAAGTTCCCATCTCAAATTTTATTCTCTAATAAAATAGGGTGTTTCATACAAGACAAATAACTTTAATAACCAATCACACAACCAAATAAAAGCTCATAACACTAATTTTTTAAAGTGGTTAAAACCACGTAGGAGGGAAAAAATCTATGGATGTAGCCGAAATGGCCACTCGAGGCAATTCTATTAACGCAAAATAAAATTTATACATAAGAGTGGTTCTCACAATTAATCATCATGAATGACCTTCCATGATATTTAAATAATTATCAAGGTCCACTTGTGTGTTAGCCACAAATAAATAGCCATTATCATTAAGGAGAATATGATATGTTGAATCACTCTAGATGTATTACAATGCAACTAATTCAGACTAAAGAAATTGTAACAACCCCCATCCATCTCATAGCCCAAACTAAGGGTGGTAGTGATCCAGATTTATGGAGGAACACAATAGAATACAAATATAAACATAAATACAAAGATGCGGCGAAAATATAACTTCATTTCATTATCAAATGAATGAAATATGGTTATAAAGAAAATGAAAATAAACTAGTTAGGGCGTCGGTAGCTTATATCTGAGAAGAGATGTGATGGATAAAGGCCTCTAAATTATTTGACAATGAGGCTCGAAGGCCTATTTATTATTGAGAAAAAATATAAAACCATAAACATCCAAAAAACTAACCCTAGGAGATCAAACAATAGACTATGGGCCCTGTTGGGGTAAATTGGTACACCAATTTCTCGGGGTTGTAACTTTGGCATACTATCTCTCTTTCACACACATGATACATTGTTAGAAAGATATATCCAAGGAATACAAATGATGATAACTAATATCGACTCTCTGACTCTAATTTTTTCTACTGTTCATGCCCAAAAAATGTTGTTTATGGCCTCAAAATGACTATGGAAGTTCATGACCCAAAAAAATGCTAAAAATAGTAAACTGTGCTATAATTAAGGAAAATGAAAAAAATGAAAGAAAAAATGGTGGGGGTCCAAGTGGAATAGAGGAGTGCCCACCAATATCCACCTGGATTAGGTAGAAGGTGTTGCTATTATTTACTTGATCTCCAATTTCCTTTTATGGAAATGGGGTCTATTTTTTTTCCCAATTTTCAAAATCCTTGGAACTTAAAGTAAATAACACTATTGCATTCGTACAATTGATATATTTCTAGTTATATAGATTTATCCTCAATCAAAAACCTGGTTCAAAAGATATGGCCATTTAAAGATTCAACAAATAACCTCTTACCACATCACCAAGATATTCCATGTGGAACCCATGTGGTCCCCTCGTGGTCCCCACATGGCACTCACACTCACTACGATGTCATCACTCGAGTCATTCCATGTCATTTCCAATCCTATACTAGGCGAATATGGCATAAGCCAGATCATTTCACATGGCCTTCATTGGACCCCCCTTCAAGGGTTTCTAAATCGTCAATTTCCCATTATAATAAATCTCCCCACTTAGCCCAACTCCATGGCTTAACATGTAGTCACATAGAAAAAATCTCGAGGTGAGGTAGTGATCCTTTAACATCAAATGATGGAAATAGTTTCCCATCTCAGCTTTCATTTCTCAACTTATTTCCTCCGCCACCACTATAGTGATGCATCGAGGCCTAAGATCCGAAGACAAACTTGTTTTTTTCAACCTTCAAGATTTTTTTTTGTCAATATTGGTCGTCAATATTGGGCTCACCCAAAACTTGCAAACCACGACCAACCTGAGGTTTGAGAGCCTTACATGACATAAACTTGATATAGGGAATTTGTGACTAAATATCGGGAAGAATATATATCACCTCTACTCTCAATATCACTCATTTTTCCTCGATGAACACTTCCAACCATGCCAAGGCCCAAGGTGATGTCAACCTAAGATGATTTCATGTTAACATCATCTCATCTATGTGGGATTATCCATAATGTCCCTCATTTTTTTCCTCTTTAGCCCATGAACATGCCCTTTTCTAGGTTCCATGTGGCATTCCCTTTGAGCACCATGTCACCTCAAATTCATGACACATTACATTGCCACCTAGATGGGAATTATGTCGTGTTAATTTATGGGGAAATCCCGTTGTCTCGACATCTATCTCTTGTTCATGCTACATTTTTAACACTTAAGGTTCCCTAAGGTCTAAGACCCCGATATTATGAGACAATAATTTCAATTACATCAATTGCTAGAAAAATTATCCATCATGGGTGTTTCCTTCCTTGACACTTAGTAGTCATAATGACATAACATGCACGTGCACCTTTCAAAATGACCTGCATTAAACATGTTATCTTCCACCCGAAGTGAATACATATCTATCCTTTAGAAATCAAACATTATGGCTCCACATCTATCATTAACAAGTCATCAACCACTCACATTGATGTGAATAAGTAATAAATAGTGTGCTTGAGACCACTGAGGATATTCCTCATTGGAATACACCTTTAACAAAAATGATAAGCGTTGGAATTGCATTAAAATTTATAATTAAAACATTCATACAATGAATACGGACATTCTCATTAAGAACACAAGTTACAAAGCAAAAATACAACAACACAGTGAAATATCATTCACAATAGCATACTTAAATCAGTTATATTGTGTTATAGATGAGTCTGGTAACGGAGGTTGGGACTCTAAATATCCTCCCAAACATAGGCTAATATGAATTGCAATCATTTTTGTAGATAGCGACCCTCGAGCCAAATTCATAGCTTATGAAAGGATGTGCTCCAATGATATTCACACCAACCATATGCACATTCACCTAGGGGTTTACAATGTTTTTTCTTCTTTCTCTTCTTATATGATCATGCATTTTCCCCCTTCTATGTATTCCTCATAATTTTAGAATCCCCTTTCCAATTGGATTCTCCCCTTTTCTCCCCTCACTACGCCTTGCCTAAAATTATGGTTGATTAAGCTTATTTTCTATGACCATGGGTGTTGGTTCATCCTCATTCTCTAAGCCCATACACAATATTAAATTATAAGAACACCATTCACCTTTTTATTGATATGAATCCTTGTAGGTTTTTTAATTTATGGTTTCACTTTATTTTATGTTCCCACTTAGTAGTGACTCCACACACAAGATTTAATGCCTATTCTTCTAGTATCACTATTTGTGGAGTTTTTACATCAAAGGATACCTAGACTGATTTAGTTGTAGGATGATATCACCAAAAAATAATCCCTGTTCATCTCCACAAGTTATGAATACATGTCATCATCCCAATAATATTATTTAATATAATTTAAATGGGTTTACGATTCATAAAAATGTTTACAAGGGTGGCTATCACAAACCCCCCTCCCTTAAAGGAACATTGTCCTTAGTGTTATGTTCTTGATTTTTTTTTTTAGCTCTGAGATATTAATATGGCTCATTAAATAAACATTTTTTACTTTCATATTTCAAATTTTCTCGCGTAACAACTTAAATGGGTATGGAACTCCATTAAAAATTTCACTTTCTTGGTGGCTATTTACAATTCATAGTGTTTATTATTCCACCTTGTCCATCTTTGGTGAATATCTTTCCAGGTTGCCCATGTATAATATCCATTTGTTTTCCACCATACTCAATTCCTTTTAACCAAACAATCTTAGCTCATTGCTTCCTGAGGCACACCCAATGTACCCCTAATCCAACTTTGTCATGCCCATGACTCTTTTAAAACCATTTTACATTTGCAAGTATTGGTATCTCTTTTTCTTCCCCTAAGTCCCTCAAGTGATTCAATATCTCTTCCATGAAATCAATCACCTTCCAATTTTAGGCACCCCCTTCTTTGCTTCACAGTACCTTAGGTGATCCATCCCTTGGTAACGTTTCCTCACATTTGATGTGATATTCATAAATTTTCACATGATATTTGGAATATTAGAGTTCTTAATTTTCTTAATTAATTAAGTAAATAAAAGGGTGGAGGGACCCATAATCCTCAAGGATGAATAATATCCACTTTTTATGTGTGAATGTGGATTAATTTAACATAGATATACATAATGGAGTAGTGGAGAAACTACTAATGTGAAAGGAGTGGGGATCATGTATCATTAATGAGATAGATCATAGAGGTTGAAGAAGTCAACTGAGATCATGGAGGGAATCTAATGTAAGATCATAGAGCATTCGTGATGAACCGATGGAGGAAGTAGTGCATTTAATGCACACATGATGGAGGGGTTGCACATTGCATATAGACATGATGGAGGACTTGGAGAGACAACACAGTTAACCACGAAGGATTATGTCCACATGAAAAACGCAGTTTAGAGGTGGGCCATGGCTTGGGAAGGATCACTTTATATATAAAGAAGATGAAGGAAAAATTGGAGGAGGCTTCAGTTTATAATTTGATGATATTTTTAGATTTGGATTTGTTAGGTGACGTTCCCATGCACTCTTATGTTGTTTAGCACAGGGTGTTCCCGAGCGGGAATCCCACCCTTACCCAAGGGGCACTTGTGTGCCCACTTTAGGAAGGTTATTTTGAGTTTCCATTCATCCTTAGGCATTGGTGCTACACTATTTCCACTCTTTGCAGGACACATACTTTTAGGAATTACGCATTTCCTGAAGATTAGTTTTGGAGGAGGAGGTTGTCTTTAGTATTCCACTTGGAGAACCATTGAAGGATTATTCCTATCACCTCGGGCTTCAAGATCAACATTCCTAGGGCTTAATTTCAGATCTGGCATCAGGAAAAACTTTATTTACCTCCTATCAGTAGTAGTCCCATCAAGGATTGCACAGTCCATATTTTCACACTAGTACATTTGGCGGAAATTCTGACACTTTTATCATAATGTCAGAAATTTCCCCAATTTCTATCAATTTTTCAAATCCCGCCACAAATCGTCGTTATACTGACTTTTAGGGATATCATATCTTTTGCGACATTTATGTTTTCCATCTGAATTACGATGTTTTAAACATTTCTTCGGTGTTACGACGTTTATGGGATGAAACGTCAGACTTGCGACGTCGCCTACACATCCATCGGTCTTGCGACGCTTGGGAGAAACCATAAAAAAAACGACGTTTCTCATATAGACGTCGGTCTTGCGACGTTGTGAAGCCAAAAATCACAAGACTGACATCTATATGAGAAACGTCGCTTTGTCGATGGTTTCTCCCAAGCATCACAAGACCGACATTTAAACAACACAACATTTTAATATGAAAAAAATTGTTTGGTTGGAAAACAAACTTGGACATGAAAAACAATTACATGAGTGGACATGTAAAGTATTAATTTATTAACAATTGTTCAACATTTGAATATGAAAAAATTATATTATTTAACATTTTTTTTATATAAATATGATTTATTTGGATATAATGCGTATTACATTATTGGATAATGTTCTTTTTTGTTGGAAAACATGCTTATACATCAACAAATTTACATTACACTTACACATGAAAACTTGCACATTTTGGTATATTATTCCAAAGGCTAGGACATGCTTGGGATATTTTAAATCGTTGATTACAACTTGGTGAGATGAAAGCTCTACTATTCTACCTTTACTTGAATGAGTGATTTGATATTTTAATTGAAGGTTGCAACAAAGACTCGGAACACATAATACATTATTGAAATGTATGTTACATTCCTTACTTGTTATAGACCCTACATCACCAACAATAGAAAAAAAATTGGTGTTACAATCATTACAAGAAATAAAATTGCATTTATGCTTAACCATATCATAATATGCTCTAGAATAAATAAACCACTCATTGGAATAAGAAGTAGAGGATGCATTGAAATAGAAACCAAAAGAAAAAGTGTATTTCCAAAAGAGCTAAGCCTGGTTGAAATATTTTGTGGAAACAAAAAAAATGATAAGCATATTTTTGGGCGGCCTGTTTGCCGTTTTCTCCCATGTGGCATCGTTCAGTTGGGCACCATGTCGCGCCATGTGAGGTCGCCCGATCGGGCGCATTCAGGTCGGGTCGTTTCGTTCGAGGGTGCCCGTATCAGTTTTTCTAAGTTGTGATCGCTCGGGTGCCTTGTGCATGTTCGAGCGGCCCATTTTCCATTTGCTCCCATGTGGCATCATTTGGTCGAGCACACCATGTCGCGCCGTGTGAGGTCACCCGATCGGGCATGTTCTGGTCAGACGATTTCATTCGAGGGCACCCATATAATGTTTGCTAAGTTGTGACCATTCTGGTACATTGTGCACGTTCGGGCGGCCCGTTTTCCATTTTCTCACATGTGGCATTGTTCAATCGGGCCCACCGCGTCACACCGTGTGAGGTCGCCCGATTGGGTGCATTTGGGTCGGCCCGTTTCGTTCGAGGGTTCCCGTATCAGTTTTGCTAAGTTGTGATCGCCCCGGTGCCTTGTGCACATTCGGGCAACCCGTTTTCCATTTGCTCCCTTGTGGCATTGTTCAGTCGGGAACACCATGTCATGCCATGTGAGGTCGCCCAATCAGGCGCGTTCGGGTCGGGTCAGGCCGTTTCGTTCGAGGGCGCCCGTATCATTTTTGCTAAGTTGTGACTACCCAAGTGCCTTGTGCACATTCGGGCGGCCCATTTTCTATTTGCTCCCTTCTGGCATCATTCGGTCGGGCACGCCATGTGAGGTCTCCCAATCGGGCACGTTTGGGTCGGGTCAAGCTATCTCGTCCGAGTGTGCCCATATCAATTTTTCTAAGTTGTGATTGCCTAGGTGCCTTATGCATGTTCGGGCAACCTGTTTGCCATTTTCTCCCTTGTGGCATCGTTCGGTTGGGTGCGCCGTGTCGTGCCGTGTGAGGTCTCCCAACTGGGCGCGTTCGGGTCAGGTCGTTTCATTCGAGGGCACCCATATCAGTTTTGCTAAGTTGTGACCACCCAGGTGCCTTGTGCACGTTCGAGTGGCCCGTTTTCTCCCTTCTGGCATCGTTTGGTCGGGCGTGCTGTGTCATGATGTGTGAGGTCACCCGACCGAGCACATTCGGGTCAGGTCTGGCCATTTCGTTCAAGGGCGCCCATATTATTTTTGCTAAGTTGTGACTTCCCGAATGCCTTGTGGAGGTTTGGGCAGTTCATTTCCCATTTTCTCCCTTATGGCATCGTTCGGTCGGGCGCACTGTGTCACACCATGTGAGGTTGCCCGAACGGGCGCATTCGAGTCAGGTCGGGCTGTTTCGTTCGAGGGTGCTCGTATCAGTTTTGCTAAGTTGTGACCACCCTGGTGCATTGTGCACGTTCGGGTGGCCCATTTTTCATTTGATCCTTGGTGGCATCATTCAGTCGGGTGCGTTGTGTCCCACCGTGTGAGGTCGCCCGACCGGGCGCTTTCGGGCCATTTCATTCGTTAGTTTTGCTAAGTTGTGACCACCAGGGTGCCTTGTGCACATTTGGGTGGCCGGTTTGTCATTTGCTCCCTTGTGGCATCATTCGTTCAGGCACGCACGTGTCGCCCTGTGTGAGGTCGCCCAACTGGGTGCGTTTGGGTCGGGTCGTTTCGTTCGAGCGAGCCCATATCAATTTTGTTAAGTTGTGACCACCCGAGTGCCCTGTGCATGTTTCGGTGGCCCGTTTTCCATTTGTTCCCTTGTGGCATCATTCGATCAGACACGTTGTGTCACGCTGTGTGAGGTCGACCGACCGAGCGCGGTTGGGTCGGGTCGTTTTGTTCAAGGGCGCCTGTATCAGTTTTGCTAAGTTGTGACCGCCCGGGTGCCTTGTGAATGTTTGAGCAGCCTGTACTTTGCCATTTGCTCCCTTGTGGCATCATTAGGTCAGGCGCTCCATGTCATGCCGTGCGAGGTCGCCTGACTAGGCGCGTTCGGGACAGACCATTTCGTTCAAGGGTGCCCGTATCAGTTTTGCTAAGTTGTGACCACCCAGGTGCCTTGTGCATGTTTGGGCGGCCTGATTGCCATTTTCTCCCATGTGGGATCGTTCGATCGGTCGCGCCATGTCGTGCCATGTGAGGTTGCTCGACAGGGTGCATTCGGGTTGGCCCGTTTCATTCGAGGGCGCTCGTATCATTTTTTCTAAGTTGTGACTACCCGGGTGCCTTGTGCACGTTCGGGCGACACGTTTGCTGCTTGTTCCCTTGTGGCATCTTTCAGTCGGGTGCGCCACGTCGCACCGTGTGAGGTTGCCCGACCAGGCCTGTTTGGGTCGGGTCGAGCTGTTTTGTTCGAGGGCACCCGTATCAGTTTTGCTAAGTTGTGACTGTCATGGTGCTTTGTGCACGTTCGGGCAGCCTGTTTGACGTTTTCTCCCTTGTGGCGTTGTTCGGTCGCGCGCACCGTGTCGCGGCGTGTGAGGTCACCCGATCGGGTGCATTCGGGTCGATTCAGGTCATTTCCTTCGAGGGCGCCCGTATCAGTTTTTCTAAGTTGTGACCGCCCGGGTGCCTTGTGCATGTTTGGGTGGCTCGTTTGCCGTTTTCTCCCTAGTGAAATTTTTCGGTCGGGCACGCCGTGTTGCACTGTGTGAGGTTGCCCGACAGGCATGGTCAGGTTAGGTCATTTCGTTTGAGTGTGCCCGTATCAGTTTTGCTAAGTTGTGACCACCTGGGTGCCTTGTGCATGTTCGAACGACCCATTTTCCGTTTGCTCCCTTCTGGCACTATTCGGTCGAGTGTGCCATGTCGCGCTGTGTGATCAGGTCACCCAACTGGGTGCATTCAAGTCAGACCATTTTGTTTGAGGGTGCCCATATCAGTTTTACTAAGTTATGACTACTTGAGTGCCTTGTGCATGTTTGGGTGGCCCATTTTCCATTTTCTCCCATGTGGCATCCTTCGGTTGGTGCGTCGTGCCGCGCCGTGTGAGGTCGCCCAACTGGGCGCGTTCAGGTCGGGCCGTTTCATTCGAGGGTGCCCATATATGTTTTACTAAGTTGTGATTGCCCGAGTGCCTTGTTCATGTTCAGGCAACCCATTTTCCATTTTCTCCCTTGTGGCATCATTCGGTTAGGTGCGCCGTGTCACACCATGTGAGGTCGCATGACTAGGCGCGTTTGGGTTGGGTCAGGCCATATCGTTTGAGGGCGCCCATATCAATTTTGCTAAGTTGTGATAGCTCGAGTGCCTTATGCATGTTCGGGCGGCTTGTTCGCCATTTCCTCCCTTGTGGAATCATTCGGTCAGGCACGTCGTGTCACGCCGTGTGAGGTCGCTCGACCGGGCGCGTTCGGGTCGTGTTGGGCCATTTCTTTTGAGGGCGCCCGTATCAATTTCATTAAGTTGTGACTGCCCAGGCACCTTGTGCACATTCGGGCAGCTCATTTGCCATTTTCTCCCTTGTGGCATCGTTTGGCCAGGTGCGCCATGTCGCGCCGTGTGAGGTCGCCCGACCAGGCCCATTCATGTTAGGTCAGGCTGTTTTGTTTGAGGGCACCCATATCAGTTTTGCTAAGTTGTGACCGCCCAGGTGCCTTGTGCATGTTCGAGTGGCCCGTTTTCCCTTTGGTCCCTTGTGGCATCATTCGGTCGGGCGCGCCGTGTCACGCCGTTTGACATCGCAAGATTGGGCGTGTTTGGGTTGAACCATTTCGTTCGAGAGTGCCCGTATCAGTTTTGCTAAGTTATGACCGCTCGGGTGCCTTGTGCACATTTGGGCGGCCCTTTTTCCATTTTCTCCCTTGTGACATCATTCGGTTGCGTGCGCCATGTCGCGTTATGTGAGGTCGCCTGACCAGGCTCGGTTAATTCGATTAGTTTCGTTCGAGGGCGGCCGTATCAATTTTTCTAAGTTGTGAATGTCCGGGTGCCGTGTGCCATTCGAGTGGCCCATTTGTGTTTTCTCCATTGTGGCATCGTTTGGTCAGGCGCGTTGTGTCATGCCATGTGAGGTCGCCCGACCAGGTGTGTTCAGGTCAGGTCATTTCATTCGAGGGTGCTTGTATCAGTTTTGCTAAGTTGTGAATGCCCGGGTGCCTTGTGCATGTTTGGGCGGTCCATTTGTCATTTTCTCCCTTGTGGCATCGTTCGATTGGGCACGCCATGTAAGGTCATATGACCGGGCGTGTTCGGGTCAGGTCATTTCGTTCAAGGTCACTCGTATCATTTTTGTTAAGTTGTGACCACCAGGTTCCTTGTGCACGTTCGTGCGGCCCATTTGTTGTTTTCTCCCTTAATGTGGCATCGTTTAGTCAGGTAGGCCGTGTCGCACCGTGTGGGGACACCTGACCAAGCACGTTCGGGTTGCATTGTTTTTTTCGAGGGCGCCCATATCAGTTTTGCTAACTTGTGACTACCCGGGTGCCTTGTGCACATTCGGGTGGCAGGTTTGCCGTTTTCTCCCTTGTGGCATCGTTTGTTCGAGCGCGTCGTGTTGCGCTGTGTGAGGTCACCCGACTGGGTTTGTTCGGGTCGGGCCATTTCATTCGAGGGCACCGGTATCTGTTTTGTTAAGTTATGACCGCCCGGGTGCCTTGTGCAAGTTTGGGTGGCACGTTTGCCATTTTGCTCCCTTGTTGCATCGTTCGGTTGGGTGTGCTGTGTCGCGTTATGTGAGGTCGCCCGACCGGGTGTGGTTGGGTTGGGTCGTTTCGTTCGAGGGTGCCCGTATACGTTTTTCTAAGTTGTGACCACCTAGGTGCCTTGTGCATGTTTGAGCAGCCCATACTTTGTCATTTTCTCCCTTGTGGCATCGTTTGGTCTGGTGCGCCGTGTCTCACCGTGTGAGGTCACTCGATCGAGAGTGTTCGGGTCAGACCGTTTCATTTGAGGGTGCCCGTATCAGTTTTTCTGAGTTGCGACCATGCGGGTGCCTTGTGCACGTTTGGGCAGCCCATTTACCGTTTGCTCCCATGTGGCACCGTTCGGTCGAGCGCGCCATGTCATGCCGTGTGAGGTTGCCCGACGGGCAGGTTTGGGTTGGCCCGTTTTGTTTTAGGGCACCCGTATCTGTTTTGCTAAGTTGTGACTGCCCGGGTGCCTTGTGCATGTTCGGGTGGCCCGTTTTCCATTTAATCCCTTGTGGCATCATTCGGTTGGGTGCGACATGTCGCGCCGTGTGAGGTCGCCCGAATGGGTGTATTCGGGGCAGGTCGGGCCGTTTTTTTTGAGTGTGTCCACATTAGTTTTGCTAAGTTGTGACTGAATAGGTTCCTTATGCATGTTCGAGCGGCCTGTTTTCTATTTTCTCCCTTGTGGCATCGTTCAGTCGGGCGTGCCGTGTCGTGCCGTGTGAGGTCACCTGACTGGGCGCGTTTGGGTCGGGCCGGGCCATTTCATTCGAGGGTGCACGTATCAATTTTGCTAAGTTATGACTGCCCTGGTGCCTTATGCATGTTCGGGCAGCTCGTTTTCCATTTTCTCCCTTGTGGCATCATTCAGTCGGGCACACCGTGTCGTGCTGTGTGAGGTCGGGTTGTTTCGTAGGAGGGTGCCCATATTAGTTTTGCTAAGTTGTGACTGCCGAGGTGCCTTGTGCACATTTGGGTGGCTCATTTACCATTTTCTCCCTTGTGGCATCATTCGGTCAGGCGCGTCATGTCGCACTATGTGAGATCGCCTGACAGGGCGCAGTCAAGTCAGGTCGTTGCGTTCGAGAGTGCCCGTATCAGTTTTGATGAGTTGTGACTGCCTGGGTGCATTGTGCACGTTTATGGCCTATTTTCCATTTTCTCCCTTGTGGCACCGTTTGGTCGGGTGCACTGTGTCACGCCGTGTGATCAGGTCGCCCGATTGGGCACGTTCGGGTCAGACCGTTTCATTCGAGGGTGCCCGTATTAGTTTTTCTAAGTTGTGATTGCCTGGGTGCCTTGTACATGTTTGGGCGGCTCGTTTACCATTTGCTCGCATATGGCATCATTCGGTCGGTGCGCCGTGTCTTGCCATGTGAGGTCGCCCAACCGGGCACGTTTGGGTCGGGTTGTTTTGTTCGAGGGCACCCATATAAGTTTTTCTAAGTTGTGACTGACAGGGTTCCTTGTGCACTTTTGGGCAGCCCATTTGCCATTTTCTCCCTTGTGGCATCGTTTGGTCGGGCACCCTGTGTCGTGCCGTGCGAGGTCGCCTGATCGAGCTCGTTCAGGTCGGGTCAGGAAATTTTTTTTGCGGGTGCCCATATCAGTTTTGCTAAGTTGTGACCGCTCGAGTGCCTTGTGCACATTTGGGTGGCTCGTTCACCATTTTATCCCTTATGGAATTGTTCGTTCCGACGCGCCGTGTCGCGCCGTATGAGGTCGCCCGACCTGGTGCATTCGAGTCGGGTTGGGCCGTTTCATTCGAGGGTGCCCTTATCAGTTTTTCTAAGTTGCGACCACTTGGGTTCCTTGTTCACATTCGATCGACATGTTTGCCATTTACTCCCTTGTGGAATCGTTCGGTCGGGCACGCCGTGTCGTGTCGTGTGAGGTCGCCCGAATGGGCGTGTTTAGGTCGGGTCAGGCCATTTCGTTCGAGGGCACCCGTATCAGTTTTGCTAAGTTGTGACCACCCGGGTGCCTTGTGCACGTTCGAGCAGCCCGTTTTCCATTTTATCCCTTGTGGCATTGTTCGGTTGGGCGTGCTATGTCGCACCATTTGAGGTCGCCCGACCGGGTGAGTTTGGGTCAGACCGTTTCGTTCGAGGGCGCTGGTATCAGTTTTGATAAGTTGTGACTGCCTAGGTTCCTTGTGCATATTCAGGCACCCCTTTTGTCATTTTATCCCTTGTGGCATCGTTCGGTCGGGCGCATTGTGTCGCGTTGTGTGAGGTCGCCCGATCAGGCGCGGTCAGGTTGGTTCATTTCGTTCGAGGGTGCCCGTATTAGTTTTTCTAAGTTGTGACTACCCGGGTGCCTTCTGCACATTTGAGCGGTCGGTTTACTATTTTCTCCCTTGTGGCATAGTTCATTTGGGCACGTCGTGTCACACCGTGTGAGTTCGCCCAACCGGGCGCTTTCGAGTCAGGTCGTTTCGTTGAGGCTGCTTGTATCAATTTTTCTAAGTTGTGAATGCTCGGGTGCCTTGTGCACGTTCGGGCGGCCCATTTGCCGTTTTCTCCCCTGTGGCATCGTTTGGTCAGGCACACCGTGTGCGGTCGTCCGACCGGGCACGTGCAGGTCAGGCAATTTTGTTCAAGGGCACCCGTATTAGTTTTGTTAAGTTGTGACTGCTCGGGTGCCTTGTACACATTCGGGCTGGCTGTTTTCTATTTTCTCCCTTAATGTGGCATCGTTTGGTTGGGCGCGTCATGTGAGGTTTCCTGACCAAGGGCGTTCAGATTGCGTTGTTTTGTTTGATGGTGCCCATATCATTTTTGCTAAGTTGTGACCGCTCGGGTGCCTTGTGCACGTTCGAGCGGCCCATTTTCCATTTTCTCCCTTGTGGCATCATTTGGTCAAGCACGTCGTGTCGTGCCGTGTGATCTCGCCTGACTGAGCACATTTGGGTTGGGTCGGGCCATTTTGTTCGAGGGTGCCCATATCAGTTTTGCTAAGTTGTGACCGCCTGGGTGCTTGTGCACGTTTGGGTGGCCCATTTGCCATTTGTTCCCTTATGGGATCGTTCATTCGAGCGCACCGTGCCACGTTGTGCAACGTCACCCGACTGGGTGCATTTGGGTCAGGCCGTTTCTTTTGAGGGCGCCCGTATCAGTTTTGTTAAGTTGTGACCGCCCGGGCACCTTGTGCACGTTTGGGTAGCTCGTTTGTCGTTTGCTCCATTGTGGCATCGTTTGGTCAGGCTCACTGTGTCGCGCTGTATGAGATCGCCCGACTAGGCACTGTCGGGTTGAGTCGTTTCGTTCAAGGGTGCTCGTATCAGTTTTGCTATGTTGTGACCACCTGGGTGCCTTGTGCATGTTCGAGTGGCCCGTTTTGCATTTTCTCCCTTGTGGCATCGTTTGGTCGGGCGCGCCGTGTGAGGTTGCCCGACTGGGCACGTTCGAATCGGGTCATTTCATTCTAGGGTGCTCATATCAGTTTTTCTAATTTGTGACCGCTCGGGTGCCTTGTGCATGTTCAGGCAGCCCATTTTCCATTTTCTCCCTTGTGGCATCGTTTGTTTGGGCATCGCACTGTGTGAGGTCGTCCGACCGGGCGCGTTCGAGTCGGGCCATTTGTTCGAGGGCACCCGTATCAGTTTTGCTAAGTTGTGACCGCCCAGGTGCCTTGTGCACGTTTGGGTGGCCCATTTTCCATTTTCTCCCTTAATGTGGCATCGTTCCGTCGGGCGCGTTGTGTCGCGCCGTGTGAGGGTACCTGAACAAGCGCGTTCCAGTTGCGCTGTTTTGTTCGAGTGCGTCTGTATCAGTTTTGCTAAATTTTGATCGCCCGGGTGCCTTGTGCACGTTGGGGCGGCCCGTTTGTCATTTTCTCCCTTGTGGCATAGTTTGGTTGGGCGCACCATGTTGCACCGTGTGAGGTCTCCCGACCGGGTGCGTTCGGGTCAGGTCAAGCCATTTCGTTCGAGGGAGCCTGTATCAGTTTTGCTAAGTTGTGACTGCCCGGGAGCCTTAGGCACGTTCGGGTGGCTCGTTTGCTATTTTCTCCCTTGTGGAATCATTCATTCGGGCATGCCGTGTCGTGCTGTGTGAGGTCGCCAGACCAGGCGTGGTCAGGTCGGGCCATTTCGTTCGAGGGCGCTTGTATCAGTTTTGCTAATTTGTGACTGCCCTGGTGCCTTGTACATGTTCGGGTCACCCGTTTGCCATTTTATCCCTTGTGGCATCGTTCGGTCGGGCGCGCCATGTCATGCCGTGTGAGGTCGCCTAACCAGGCGTATTCGGGTCGGGTCGAGTTGTTTCTTTCGAGGGCGCCCATATTAGTTTTGCTAAGTTGTGACCGGCTGGGTGCCTTGTGCACGTTCGAGTGGCCTGTTTTCCATTCTTCAGACTTAAATTGTGTGACAATATTGTGGGTGAGTTTGAAACTGGAGATTGAACATAAATTTGGTTTGATTTCAATAGACATTTTCATCAATAAATGTAAAGTAATGGATAAGAAATACCATAAATAAATAAATAAATAAGACATGGCAGCAAGCTGCAACAATACCTACAAAATTTTTACATTGAGATGCAAAGAATAAGCAACTAATTTAACCCCTAACCCATTCAACCCCTAAACCATAAACCTCTAAAGCCGCAACCTCCAACCCCTAAACCCTTAACCCCTAACCCATTTAACCCCCTAAACCCCCATTAAACCCCTAACCCATTTAACCCCCTAAACCCTAAATCTATAAAACCTTAACCCCTAACCCCTTAAACCCTAAAACATTAAACCCTTAACCCTAACCCATTAAACCCTAATTCTAGACCCCTAATCCATCTAACCCCATAAAACCTAACCCCGTTAGCCCCTAACTTCTAACCCCTAAAATCCTTAACTACTAAATCCCCTAACCCCCTAAACCCCTAACCCATTTAACCCCCTAAACCCTAAACCTATAACCCCTATTAATCCATTAAACTCTGATTCCCAACCCCTAACCCATTTAAATCCCTAAACCATAAACCTCTAAACCCTTAACCCATTTAACCCCTAAACCCTAAACCTCTAAACCCTTAACCACTAACCCTTAAACCGTTAACCCCTAACCCATTTAACCCCCTAAACCCCTAACCCATTTAACCACCTAAACCCTCAACCTCTAAACCCTTAACCCCTAACCCCAAACATCTAACCCCTAAACCCCTAAACCCCTTGATCTGCTAGGGATAAGTTACCTTGATATTAATGGTGGTGTATTCATAGTCCTTCTGAATAACCAATAAAGGGTCAAGGAAATTGACCAATATGTTGTCAAGTTTTATCTTATCCATCTCTGGGGTAAGCTGATTTTCGGCTAACTCCACTGCTTTTGATCTCAATTTTTCCAATTTCTTCCTTCTCTGATATGATACGCGAGCCTTTTCCTTTATCTTCCCTTCTAATTCTGTAATAGTGTCATAGTGATGCCATCCAACCTCTTTGGAAAGCCTTCCTAGCAGAAAATACTTGTGACCTGGCTGAAGCCTCAACACTTTCAGAGCATTTGGAATGACCTCTCTCTTCCCCAATATCTCTCTCTCTCTCTCTCTCTCTCTCTCTACCCTCCAATCCTCTCACAGCTATATCACTCCCTCTATCCTTCTTTCTTCCCCCCTTCCATATTTGTGTCACTATCTCCCTCTCTTACCCTTCTCTACCTCTCTCAGTCCTCTACCTCTCTCTCTCTCAGCTGATCCATTCCTTCTCCCCCATCTCCTTTATTTTATCTCCATATCTCCCTTGTGACTCCCCTTGTCTCACCACTTCTATCAATATATGTCTTTATAGTTATTCCTTCTCATATATATAGAGAGTTAATATATATCATGACATATTGGGACCTATAATTGGGTTAATTCTGCCTTGTTGGCAAGGTTAAAATGGTTAATCTTCGATAGAAAAAATGTAGATCAAATATTTCATCAAAAAAAGGGAACCATACCCTATATTCTTCCAGGATATGCCTATAAGTCGCTTGGCCTCTTCTTGCTCTCACATGAATGTAGTCTTGCTTGACTAGTACAGAAGAAGGTTTTGAATTATCAACTATTTTTTTGGGACAACTTTTAGTTGTTTCAACACTGCTACATTCTAATTCAAGTTTACCCTTTAAACCATATTAGTCTTTTGTACTCTCTTCAACTTTGTAGTGCTTTCCATTCCTCTCAGTCACATATGTTTCCTTGGTGTGTTAAGGGAAAAGGTTGACAACACTAGGATGTTTTTACAATAAAGAAGGGTATTTCTAGGACACAGTTAGGTGGAGCAAGAGTATAAAAGCCAAATTTCTCATGATTGTGGGACACTCAAACTTAAGATATTTTGGAGTAGTCATGAAGTGCGGCCTGGTTACTAAGACTTCATCATATGCCCATTCTCCAGACGTAAATTGTGACAAAACTGTGGCTGAGTTTGAAACTCAAGATTGAACATACATTTGGTTTGATTGTAATATAAATTTCATCAATAAATGTAAAGCAATGGCTAAGAAATACTATAAATTAATAAATAAAGAAGACATGGTAATGAGCAACAATACTTACAAATTTTTTACATTGAGATGCAAAGAATAAGCAACTAATTTAACCCCTAACCCATTTAACCCCTAAACCATAAACCTCTAAACGTGTAATATTCCGTTTTGGGAATATTTGTAAAACACAACAAACTCTGACCAGAGATGGATTGGGAGGGAATTTACCAGATATTTCACCTCTGAAAATAGGATGAGATCTAGAGGCTATCTGGCCCTTTCCAGACTCTATCTAAGAGTGTGGGGGAAAACACACAAGTGGTACAGAAATCGAAATGTAAAGGGAAGAAATAACAGTAATCAAACATACAATAGCGTGTATATAGAGCATGCACAGATACTCAAGAAATACCAGAGAATGCTGAGCCATTTTATTATACTGATAAATATAGTCAAGTACAATAGGTGATCAAAGCGATACACCTAAACTTGCACAAGGCAAGCTAAAATCTACTATTAGAACGCTGCATGGAATGGCTGCGTATTAGATCCGCATTCTAGCTACTGAAAATGGCTGTCCCGAAATTCCTCCATACAGATCTATGCTTTCCTCCCATTGTTTACATCGCCACTCTCTGGATCCTTAATAATATGATCACTACTGATCCAGAAATTCCCAATACGGACTACATCCTCCTACTTAGGACTGTGCAGTCAATAGACGCGCTGCTCCTCCACGGATGCCGTGTAGCCAATAGACGCGCTGCTCCTCCACAATTACAGCAGATCGATTCTCCTACAAAAACATTGATGGAACTATGTCACCCAAGAAGGCACTCGAAGTCCCCTG
The DNA here is from genome assembly GCA_034641835.2 of Pinus albicaulis. Classification (NCBI taxonomy): domain Eukaryota; kingdom Viridiplantae; phylum Streptophyta; class Pinopsida; order Pinales; family Pinaceae; genus Pinus; species Pinus albicaulis. The sequence continues at coordinate 692,284,174 of CM076570.1, read as the reverse complement.
GGGCTGAGGGCGAGATCTCTGAACAGAGACACTCAATGCACTAAAGAGCGCTGCAGACAGGCCAAACAGCCAGCGTGCTCAAAGTTGCAATGACCAGCTTCAAATTCATAAACTCCAATGATTTCAGAATGAGGAAAATATCTTCTTTATATAGCATTTTCTGTTCCCAAAACCTACGACCACCTCCACCCACGATACCATGGTAACATCCCTTGGCTACTTGCGCCTCCACCCATGATACCATGGTAATACCCCTTTTCTGCGTGCCCAATTTGCCTCCCCCCCCTTGATTACAAAATTATATATCCTTAGTGACTTTAGGGAGTGCATTTTATCCTAAGTGGGTTTTATTCTCCTTTTCACCCACTTTATTTATATTTTAACTTTATAAAGGAAAAATTAGTCAAAATTAATATTTCCAATTAGCTGCTGCTAATTGGGAATATTGCAGTCCTCCCCTCCCAAATGTTGCTTGTCCTCAAGCAACTGCAAGGATAGAACTGGAAGGCCTCCACTCAAGGCATGGAGTCTAAAGTATGTTGAGGAACATCTCCCTCATGTGGATCTTCCATCCCCAAGCAATCATCCAAACAAAATGAGCAACCTCCCAACAAGGCAACTCCTGAAAACCTTCTTCCACCTCAAGCTTTGGAAATGAAGGTGGGCTAAAAATATGAACATGGAAAGCATTGTATCCTACCTCAAGTTGTCCTCCTCTCCACTTATGATAAGTGTAGAGTATGTGCTGATCCCGGGCAGCCAAAGTATTTCCCTCAAATGGCAAGGTGCAGAGCAATCCTCCAAGGAATTCTCCTCCAACATTGAAGAACGCGCTGGCCCAAAACAATCCATCCATGATGAATAGGACAAGATCATCATAGAGTGTCCCAATGAGAATTTTTCTGCAATTTATACATTATAGTGCATGATACAAACAATATCTCAATAGGAAGCAGCGCAGTTTCACCCACTGTAACTTCAGAAAATTACATGGCAAGCAATGTACAAGATTCATCACATCTACTAAAAGATAGTAAATAGCTGAATGTAATAACAATACATGATCAAGCACTTGCCCATGGCTGTACATTGGATGAATATCTACCTCATGGCCCACCTCAAAAGGAAACAAACATCTAGCTGTGGTGGCCATATCTACTCCCATGTTCCCATTAGGACATGTAGTGCAGAAAATGTGAGAATTTTTCCCACTTAAAGAAACATCCAATTCATGTGTCTCCATCATAATCATGCTTCTCATACAAATATTATATATATCAAAAAATGAATTCATGATCAGCAATAGAATGAAGAGAATGCTGAAGGTTTCAGGTGGTGTAAGAAGGTACCAATAGCTTCCCAAACAAGTACATTGCAGTTTTACAAGTTGTTTCTTGAGGAAAGTACAAGGCAAAATGTTTCTTCTTACATGGTTAATCATGCATGTCCCCATATGATACATGTTAGAGTGCACAAACATAACATACAAGTGATGATAAAACATTTTCCCATGGCCACAGAAGAGATGGCTGCCTCCATCATGTATATTGGCCCAATACAACTCATGGAGCAATGTGACAAGATTGCCCTCTTGTGAAGAAATGCACTGCATAAGAATGGTAAGAGTGTGCAAATCAGTGAATATATATACAAAATTCTCACCATATGCTAGAAGCAAGATGGTACATGATTCCATACATGAGTCCTCCATAGTGTTTTGGCATGCTATGAAGAAGAATGAACCATGTACTGCAAGAAGATAATCCTCCTCATGCTTGGAAACCCAAGTCAAGAAGAATATGCCATAGTGATAGATGTCTCTATCATCATTACCTCCTCTTTTATCATCAAGTGCAATAAATATGAAATGATCCTGGAACCTGTGGGTTATGGATCCTCCATACTTATGCTGGGCACATTTCATCCATAATTCTCTGCTCCAAAGTGACAACGCTGTGAGCTCATGCAAATAAGCTCTTGTCAATACAAAGCTCTGTTCTTTGACATGCTCCTTGTCAAAGATTCCTCTAATAATAATGCAAAAAATATGGAATACTCCCCAAGATGGAACATCTCCTAAATCATCAAAGACCAAAGAGATGATGCCATCTCCTCTTCCTGCAACATCATGCAAAGTGTGGAAGCAAATCTGCTCTTGCTCTCCCAGAAACAAGCAAAGCAACAAGTCATTTTGCTGCCTCCCCATACCTCCATCATACCAATCATGTGATGAAGACATGATGAATAATATGAGTATCATATCAAAACTATGCATCCATACTATATGCTACTCAATGATGTAAGTATCCATTCTCCTACTCTTAATAAGAGTGTTTGCCAATTGATGGCCAAACTCTTTCAAGAGTAACCTGCGCAGCCAATCATCTTGTTGTCCGGTATCATAAATTTTCAAGTAGCCTCCCAACTCCTTGCTCATCAACCACATCCACTCAATCACTTGTGGATGCCTCCTTCTTCTCCTCATCTTGGTACTCCTCCAATGAGGGCTACCATCCTCCCAAATCAAATTCCTGTCTTTGCACTTCATGGGATTCTGAAATGCAACCTCCTCAAGGATCAATGAGACCCTATCAAGACTCAAATAGGTGATGGGAAAAAGCCTCCTATCATGATGTGTATGGCTCAAGGAATGTCCAAAATAAGCATGAGAGATGTTATCCATCCTAAGATTTCCTCCATCTTCTATCTGATCTTGTGAGAAAGGAAGAAAATCATTGCACTCCATTGTGTGTTGAAGTGAACTTATAATGAGATCTCTCCTTGAGACCTCCCTCTTATCCATAGTCTTCCAAAACCAATTAGGTCTCGGATCTGAAAGTAGAAGTTCCTCTTTGAGCTGAGAGGAGCTCATTGAGAAAGTGTCATCTTGAAAGGAAAAAGGGTTTCTTACTCCAAGATGTCTACCATCAATCCTGAAGGCTTCAAACCCCAACATCCAATGTGATATGCAATCCAAAAATGGCTCATGGGAATGATGGTTTGATTCCTTCCTGAGTGTTTCCACGTTTCACAACGGAGTGAAACCAAGTTGCTCTATAGTAGCAATGGGATTTGACCCTTGGTCATGAAAAAGTAAATCTCCACATTGATCAAAATAATTTGCTGCAACAATGGAATGTGGAAATATTTTCATACCTTTATGTGCATTTGGAACTTCTTGCAGGGATGCAAGAGTCCCTTCCTCAAAAGTGTTGGCTGCCCCAACTATTGATGCATGTGGCTGCTCCTCCATGAGTGTGACAGCGTTATCACAAGCCTCCTCAAGAGGTGATGTGATCTTTTCTTTCTTTGACCTTTCTCCATCAAAGTTTTGGATCAACCTTTGAGTGAACTCTGCAAAAGTCTTCACCCTTGCATGGCTCAAGTGGCTGCACCACTAGTCATAGGCTTCACCCTCCAAGTGCAGCACTGAGCTTTCAATAGCTTCTTTCCCTACTACAGGATGTAGTAGGAAAAATGACTCCAACTTTCTCACCCAAGTTTTTGCATTAGATGACCCATCAAAGGTAGACAGCATAAATCTATTACCTTTGATTTATTTTCTGCTACATGGTCTCTTCTCTTCCTTTAGCTGGATGAAATGAGGAAAATCTAGAGTCTCCCTGAAGGCTCTAGGTTGAGATCTATACTCAACAAGGTAATCACTGAGAATCTGATGATCCAAGTATCTTCCATGCTCAATATCTTTTTCTTGATGAGAATAGGAAGTGCATGGTACTTCCTCTTCTTTTTCTACAATCTTCTTAACCTCCTCAAAGGTGGATGCATATCCTCTGGATCTGAAAATAGATGAGAATAAACTCATCTTTTTCAATGTTCTGATCTTCATGGGCTTAGACTCACTGGGTGTATCCACATGCTCCCCATGATCCTGTGTGCCCTCATCCTCCAAGTGCGAGGTAGCCATATTGATGGCTTCCCCTTCCGTTATTCGGTCAAGGTGGAAAGAGGTATCCAACCTTTCCACCCCATCTCGAACTATGAAATTATTGGATCTGTCATATGTGGGAAAAGGTGTCCTCCTAGTGGTATGCTGCAACTCTGAAATCTGCGTGCTAGAGCCCCCACTGTTCCTTCCTCCTGCATCCTGCCAGAGTTGACAATAATATTTGAAGGGAAAAGCCGCTCTGAAGTTTTCCCCTATGGACTGCCATTCGCGGAAATAATCTCCATCATGATAATGTCGATGTCCTCTATGATGGTCGCGAGGTCTGTTGTCCCGCTTGATCTGAACAAAGTCTTTGAATAAAATGGCATCCCTGAACTCTTGCCCAGCTGCCTAGTACTCAACAAAATAATCACCTATGCGGTCAGACTCTAGTTCCTCCTGTACTCCTGCCCCAGTATCTGCACTCAGAAAAGTGGGCATAGTAGCACGAGTGGGAGTGGCAACCTTCTCCTGAAAATGGTGGGATGTGCCCGACCCCTCACCAACTTGGAAACCCTTTAGTATTTCACGTTGTCTAGCTTCCACAAGCGTGAATCTCTAGCCCATCACCTCTATCTACCTCACCAGATCTTGCACTGATCTGAGGAGTGCTTCCCCAAACTGTTTTGCATCGCTATCCTCTACCATCGGCTCTCCTTGCTCTGCTTCTACCACAGGCTCCTCCTATTCTACGCTCACCACTCAAATGCAGTCTCCCTCTCCGTAGGTGTTCTACGTTCAATATCTCTGTACTTCATACCTCTGTGGCAGATGTAGGGGTTTTCTTTTGATGACATAGACTACTATCTCCACAGGCTGAGCCAGATCTATGCTCTGATACCACTGTAATATTTCGTTTCAGGAATATTTGTAAAACACACCAAACTCTGACCAGAGATAGATTGGGAGGGAATTTACCAGATATTTCACCTCTGAAAATAGGATGAGATCTGGAGGCTATCTGGCCCTTTCAAGACTCGATCTAAGAGTGTGGGGGAAAACACACAAGTGGTACATAAATTGAAATGCAAAGGGAAGAAATAACAGTAATGCAAATATATAATAGCGTCTATATAGAGCATGCACAGATACTCAAGAAATACCAAGAGAACGCTGAGCAATTTTATTATACTGATAAATATAGGGAAGTGCAATAGGTTATCAAAGCGATACACCTAAACTTGCAGAAGGCAAGTTAAAATCTACTATCAGAACACTACATGGAATGGCTGCGTATCAGATCCGCGTTCCAGCTGCTGAAAACGGCTGTCCCGAAATTCCTCCTTATGGATATATGCTTTCCTCCCACTGTTTACGCTGCCACTATCTCGATCCTTAATAGTATGATCACTACTGATCCAGAAATTCCCAATACGGACTATGTCCTCCTACTTAGGACTGCGTAGTCAATAGACACGGTGCTCCTCCACGGATGCCACACAGCCAATAGACGTGCTTCTCCTCCACAATTACAGTGGATCAATTATCCTGCAAAAACACTAATGAAACTACCTCACCCGAGCAGGCACTCGAAGTCCCCCGGGGGTGAGGGAAAGATCTCCGAACGGAGACACTCAATGCACTAAACAATGTTGTATACAAGCCAAATAGCCAGCATACTCATAGTCGCAATGACCAGCTTCAAATGCATAAACTCCAATGATGTCAGAATGAGGAAACTATCTTCTTTATATAACGTTGGCCATTCCCGAAACCTACGGTCGCCTCCACGCACGATACCACGGTAATATCCCTTGGTTGCATGTGCCTCCACCCACGATACCATGGTAATACCCCTTTGCTTCGTGCCCAATTCGCACCCCCCCCCGCCCTTGATTACAACGCTATATCTCCTTAGTGACTTTAGGGAGTGCGTTTTATCCTAAGTGGGTTATATTCTCCTTTTCACCCACTTTATTTATATTTTAACTTTATAAAGGAAAAATTAGTCAAAATTAATATTTCCAATTAGCTGCTGCTAATTGGGAATATTACAAAATGTCCCTTAACCCCCAACCCATTTAACCCCCTAAACCCCTAGTAAACCCCTAACCGATTTAACCCCCTAAACCCTAATCCTATAAACCTTTAACCCCTAACCCCTTAAACCCTAAACCATTAAACCCTTAACCCTAACCCCTTAAATCCTAATTACCAACCCCTAACCCATATAACCCACTAAAACCTAACCCCATTAGCCCCTAACTTATAGCCCCTAAAATCCTTAACTGCTAAATCCCCTAACCCCTTGAACCCCTAACCCATTTAACCCCCTAAACCCTAAACCTATAACCCCTTAACCCCTAACCCATTAAACCTTAATTCCCAACCCCTAACTCATTTAACTCCCTAAACTATAAACATCTAAACCCCTAACCCATTTAACCCCTAAACCCTAAACCTCTAAACCCTTAACCACTAACAATTAAACCCTTAACCCCTAACCCATTTAACCCCTATATACATAATACATAAATTACAAATAATTAATATATATATATATATATATATATATATATATATATATATATATATAAAGAGATTAAAACTCCAAATATTTAAAATACAACATAATTTAATAGTGTAAAGTTTAAAACTCCTTTTAATAAAGCATGATGATTTAGTAGGGTAGAAGAATTACTATATGCAAAAATCAGTCTTTTATTTACTCATATAACTTTAATTGCTTCTCAAAAAGATATTTTTTATTTTTTTGATTGTAAATATTTTTAAACAATCAAAATAAACAAACATTTAATTATTTAGAAATTATTTCAATTATTTAAAATGATTGAAATTATTAAAAAATATTTATTTTTAAATTAATTTGAGTGGCCTTAAAAAAAACATACATGTTTCATTTCAAAATGTCAAAATTTTTGACATATCAAAATTTTTAATTTCCCTCGTTCATTTCACTCCAGTTGCATGGTTTGTCTAGGGAAGGAGGGAGGATCTGATCCAAATCTGAGTTGGGTCGATAGAAAAAATGCTAGATATCCTTCACATTCAGGGGGGGCAATGTGACAACTAGATTGGCTCCAATTTTTGGGAAGTTGTATGTGAAGAACACGGGATGGATCCTACTGAGAGATATCAGGGCACTTCAGATCTACAGCTTGAAAGGGTTATGGAAAACTCTTCAGACCAGATAACTTCGTTTTTGGCCAATCTGGGGCTGGAAAAACAATTGGGCCAAGGTCATTACATGGAAGGAGCCGAGCTCATTGATTCTGAGCTTGATGTCGTTAAGAAGGAGAATGAGAACTGTGATTGCCTGCAAGGTATGTGTATTTTTCAAATTCAAATCCTTGACCTTGTGTTTTTGAAATGTAGGATTTCATTTGCTAAAATGATGTTGGTTTTTGTTGTGTATAGTTTTTTTGTTGTGTGGGTTTTTTTTGTGTACAGGGTTTCATAAAAAGTCCCAATATGAAGCAGCAGAGTGTTTTCATCCGTGTCTCTGCAAGTCCCAATCTCAAGCCACATAGGTACGATCTCTTTCATGCTTTATGTTTTTTTTTTTTAATGCATGAAGTAAACTGTTGAATTGCTTCACATAATTAGTTGGAAGTAAACTCTAACACATATACAATCATGTCCTCTGATCCACAAACAATCATCTCCTTTGAGCCAGAAACGACTTAATCTGCGGAAGATAAATCCCCAGAAATTCCAATAGTGCCACAGTGTGTATCACTGACCGAGGAATAGAAAACTATATTAAGCAAGGAGGCATTCACTAGTATGATTGAAACCTATAGGAAAGATGATGGTGCAGGGGTCAGGGATTTGCGATGTTCTCTTCTTGCATGATTGATTGCTCAGGTATATGCTAATAAAGTTTTTTTTATCAATAGTCTGTATGAACTACTTTAGAGATACTCGAATTTGACTTTGCCTCGTCATCAATGTTTGGCTTTAATGATTGCATTCTGAAATTTCAAAAGCCTCTTTATAAAGGCGGTTTTCTCAAGAAAACACTAATATGGTAATACCTCCTCTACAAATGAAAGGCGAATCTTCAACAAATTAGTGTCTACACTAAATCCTTGTACAAAATATTCTTACGGAAGTGCCTGCTTGCACCATTACTGATTCTAACACCTCGCTCAAAATAATGTCACCTTATTATATGACATCTGCAACCAACCACCTTTCATCATCAATCCCAGATTGTATGGTTATTGTTACATTGATTGCATGATCATGAGAGCAATTTTCAAATTCCATTCTAATAAGGCTTAGAAGCTATAAAACTTGCAATACAAATTCCTGAAACTTTGACCATCTTACCTATTCATATTGCAGACCTTTTGCTTTAGATAGTCTCTTCTGGCCTTACCCCCGGCGAAGTTTCTTAAATCAATAATATTTATAAATATGATGATCAAAATGAATAAATTAATTGCGAGACTATCATGCTGGGATACACCATGTTCAAACTCTTTTCCATAAGAATGGACAAATTCATCTCCATATGGGAAGAGAAGAAGAAATTGCAGGTTTAAAGTTTAGTCATTGCAAATGGAATCACCGTACTTTTGACTATTTTTGAATCCTCCCAAATGCTATTGAGGATGCAAAACTAAGTATATTTTTTATCCATGGACACCTGTTAAGCCTTTCAGATAGTTGGAAAAAACCTACTATTTGAGAGACTGAAGGTATACCTCTCCTATACTTGGTGATATCTATAATTATGATCCTATATGAGATTAAAATGATCATATCTGGGGTCTATTATATACATTAACATAGTAGTCAAGCAAGAGTGTCGACTACCTCACATTAATTGGACTTCATATTTATGGATGAGAGTTTCTCATTTAAAAATCCATGGGTGGTAAAGGTGGAGGCCCTCTATAGGATCTCCATTTCACTATTTTTTCACAACACTATCCTTCTATTTCATGAATCCAAAAACAAAAGTACATTTTGAGCTCATTCTGGGATGAACATGGTCTTCAAGTCCACCTTGCAAACAAAAAATAATGTAAGTAATCTCACGTTATTTTCAAGGATAGCAGGTAGAAATGGTGACATCCTAGTCTTTCCTTTGAATGCTATTATTTGGTTCATCTTTTAACTTGCTTTTGACATTTGTATCAATGTTGAAAAGATGATTGCAACATTAACAACCTTGGAGAGACGATGTTTCCAACTTCAGTTTTAGGATATTCAGGCTAAGTTCTGGTTTCTTGACACCATGGTGATTCATTCTCTCCATGTTTGAAAGGTTTGGAGTTTGGAGCCCATACCTACAAAAAACAAGTCATGACTCAATTGAGAGAGGTTACTCATTTCTATTCTCTCATTTATGGGAAACACTGTTGTAACATGGCCCACTTAAATTGCAAGGCCATTGCCTTTTCCTCGTGAAATCATCCTCCATATCCTAAAGGTTGAAATAGAATATTACAACATACACTGCTTCATTTTTCTTTTGTTACTTTTGTAGGACATTAATAAACCATTTAAAATCTGAGTCTTCTCACCTGGTTAACAACTCTAAGGTACCAAGAGATACATTTCTGATTGAGGATGCCAAATTGTTAGACTATGCATCTTAATCTGATTTTATTTTCCTTAAGGAAAAGGATATAAATTTCATTGTATATGCCCTTCCATTTTCATTTTTCTTTTTGTTGGTGAGAAAATAATTCTATATATATAAGAAATAATTTTGCAAAAGTGGGGATCCAGATAGAAATTTCCACTCCAAGGACAATCCTTTGGGCACACTGAGTGTCTTGATTTTTCTTTTTCTATTTTCTGTTAGAGGCTAGTTGGTCCAATATGAAAGTAATTTGAAGTCTTTTCATAATACTTTTTTACACATGAATTTCATTTTCTTCTTGCAGAATTTCTAGAAATGAATGGATATCTTGTGTACTGTTGTAAACAAATTTAGTTCTATTACCATGCTCAAGAGAATTTAATGTTTGTCATTATTGGAGGACAGAGATATACCATAAGACCTTGGTTCTGTGTTGTAGCCTTTTATTAAGACTTGAATCAGTTAAACCCTTAGACCTATTGCAACCCTATATTGAGGCTTGGTTCTATTGAAGCCGCCATACTTTGGAACTCTTCATTGCAGTCTCAGGCCAAGGATATAGCTATAGGATTTTGACATATTTTATGCGGTGAACATCTATTAAAATCTCAGATTATCTCCTATTTACTGATGCTTGGACATAACTTTCGAATTAGCTAAGTCACCTATTTTTATTTCAGAGCTCAATGTTAAGTTAAAATATGGTGATAAGACTCAGTGAATTATGTTTCGTATACCAATATAGTGTGTAAATCTCAGTCCTATGGAATTGACCCCAATAACACCTCAGACTTACCTTTGTGGAAGTAAAGTGGTGATAACACATATGTGGAGTATATTTGAAGGTTAAATTAGTGCTTCCTTGGAGTTTAGATAGAACACATCTGTAGAACTGTATATCTGGAGGATTAAATATTCAACTGTGGAGGGCTTGATGATATTGGAGGCATGAAAAATCAACACTGTGATGGAAATTTTGATTTATAGACCACTTTCCACAACCATTTATGTTTAACGTTCCTTTCTACTAAATTTAGGTGAATGTACTGAAGTTTGTGCAGTAGATCCCATAGGGAGAATGTGACCAAACTAGCTCATCATCTTTGTTAGTAAGCCTTATACAAGACTATGTCAATGCTTCCAAATACATATTCCATTCCTCATGAAATCCTACATCCAACTCCAATACTTATGTCATTTTACATCCTTGCCTCCAAATGGTAAATTGAGTTGGGTTGTTGAAACATGGTAGTTTAGTGTTCCCATTGTCATGAAGAGAATTTAATGTTTGTCATTATTGGAGGAAATAGATATACCATAAGAGCTCAGTTATGTGTTGTAGCCTTTTATTAAGACTTGAATCAGTTAAACCCTCAGACCTATTGCAACCCTATATTGAGGCTTGGTTCTATTGAAGCCACCATACTTTGGACCTCTTCATTGCAGTCTCAGGCCAGTGATATAGCTACAGGATTTTGACATATTTTATGCGGTGAGCATCTATTAAAATCTTGGATTATCTCCTATTTACTGATGCTTGGATAGAACTTTTGAATTATCTAAGTCAACTATTTTAATTTATGAGCTCAGTGTTAAGTTACAAGACTATGATAAGATTCAGTGACTTATGTTTCATATACCAATCTAGCTTATAAAGCTTGGTCATGTGGAATTGAGCCCAAGAACACCTCAGACTTACCTTTGTGGAAGTAGAGTGGTGATAACACATATGTGGAGTATATTTGAAGGGTAAATTAGTGCTTCCTTGGAGTTCAGATAGAACACATATGTAGAAGTGTTTACCAGTGTTTATTTGAAGCTTAGGTAAGACAGATTTGTGGAGGATTAAAGATTCAACTGTGGAGGGCTCGATGATATTGGAGGCATGAAAAATCAACATTGTGATAGAAATTTTGATTTATAGACCACTTTCCACCACCATTCATGTTTAACGTTCCTTTGTACTAAATTTAGGTGAATGTACCCAAGTTTGTGCATGTAGATCCCATAGGGAGAATGTGACCAAACCAGTTCATCATCTTTGTTAGTAAGCCTTATACAAGACTATGTCAATGCTTCCAAATACATATTCTGTTCCTCATGAAATCCTACATCCAACTCCATACTTATGTCATTTTACATCCTTGCCTCCAAATGGTAAATTGAGTTGGGTTGTTGAAATGTGGTAGTTTAGTGTTCCCATTGTCACGAAGAGAATTTAATGTTTGTCATTATTGGAGGAAAGAGATATACCATAAGAGCTCAGTTATGTTTTGTAGCCTTTTATTAAGACTTGAATCAGTTAAACCCTCAGACCTATTGCAACCCTATATTGAGGCTTGGTTCTATTGAAGCCGCCATACTTTGGACCTCTTCATTACAGTCTCAAGCCAGGGATATAGCTACAGGATTTTGACATATTTTATGAGATGAACATCTATTAAAATCTCAGATCATCTCCTATTTACTGATGCTTGGACAAAAATTTTGAATTATCTAAGTCAACTATTTTTATTTATGAGCTCAGTGTTAAGTTACAAGACTGTGATAAGACTCAGTGACTTATGTTTCATATACCAATCTAGCTTATAAATCTTGGTCATGTGGAATTGAGCCCAAGAACACCTTAGACCTACCTTTGTGGAAGTAGAGCGGTGATAAAAAATATGTGGAGTATATTTGAAGGGTAAATTAGTGCCTCCTTGGAGTTCAGATAGAACACATATGTAGAAGTGTTTACCAGTGTTGATTTGAAGCTCAGGTAAGACAGATTTTTGGAGGATTAAAGATTCAATTGTGGAGGGCTCGATGATATTGGAGGCATGAAAAATCAACACTGTGATATAAATTTTGATTTATAGACCACTTTCCACCACCATTCATGTTTAACGTTCCTTTGTACTGAATTTAGGTGAATGTACCCAAGTTTGTGCATGTAGATACCATAGGGAGAATGTGACCAAACCAGTTCATAATATTTGTTAGTAAGCCTTATACAAGACTTGTCAATGCTTCCAAATACATATTTCATTCCTCATGATATCCTACATCCAAATCCAATACTTATGTCATTTTACCTCCTTGCCTCCAAATGGTAAATTGAGCTCGGTTGTCTAAATGTGGTAGTTTAGTGTTCCCATTGTCACGAAGAAAATTAATTATAGGTTGTGCCATCCAATGTTTGTCACCACTTCTTGGCCATGTATCGACTCTAATTCTAACCTTATGTCCATTTCCTACTTTATATGCCAGAACAGAATCAATTAAATTGAAATAGTTTAAAACATCTCTCCATAACAAAAATATTAACCTGAGAAATTTTAGTCTATTTAATCCATTCCTCGATAAAATTTGGTTCAATATATTTTTGTTGAACCACATTAGACAATATATATATATATTATATATATACTATATATATATATATATATATATGTTGAAATGTTACCTTAGCGTCAGACCAGCCGCCTTGTTCCTCAGGAAGAGTGATGTTATTTTTTTTTAATATTTTTACTTTTTCGTCGGAATACCGATGCATTAAACGTCAGAAGAGCGACGTTAATTTTTTTAATATTTTTACATTTGCATCGAAATATCGTCGCCTCGATCGTCGAAAGACCGACGCTAATTTTTTTTAATATTTTTACATTTGTGTCAGAACACTGACACCCCGATCGTCAGAAGAGAAAAGTTTCTTTTTAAAATATTTTTATCTTTTTCGTCGCTAAAGTGACGTTACATAAGCATCGGACTAAACGCAGATGATATTTAGTCAGAATTGCGACAATTTGTAAAACGTTGGAATTAAACTTTGGAAGCCATAATGTCGGAATTGTGATGGTTTTATGAAAACCTAAAAAGCATCGGAAGACCCACAGTTTGTGATCATTTGAAGACCGAAAACTGTGGGTCATCAGAAGACCGACGCTTATAGAACAACGAAATAGAGACACTTTGCAAAACTTCTGAAAAAGTGTCGGTATTGCAAGACTTTGGCAAAGCGTCGAAATTGCGATGTAATGGCTAACCACTTTTTTTCCGGCCTTAGACTATCACTCTTGCAATGACTATGTGCTGGAATAGCGATGAAGTGGCCATTAGAAATTGGGCCAAATTTTCTAGTGGCAGATCTAAAGGAGGAAGGAATTTTCTAGCACTTCGGCTAGGAATCCTGTGAGGGATCATCTCCTCACCTTGCCATCATCATTTCCATCATCCTGGAGCTTATTGCACTACATATTAGTAGGCATTGAGTCTCTCCCTCTTGTACAACGCAATTTATTCAGCAACTACATATTTAGTTGTTGCATATTGAGGAGGAGGAAGAAGAGACAAGATCTCAAGCTTCTAGCTTGGAGATCTGAAGGAGGGATCAACCATCAAAGCTTAGATCAGATTTTATAACATATTTCAGCCATCTTTGGATCCGATATATCTTCATATCTACATAACCCAACAGTCAAAGGATCAAACCCTCGAAGGGTGATTTTCCAAACTTATATATCTGGAAAATCATTTCTCAGTTCTCTTGGGTTTTCATCACATTGGCCAGATCTTGAATCTTGGTATCATCAAAGGTCCTCAGCTCCATAGATCTACATTTCCATTTTTAGCAGCTATATGTACATCATCAGTAAAAAGGATAGTGCAGTATTTCTTTTTGTAGCTCTCCAGTTACGTAGTGCTAGTTGTAGCATGTTTGCAAGGTCATTCTAGGCCACTTATTTGGCTAGAGTACCTCTATTTTTACACTGTTATAACTATAATCCATCTCCAATGAATAAAATGGCTCAACTTCTCTATATAATTTGTTTTTTTCTTTAGATTTATTGTTTATCTTGCTGCAGTTCTCATATTGTGTTTGAGCATTACTGCATTCTCCCTTTTGGGATATTACAGTGGTATCAGAGCATGATCTTTGGCTGAGCTTGTGCACATGTTGTGCTATACAACAACCCCCCATTTCATAAAATTTTACTTTAGAAAATTATAATATAAAATGGGTCCCTTTTTTTTAGATTAAATTGGTATTAACTCATCATTCCTCTAAAAATCCAAAAACAAACAAAAAATCATTATAAAACCTTTTGAGTTCATAAAACACCGGCAATTGGAAATAAAACAATCACCAATGAAGTCCCCTCTCCTTGCTCCGATGCGATATCACTATCGGCAATCGGGGATTGTGATATGAATGCAATAGAATTTTGACTTAAAATCTCTTGATGCGAGTTAAGCGATATCGCTATCGGCAATCGGGGATTGTTCGAAGACTCAAAAAACTGCTTAAGCTTTCCTCCGATCGCCGATAGCGATAAAGATAAGCGCGACTTTCAAAAAGGATTGTTATGACAGCTCAACATATTATGCTAATTATTATTAAAAATCCTTCTCACTATACAATGGTAATTGACTTAAGCCCAACCGCCAAATAAAAATAAAATCCACGTTTAATGAGGCTATTCGGGAAAATAAAGGACAGGATGAGCATTTAATAGATTGGCAGGTTCAAACAGCCAATTAATGGAGTAGTTACGCTTAAAATCCCTTCAGAGATTACATAAGCGAGAGTCTTATGATTATTTTCCATTATTTATTGATTGACATAAGTCTTTTGTACCAGTTTTCGTCGTCTATTCTCCGCATTACGTTCATTTTATCTTTTGTGCAGAGCTTCTCCGCAGAAACAAGTTCAGACCAAATGGGGAAGAAATCTAAGAAACCAAGCACAACTGCAGTTTCTGTAGTAACAGAACAACATGCCGCCGATCCAGGACCAAGCAAAAAAGGATTGATCTCAGATACTACATGTGTTGGTCTTGGAAATACTACTTGGCAGAGCATTTACAACCTGGTTGAAGCCAAGGAACCTCAGCAAACAATGGTAGAAGCTTCAGCAGACGCAAGCCAGAAATCTGACGCTACTCTGAAAGATTTGGCTGATTCCTACCTGCACAGAATAGCAGCTCGGGAGCAAATTCTTCCATATATAGATGTAGTAAGATGGGCCATTGAAGAAATTCCAATTACGAATAGAGTATTCTGCACTATTGATGGGAGAGTTTTTGGTTCGTTTCAGCCTGATGATTTGAGGAAAATGTACCATTTGCCCGAACCAGAGAAGAAGTATAATAAAGCATTCCTCGAGAAGTTTAGAGATGAAAATGAAATTGATTCAGAACCTATACGAGAATGGAGACAAAACCCGGCAAAACACAAACATGAGTCTTCGGGTAAGTACTCCGTCAGTTCCTTATGTTCTCCTTATTGTTATGCGGGAGCTATGATGTGTCGAATGTGGGGATTGCATGATTCTTCAAAATTTTCCATAGAGATGGTACCTTTAATGGAAGCAGCATGTAATAGTGAAATTATGGACTGGGGAAATATATTATCGGATAAGTTAGCAAATGTTATTCTTGACTTCAGAGGCAAATCCTGTGCTCCTGATAGAATTATCCCTCCATTTTACTATAGTGCCTACATTTTAGATACCCTCTGTTTTAATTCTGAGTTTCCTGTGTTAGGTTGGAGATGGACTCCACAAGACCCCATGCCCATTCATATATACCATCAGAAAGTATGGAAAGCCCATTATAAACACCACCTATATCAACTCTGTAATGGAATTATGCTACCTATTTACTATGCGATTTTTGCTAGACCTACTCCTAAGATCTCCTCTCAAGCAGAGATTGACTTGACAGCCCTAGGAACCTGGTTCGGAGAGCAAAAATTTACTTATGTAAGATTTTTTGGCAGCCATGCTAAGCCCCATGTCCTTCCCTTGTATATACCGGACAAACTTTTAGCTCGAGAGATAGCATATCAGCTTACATCCGCATCAGCTACAAAGACTCTCAGAAATTCAAAAAAGCAAGTCTGGCCTCCTTTCCCTATAAGGTGCGGCGTCTATACTCTGCGTGATTATAAACATGCAGAGAAAGAAGCAGAAAAGATTAATATGTTAAAACTCGCCACTCTGCCTAATAGACGCTTTGATCCGAAAAAGGTCGTCTATAATGTTCTAGATCAGGCCAAACTCACTAAATTTTAACATAAGGAAGATGAGTTTGATGACCTTTTCTCCTCGGCAGAGTCAATATTTCAGGTTCAAGAGATAGCTAAGATTAGATACCATGATGAAGGGTTAGTTGAATTTAACAAACTTAGAGAGCAGAGGTTGCAAACTCTACCTCTAGATTTGTTAGCCACTGCCCCGATGATACAATCAAGCGAGTCTGAGCAGCAGCTTACCAGCAAACATCCTACTACATCCAAAATCTCTGAAGAAGTTAAAAGAAGAGAGCAGGAGGAACTCCAGAGGAAAGAACATGAAGAGACAAAAAGGAAAGAACAAGAGGAAGCACAGAGAATACGTGATCAGGAACAGGAAAGGTAGCAAGAGCAGAGCAGCAAGAAGGTGAATGTTGACACTCAGATTGACCCAAGATTGCTCCAAGAATGGCAGCAATTCGATTCAATTATAAGCAATCTTGAGAGCTCGAAGAATGCCGATACATCCAAAGCGGCTAATACACAGGATACAATATCAAAAAGGGTTTCAAGCAAAGAAACCAGCGGTCTACCCCCTACAGGATTAGAAATAATTCCCAAAGATCCCTCAGATCAAATTATTTTGCAGGTAGAAGATATTCCTCCATGGGATGTTTTCTATAGCCCAAAACACAAGGCTGTAATAAAGCAAGAACAAAAAAGGAGAAGGATTGATCAACCTTCCCTGTTTCCTGAACAAACAGTAACAGCCAATGTAGTTTGGAAGGAAGAATGCAACCCCTTCGATGACCTGACAAAGTTGTCTCAATATGCTGGTGCCTATTCAGCGGCCACCATGGACAAGGCATCAGAGGTGAGTAATTTGTTGAAAGAAAAGGATCAAGTAATCGCTTCACTACAAACAAAACTATTGGAGGCACAACAGAAAGCAGATTCAGCAGCAATTCAGAAGCAGAAAGAATCATCGGAAGCATTAGCAAAATTGAAAACAATAAATGAACAAATGGTAAAAACAAAAGATGAGCAAATTGCTCAATTAACAGCTCAAATAGAAAAGTTCAAGAATCTTCCCCAGCCTGCCAGTTTCAGAGAAGAAGAAATACAGATTAATAAGGCACTCATAACACAAATAAGATTGTTGTGTCATCAAATTGCCCAAGTTGAACCTCTGTGTGAAATAACAACATCTTTAATAAACAAATCAGTTGATGCCAGGCAGGACTTAGAACAAGCCGATGAGACTTTAACAGATTTTCTTACTTCGTAGAACACTAATGAGGGTCAGACAGCAAATTTGCCTAAAATCTTAGAATCCCATAAAGAAATTATGTTCATGGAATGGCAGTCCCAGTTAATGAAAGCAGAGAGAGAAGTTTCTAGATGCAGATTATCTATGAACAATTTGATTGACTTAATTAATAATACTCTCTATTTGTCTAACATGATCTCTCAATGTACTCTAGGTAAATTATTATCACCCAAGACATTGGAACAATCATGTTGTCAAGAGCTAGAAAAGAATGGGAAATTGATTACAGGAATTACAAGTTTAACTTGGGACACCTATTGGTTGTTCCTAGTAAAACCATACAGCTAGAAAGCCACCCTCAAATGCTTAACAGATGCAATCGGGTGTATCATTCCCGAAATACATGATGCCACCTATGCTGCTCAAATCAATTCTCGTCTCAGCCGCCCTCAAGAAGTGGAACCAATGATAGCGATATGCCAACTCAGGACAAAAAGCAAAGAGTCAGAGTGATGAATCATGCTGTCGATTACCAGATTGCCATAGAAGGAGATATTCCAGATCGAGTTACACCAATTTAGTAGCATTTTAATTTTGTAGTTTGTTAGTTTAATTTAGTATTTATAGACCCTTTCATGTATTTAGAAAGGGTCGTAAGTTTTTGTATATGACTGAAACCTGAAGTTGCACTACTGTACTTCAAGCATATTTTTTATGAAAACTGGACCAATTTTTCCAAATTTTGATAAGGAAGCTTTTATGTGGATGTGCACTACTGCCTTTATTTAAAAGTATTTCTGAGTCGGAAGAAGGAATTCAAATTGCGATTGACATTGAGAAAGATTTGCAGCTCATATGGTACTATTATCTATGTCTGAATTCATTCTTTTTATGTAAATTGTTGTTTGATTACTTTTGCTATTATTGAATATTTAAATGTGTTTTAACAACAATCTTTATACTTTCCACTACTGGATGTTTATAGTTTTCTATTCTTTCAAGCATTTACGTATCAGTAATATAAATTAAGATAAGTGTAACAATGTTTTATCAATTACTTCATTCAACTAATTGAATGAAGTAATTATTATTTAAATGAATATCTTCGTTTATTGAATAGCGTCATCTATATGCCTATTGACAAACACAGATCATCAAACGTTGCACTTAAGAATAGAAGCTTCCCGGGATAAAATAGTCATTTACATTTTCGCTTATAGATTAAGTACTCCATTCATTATCACTTATTAGAAAACCAATCATTCATCCACCCCTTTTATTCATTACTGGGAAACTGGTCCCATTATATCCAGTCGGAGCCACCATCCCAAATGGAAAAGGAGCTGTATTAAGGTCCGGACCGGGTGGTTATCCCCCAATGTTGATGTAACGATTTTCGGGGCATCAACATTTTTGGCGCTAGAAGGAGGGCCTTTTCAACTATGAATGGCGAGTAAATCAAAACCTACAGACCATTCTCAGAGTAAATCACCCTCCACCTCACCTCAGACCTCTCGTTTGCATTCTGAAACACCAGTGTCCAAACGAGAAGAAGAGGGATCAACTATCACTGCTCAATCACACCATACTTCAGAACGTTTAAGTCCAGAGTCCCCTGAAGTTCGGTCTATCATCCAGAAACTTCAAGGCTTCTCCATATCACCTCAGAGATCTGAAGTATCTCAAGGCAGTCAGACTTCGCAATTCCACCTACCTCATCATCTCACCAGACTTCAAAGCGAAAAACTTGGCATTGAACCAGTTGAGTTACCTTTACCCCGAAGGAAAAAGGAAAAAAAGAACACTGAAGGTTCTGATAGTGAGACCTTTTCTCCATCATCTTCCATCTCATCATCTCCAGTGCGAAGTCAAACACCCACTTCCCCATTACATATTACTATTCACCAGGGGTCACCACCTTCAACATCATAACCTTTACAGTCTTTATTACTACCTCCTCCCCAATCACCTGGAACATCACAGTCAAACCTTGGTACTCCCAAGATGGCTCAAAACCCATGGAATAGTCCTGGTGCAGTCACTATGCCTGCACCATTACATCCATTACCAGATTATCCTGAGAAATGGTTACCAAAGTTTAATCTAGATACTGGAACATTAGCTGAGGAACACATAAATAATTTCATGTTGTCAGTTAATCTAAAAGGAGTAACTCAAGAAGATGTTGTAGTGAGACTTTTCCCCTACACGTTACAAGGATCAGCTGGGTCTTGGTATTTTTCCTTACCCTCTGGATCCATTACTAGTTGGAATATCTTTCAGGAACAGTTTCTTACCAAATATGGCGACGATAGATCCTTGGCCACGCTCATTAATGATCTTTCAAATCTAAGAATTGAGTCAAGAGAACCAATTAAGGAGTTTAACTCCCGATTCAATAAGCTCTTGAATAAAATTCCTACTGATTCCAAGCCAAGTGAAAAAGTTAGAAGCGAATGGTATATCACAGCCTTACCTTCAAATATAGCCATTTTTGTTGATAGGGCTGCGAAACCAACTCTGCCCGAAAACATGAAAGAGGCCATCGCTGTGGAAAAACGTATAACCGCTTTGGAAAAGAAAGCTGCTCTCGAAGATAGGAAATCCAAGAAAGTGTCTTTCAAGGACGATTCAAAGAAGAAAAACACCAAAGATCCATACGATATGGAGGGTCTTCAAAAGGTCCTCAAAAAAATGTCAAATGAAATGGTTGAAATCAAAAAGCAAGTAGCAGAAACTTCAACAAAGAAACCATTTAGGAATTTTAAGAAGAATGAGTCAAAACCACCAAATGTTATATCCAATGCAGATTCAGACCCTGAGGAAGATGAAGAAGATGAAACAATTACATCATCCGATGAAATTGAAGAAGAGGAAGTCGTTGAATGCCATGGAATGTGGGACTTCATATTGCCAAACTCCGACACCGAGACTGAACAAGAAGCTTTTCCTGTGACTACTAGGAGTAAAAGTACCCCTCAACCTATCCAAGCAAGTTCCAAGAAAATGAGTGTAGGTACTAATACTGCAAAGGAAAAGGCACCTACAAGGAAGCCGGCTGCAACAGTCCCTCAAAACCAACCATCGTCTTCAAATATACCTTCAACATCAAAGACGTTGGTAGTATCGGATTCAATGGATTACAATATTATTGATGACATGAAGAAGACTAAGGCAAACATCACCATGTTTGAACTTAGTAAGTTAAAACATTAACAGAAATTGCTTCTTAAGGAACTAAATGCAGTACCTTCCTCGCCTCTTCCTAGTGCTAAAGCTGCAAATGATTCAGGACAACCACCTTCTGGTAGAATTGAGGCTACTGATACGATTCTAATCGGAGACAGATCAAATTCCCATACCCCACCTTTCCTCTTAACCTTCAAAATTTACAATCGAAATCTACACAACTGTTTAATTGACTCAGGGGCATCATCTAATATAATGCCAGCTTCAGTTTGTTCTAAACTGAACATAGAACCCCAAAAGTCTTCAATTCACATTGTGCAGTTAGATAGAACCAAAGTCCAGGTCTTAGGGGAAATAAATTCTGTTACTATCAGGTTAGCATCTGATCCACGAGTAGTTCAAAGAATTGATATCCTAATCGCTGATATACCTGAGTTTTATGGTTTAATCTTGATTAGGGATTGGTCTGAGAAGCTCCATGGATATATTTCTACCGATTGGTCTCATATGTGGCTTCCCTACAGGGGAAAGCCAAATCAAATAAAAATTAATCGGGAGAAACACATGACCCATACTGTTACAGAGTTTGAACAAGAGAATCAACCAATTGCATTTAATAATAACATATTGGGAAATTATTCTTCTGAATCATTCTTCGGCAATTATATTGCCCAACCATCTCCGTTCTTAGTAAACAATTTCACATCACAAATAGAAATTTTTTCACAAACTGACAGTTCAAGATGTGTTAATGTTACTGAGAACTTTGTAAATAAAATTGTTGATAATTCTTTATTTTGGTCTTTATATTTTGATGGTTCTAAATCCAGTGAAGGATCAGGAGCAGGGTGTATTCTAGTCAGCCCTGAGGGAGAAAAAACAATGCTTTCTTGTAGGTTAGAATTTGAATGCACGAATAATATAGCTGAGTATGAGGCCTTGGTGCAAGGACTATATAAAGCTATTGGCCTGAAAGTCCAATATTTAAAAGTGTTTAGCGATTCTGAGATTGTTATAAAACAAGTTCGAAATACAATCCATTGTCTCTCTAATCACCTCAAACACTATCAGTCTTTAGTCCAGGAACTTATATCTCATTTCTTAGCATTCAATATTTCGCCTATTCCCAGATCCCAGAATGCAGCAGCTGACTTGTTAGCCAATGTTGCTTCTAAGCTCCTACCTTCCGTAGATTATAGCCCAGATAGATTTTCAGTAGAGTTGATTTTTAGCCATCAATTCCTGACAATATCACCAATTGGCGAGTGTTTAATCACGATGAAGACATCTTACATTTCTTAACTTCCGATGAGTCTTACAATGATCAGATCATTGATGAAAATGATCATGATCTCCAGATGAAAGAAAAGCATGAGGAAAACTCAATACCAAAACCTGTGGTCAAATTGGAAGATCTCTACGATATTAAAGATAGGTTTAAACAGGTAACCAATTCAAAAATTCAAAGTTCTACTTTAAGATTTGAATTGATAAATCTCGGTACTGAGCAGAATCCTCAAAATGTCAATTTAGGACTAGGGCTTTCTGTCGAAGAAAGGATAGTATTCATTAGATTATTGAGAAAAAATAAACATGTCTTCGCTTGGAAGTATGATGACTTAAAAACTTTTAATACATCAATCATCCAACATACCATTCCAATGCTTTCTGAACAAAAACCAGTTCAACAAAAATTGAGGAAAATACATCCAAACTTAGAGAGTCAGATAAAATCAGAACTCAATAAACTCTTGAAAGAAAAGATTATTTTTCCGGTCCGGCATTCAAACTGGGTCTCCAATATGGTGCCTGTTAGGAAGAAAATTGGTGACATCAGGATTTGTATAGATTTCAGAAATGTGAATAAAGCAAGCCAAAAAGATAATTTTCCATTACCTACCATGGAGCAGATACTCCATTTGGTAGCAGGTTCTGAGCTAATGTCCTTTCTAGACGGTTTCTCAGGATACAACCAAATTCTGGTCCACCCTGATGACAGACTCAAAACTACTTTCAGAACAAAATGGGGAACTTACGCCTATCAGAAAATGCCTTTTGGACTTATTAATGCAGGAGCTACATTTCAAAGAGCAATGGATATAGCCTTCAAAGGATTGATCAACAAAACTGTGGTCATCTATTTAGATGACATTACTGTGTTTTCTAAAAAGAGGTCCAACCATTTACATGATTTGAATCAAATTTTTGAACGCTGTAGAAAATATGGTATTTCACTCAATCCCAAAAAATCCTTCTTTTCTCTAAATCAAGGAAAGCTCTTGGGCTTTATTGTTTCCAAAGATGGTATTTATATTGATCCTGACAGGATTAAAGAAATTTCTGAAATCCCATTTCCTCATAACAAAAAATCCATGCAGTCATTTTTAGGTCAGATCAACTTTGTCAAAAGATTTGTTCCTGATTTTTCTCAGATCATTTTACCATTACAAACCATGATTAAAAAAAATTCAGTGTTTAAATGGGGATCTGTGGAAAAGGAAGCATTTGATTTAATAAAACAATCAATAATCAATGCCCCCGCTTTAAACACTCCCAATTTTTCTAATCATTTCACATTGTATACTATCGCATCCGATTCATCTTATGTAGCAGTACTCACTCAGATTAATGATCATGACCTGGAAGCACCGATTTCATTTTTTAGTTCAAATTTCCAGGGTGCAGAACTAAATTACTCCGAAGTTGAAAAACAAGCCTTTGCTGTGTATAAAGCCATTAAACAATATAGGCCCTTCCTTTTAAAAGCTCATACAAAGGTTATAGTTCCTTTTTCTGCAGTAAGGCAATTACTGATCCAAAGGGAATTAGGTGAGAAAAGGGAAAATTGGATTACAGCACTTCAAGAGTATGACTTGGAAATCAAACCAGCAAAGATTGTTAGGGGTCAAGGTTTTTGCAGGTTGTTAGCAGGAGCATTCAACATTCCGGAATCAGGTGATACAGAACATATGGAAGAAATCAATCAGATAAGTATTACCAATTCTGAATCTCAATACGCAGATTTAATCTTTTATTTGAAAAATGGATATGCACCTCCTAATCTTTCTTATAAAAACAAACGGGCCATTAGATTAAAAGCAAAAAACTTCATAATCATTGATGATGTACTTTTTAGACAAAACTATGATTCGGTTTTATTAAGATTCCTAGAAAAACCTGAAGCACAAAAGGTTTTGCAGGAGCTACATGATGGACCAGCCGGAGGACATTTTGGAGCTGACACAACAGCTCACAAAATCATTCATGCTGGGTATTATTGGCCCACTTTATTCAGAGATACTCACGAATATGTAAGGAAATGCCAAAGTTGTCAAACCTCTAGTGGAAGACAAAGAAAATCAGCTTTCCCTTTGCAACCAGTCAACATTGAGCAACCTTTTGAACAATGGGGATTGGATATCGTTGGGGAAATTTCTCCACAGTCCTCCAAACAACATAAGTATATCCTTACTGCTACTGATTACTTTACCAAGAGGGTTGAAGCAATTCCGTTAAAAACAACAAACTCTGAAGGAATTATAGAATTTATAGATCAATTCATCATTACCAGGTTTGGTGTCCCAAATGCTCTTGTTTTTGATAATGCATCTTATTTCTCTGGTAATGCCATGTTTGAATTTGCTATTAAAAGAGGATTTAAACTGAAATATTCTACAAATGATTATCCCCAGGGTAATGGTCTAGCAGAGTCTACCAATAAAAATCTCCTTAAAATCATTAAGCGAACTATTGAACATAATCATAAAAACTGGCACAAATCTTTAATATTCGCACTATGGGCAGATAGAATAACACAGAAGGCCTCCATAGGTACTTCTCCATTCAATCTTGTATATGGGAAAGAAGCAATACTACCAACCAATCTAGCACTTCCTTCTCTAGCCCTAGTTCAGTTTATTGAAGAAAGCCCCTCTTCTTCTATCCAGCTCAGACATGATCAAATTTTAAAATTAGAAGAAGAAAGAGAAAAGGCTAAAATTACTCATGCAAAACATCAGCAGATAATCAAAAAATCATTTGATTCAGCTTCATCTAGTTCTAAACAGTTGCAGGTTGGTGATTTAGTTCTGAAATGGGATAAAGCCCATGAGGATAAAGGTAAACACACCAAGTTCCAAAAGATGTGGCTTGGACCATTTCAGATCAGCGAGAAGATAGGCCATTCAACATTCATGTTACAAGATCTATCAGGAAAGAGGGACTCTCTTCCTGTTAATGGCCTCATCTTAAAGAAATTCTTCAATTGAGAAGGTAACCCCTTCTCTTTTAGTTTTAGTAGGATTTATGTTTTTAGGACCATTAGGAAATAAAGTTGTAAAATAGCTTCTATTGGCCTTTTGATACATTAAAAAGTTGCTCTTAAGAAGTTCTTTTAATATTTACTTTTGAAAATAGAAGCCTTTAAAGAGAAAAAGGGAAGACAATTTCTATGAAATTAGTTATATTCACATTTTTGAAAAACTTATTTTATTTTTGTGAACTCTCCTCAAGATTTAGAAGTACTGTAAATCATTTTAATGTTTTAAACTGGCCTCAAAAAAGGTTATCAATATCAAAACAGAAACTGATTCAATCTTAGTATCTTCAACTCTTTCCTTGTCATCCATTTTCTCTTAAGGAGAAAATTGTCCATCCCATTCATCCAAGTTTATGATTACTCAGAGTGTAATTCTAAAAAATATATGATATAAAGATAAGGGGTCTTATCACAAGCCTGCTTACCATGATCATTGGAAAATAGTTTAATCGACATTACCAACACTGCATACCAAAACAGGGTAATGGCTTATAAGCATAAGACAAGGGGTCTCATCACGAGCCAGCTTGTTCGATTAGATTACAACCAGTGAATGGCATTGTCAAACAACTGGCAACCAAACCAGGACAATGGATTTTTATCTTACAAAATAATGTAAAAGGAAAATAAATACAAAATATGAAAACATATTTTGAATTCATTCTTTTAATCATACTCTGAGATGGGAGGGATCATGGATAATCAAATGGTTAAAAGGTATCCCTGTCGAAACTATGAACGTTTGCTGGCAGCAGAGGCTCTACCTATGACAAAGGAGTTAATTAAAAAGGCTAAGTTGGAAAGGTGTTTTGTTTTATCATTATCAACCAATAGAGGCCAATTTAAAACTTAGAATGTATTTAATTTTAACAAGAGGAGAAATTAGCAAATTATCCTTTATTATATTCAGAATGTATGTATACTTAGTTATATTAGAATCTTCCTTTCTTTTTTATCAAAGTTTCTATATAAAGAAAGTTTAAATATTCCAATATTTCTTAGAGATAACTGTTTCTTCCAGCAAATCGCCAATTGTTGTGCTATACAACAACCCCCCATTTCATAAAATTTTACTTTAGAAAATTATAATATGAAATGGGTCCCTTTTTAGATTAAATTGGTATTAACTCATCATTCCTCTAAAAAATCCAAAAACAAACAAAAAATCATTATAAAACCTTTTGAGTTCATAAAACATCGGCAATCGGAAATAAAACAATCACCAATGAAGTCCCCTCTCCTTGCTCCGATGCGATATTACTATCGGCAATCGGGGATTGTGATATGAATGCATTAGAACTTTGACTTAAAATCTCCCGATGCGAGTTAAGCGATATCGCTATCCGCGATCGGGGATTGTTCGAAAACTCAAAAAAAAACTGCTTAAGTTCTCCTCCGATCGCCGATAGCGATAAAGATAAGCGCGACTTTCAAAAAGGATTGTTATGGCGGCTCAACATATTATGTTAATTATTATTAAAAAGCCTTCTCACTATACAATGGTAATTGACTTAAGCCCAACTGCCAAATAAAAATCAAATCCACGTTTAATGAGGCTATTAGGGAGAATAAAGGACATGATGAGCATTTAATAGATTGGCAGGTTCAAACAGCCAATTAATGGAGCAGTTACGCCTAAAATCCCTTCAGAGATTACATACGCGGGAGTCTTATGATTATTTTCCATTATTTATTGATTGACATAAGTCTTCTGTACCAGTTTTCGCAGTCTATTCTCCGCATTACGTTCATTTTATCTTTTGTGCAGAGCTTCTCCGCAGAAACAAGTTCAGACCAAATGGGGAAGAAATCTAAGAAACCAAGCATAGCTGTAGCTTCTGTAGTAACAGAACAACATACCGCCGATCCAGGACCAAGAAAAAAGGGATTGATCTCAGATACTACATGTCTTGGTCTTGGAAATACTACTTGGCAGAGCATTTACAACCTGGTTGAAGCCGAGGAACCTCAGCAAACAACGGTACAAGCTTCAGCAGACGCAAGCCAGAAATCTGACGCTACTCTGAAAGATTTGGCTAATTCCTACCTGCATAGAATAGCGGCTCGGGAGAAAATTCTTCCATATACAGATGTAGTAAGATGGGCCATTGAAGAAATTCCAATTACAAACAGAGTATTCTGCACTATTGATGGGAGAGTTTTTGGTTCATTTCAGCCTGATGATTTGAGGAAAATGTACCATTTGCCTGAACCAGAGAAGAAGTATAATAAGGCATTTCTGGAGAAGTTTAGAGATGAAAATGAAATTGATTCAGAACCTATACGAGAATGGAGACAAAACCCGGCAAAGCACAAACATGAGTCTTCAGGTAAGTACTCCGTCATTTCCTTATGTTCTCCTTATTGTTATGCAGGAGCTATGATGTGTCGAATATGGGGATTGCATGATTCTTCAAAATTTTCCATAGAGATGGTACCTTTAATGGAAGCAGCATGTAATAGTGAAATTATGGACTGGGGAAATATATTATCGGATAAGTTAGCAAATGCTATTCTTGACCGGGAGGCAAATCACATCTTTCACATTGAGGTATCCTCATTTACTATAGTGCCTATTTTTGAGCTACTCATTTTAATTGAGTTTCTGTGTGTTGGGTTGGAGATCGACTCCCTGAGACCCCATATTTGACCACTTATATACCATCGAGAAATTCTGTGACCAGTATCATTCCTATATCAACTACGCAATGGACTTATGCTACCTATTTACTATGCGATTTTTGCTAGACCTACTCCTAAGATCTCCTCTCAAGCAGAGATTGACTTGACAACCCTAGGAACCTGGTTCGGAGAGCAAAAATTTACTTATGTAAGAGTTTTTGGCAGCCATGCTAAGCCCCATGTCCTTCCCTTGTATATACCAGACAAACTTTTAGCTCGAGAGATAGCATATCAGCTTACATCTGCATCAGCTACAAAGAGTCTCAGAAATTCAAAGAAGCAAGTGTGGCCTCCTTTCCCTATAAGGTGCGGCGTCTATACTCTGCGTGATTATAAACATGCAGAAAAAGAAGCAGAAAAGATTAATATGTTAAAACTCGCCTCTCTGCCTAATAGATGCTTTGATCCGAAAAAGATCGTCTATAATGTTCTAGATTAGGCCAAACTCACTAAATTTGAACATAAGGAAGATGAGTTTGATGACCTTTTCTCCTCGGCGGAGTCAATATTTCAGGTTCAAGAGATAGCTAAGATTAGATACCATGATGACGGATTAGTTGAATTTAAAAAACTTAGAGAGCAAAGGTTGCAAACTCTACCTCTAGATTTGTTAGCCACTGCCCTGATGATACAATCAAGCGAGTCTGAGCAGCAGCTTACCAGCAAACATCCTACTACATCCAAAATTTCTGAAGAAGTTAAAAGAAGAGAGCAGGAGGAACTCCAGAGGAAAGAACAAGAGGAAGCACAGAGCATACGTGATCAGGAACAGGAGAGGCAGCAAGAGCAGAGCAGCAAGAAGGTGAATGTTGACACTTAGATTGACCCAAGATTGCTCCAGGAATGGCAGCAATTCGATTCAATTATAAGAAATCTTGAGAGCTCGAAGAATGCGGATACATCCAAAGCGGCCAATACACAGGATACAATATCAAAAAGGGTTTCAAGCAAAGAAACCAGCGGTCTACCCCCTACAGGATTATAAATAATTCCCAAAGATCCCTCAGATCAAATTATTTTGCAGGTAGAAGATATTCCTCCATGGGATGTTTTCTATAGCCCAAAACACAAGGCTGTAATAAATCAACAACGAAAAAGGAGAAGGATTGATCAACCTTCCCGCATTTCACGAATTAACTTGATAAGCCAATGGTGGAAGAAGATGCATACAAATTGACTGGTAAGTTGTCCTCAATATGTTGTATTCTCAAACACCATGGATGACTGTGGAAGGGTAAATCTAATTTGATGAAAAAAGGATCAAGTAATCGCTTCACTACAAACACAACTATTGGAGGCACAACAGAAAGCAGATTCAGCAGCAATTCAGAAGCAGAAAGAATCATCGGAGGCATTAGCAAAATTGAAAACAATGAATGAACAAATGGTAAAAACAAAAGATGAGCAAATTTCTCAATTAACAGCTCAAATAGAAAAGTTCAAGAATCTTCCCCAGCCTGCCAGTTTTAGAGAAGAAGCAAAACAGATTAATAAGGTACTCATAACACAAATAAGATTGTTGTGTCATCAAATTACCCAAGTTGAACCTCTGTGTGAAATAACAACATCTTTAATAAACAAATCAGTTGATGCCAGGAAGGACTTAGAACAAGCCGATGAGACTTTAACAGATTTTCTTACTTGGCAAAACACTAATGAGGGACAGACAGCAAATTTGCCTAAAATCTAGATACATAAGAAGTCTGTTCTGGCAGATGATGATCAGTTAAATAAATAGAGAAGAGAATTTCTAGATGGATGTCTGAAACATAATTCCATTCCCGTTATAATAATACTCTCTGTTGCTAACAGTCTCTCAAAACCATGCTCAGGTGAGGTATTATCACCAAAGACAGTGGGCAGTCAAACATCAAGTTAGAAAAGAATGGGAAATTGATTACAGGAATTACAAGTTTAACTTGGGACACCTATTGGTTGTTCCTAGTAAAACCATACAGCCAGAAAGCCGCCCTCAAGTGCTTAACAGATGCAATCGGGTGTATCATTCCCGAAATACATGATGCCACCTATGCTACTCAAATCAATTCTCGTCTCAGCCGCCCTCAAGAAGTGGAACCAATGATAGCGATATGCCAACTCAGGACAAAAAGCAAAGAGTCAGAATGATGAGTCATGATGCCGATTACCAGATTGCTGAAGAGGATACATTCAAGATCGGGTTATACCAATTTGGTATCCTTTTAATTTTGTAGTTTGTTAGTTTAATTTAGTATTTATAGACCCTTTCATGTATTTAGAAAGGGTCGTAAGTTTTTGTATATGACTGAAACCTGAAGTTGCACTACTGTACTTCAGGAATTTTTTTATTATGAAAACTGGACCAATTTTTCCAAATTTTGATAACGAAGCTTTTATGTGGATGTGCACTACTGCCTTTATTTAAAAGTATTTCTGAGTCGGAAGAAGGAATTCAAATTGAGATTGACATTGAGAAAGATTTGCAGCTCATATGGTACTATTATCTATGTCTGAATTCATTCTTTTTATGTAAATTGTTGTTTGATTACTTTTGCTATTATTGAATATTTAAATGTGTTTTAACAGCAATCTTTATACTTTCCACTACTGGATGTTTACAGTTTGCTATTCTTTCAAGAATTTACGTATCAATAATATAAATTAAGATAAGTGTAACAATGTTTTATCAATTACTTCATTCAACTAATTGAATGAAGTAATTATTATTTAAATGAATATCTTTGTTTATTGAATAGTGTCATCTATATGCCTATTGAAAAACACAGATCATCAAACATTGCACTTAAGAATAGAAGCTTCCCGGCATAAAATAGTCATTTACATTTTTTCTTATAGATTAAGTACTCCATTCATTATCACTTATTAGAAAACCAATCACTCATTCACCCCTTTCTATTCTTTATCGGGAAACTGGTCCCATTATATCCAGTCGGAGCCACCATCCCAAACGGAAAAGGAGCTGTTTAAGGTCCGGACCGGGTGGTTATCCCCCAATGTTGATGTAACGATTTTCGGGGCTTCAACAGGACATTATTGACAACATAAGAAAATAAGATAGTAGAGATCTAATATAATGGGGGGATTAAGTTTTTTTGCATATTTCTTGAGAACTTTGAAGGACCTCTCCAAAGAGATCAATGAAATGAAGAAAAAAAGGAAAAGAGAAACCTCAAAAAGGTTTTAGGTTGAAGAAGGTTCCAATACTTCTTATCAGCAACAAAGAAAACCAGAGAATAATAAATCTCCTCATAGATCTACTATGCCCACTTTCTTTGAAGAAGGTGAATGGTATAGGAATGAAGAAAGAATAGAACTTGAGACTCATGAGACTCTCAGTCTATATCTAGAAGAGTACAAGGGACAATCTAGAGCATTCAAGGAGAATCTAACTCTCCAACAATTCTTCAAACTCAAAGAAGAAAGAAGATCTTATAACAACAATAGAACGAAGAGGTGCAATAGATTATATTTTCCTATATTTAATAGATCTTCCTAAAGAACTATTAAGGCTTGGAAGAAAGAGTTAGATGCATTTTTCAGGCTACATCCTGTAGTTGAAAAAGAGGTTATCCAGATCACAACACTTCATATTTTAGGTGAAGTTAATGATTGGTGGTTTGTTCACATGGAGCATGCAAAGGTGACTAATTATTCATATTTATTTCACAAGTTGAGGAAAAAGTTTTATGTGATAAAACCAGAGATGCTTCACAAAGAGAAATTTCCTGAGAAGTGAAAGGAGGATGTCATTCTTGTCACTTTGGACAAAGAGTCACTACATTCACCACCAGCTACAAAGGATCTTGTATCCAGAGAAGAGACACTTACATATTTGCAATATAGTCTTGAGCTCTTGAGATATAGAGTCCCATGCATGATTGAGGAGATTCTTGGGGAAGACAAGGTTGATTCGAGTGCTGGTACATTGATAGAAGAGAAACCATCACTCTTACCAGCAGATGGAGAGATCATTGCACCAAAAGAGGAAACTCTTGTGATCTTCAAATATGTTTATGAATCTCACTTGATCAAAGGTATTCATCCAATTCCATCTCATATTGTTTGAGTACCTCTTATTGAAACTTATGGGAACATGCCATCAAGGCCAATGCATAACCAAGGGTTATAACAACATGCTGATTTGAAGCAGAAACATATCCCAGTTTTTCGTTGTTGAACTACATTCAACCATTTCAGTTTAAATTTGGAATTTCAAAAGATGGGATGAGAATTATCTTATGTACAATGGTTGGTTATGAGATCAACATTATAACTTGCTTTAAGACAACATATACATCATCTTGCAGATCTACAATGTTGTTAATGAGCAGAAATGGGAAGAAGAGGATCCATTCCTTCTGGGAGCAATCATATGGAAGCTTCACTCATGAAATAATGGAGAGAAAGATGATATATGGTATACATCTTGAGATGGGAAATATTTTCCCCTTTAAAGATGACTCTTTCTCAATGAGCATCTCACAGCTCAAAGAGAAACTTCTCGCTACAACAGATCCAAAACCTTATTGGTTTTGGAGGGCCATTAATGAGCATATAGTCTCATTAAGAGATCTCATTGGAGGTGCACTTCAACATTTCATGGAGTGAAAAGTTCTTCATCAGTTTAAGGTGGATGGTATTATACAAAGGAATGATACCATGTTTATGTAGAACATCATTCATCATCCACATTGGGATGAGTGGGTGAGGATGATAAGAAAGGGGTTTCATGACCACTTGCAGATATATGACATGGGCCAGCAAGAATCTAGGTTATGCTGGTGTCTCTTGGGTAAGTTTAGTTACTACCCAGAAGCTCCTATTTATTTGATCCATGCCTTGAATAACACTCATGAAATGAGGAAGGAGGCATGGTTGCAGTGACTGCTCTTGAGTGAGTATGGTTACCACCCAATAACTCATATTTTCTTGACTCATTCCTTGTGTATGAATGATAGTATGTAGCAAAGAAAGGAATTTTCACTTTGGTTGACCTTAAGAGAGTTTGGCCATCACATGAAATATCCTATGTCTATGTGTTTTTTATTGTGTAGAAATTGGCATGGTACTCTCATGATGTGTATTGATGGTGTTTTCTTGTATTGGGTTGATGTGACATTCAACATGTCTATCAATATGCTTTTACTCCATGATGCACATGAGGAGGTGTGAAGGCAGCAAGATCTCTTGTTTCTTTAGTTGCTTTTGGGGGAGTTTGGCTTTTCCATCTTGCATGGTGAAAATGGAGGGTGGCAGCAAGAGGCCTTACTCTGGTGGTTACTATTGGGAGAATATGGTTTGAAATACTTGTCTACCCATATGTCTCTATTTCTTCTTTTGCATAATGTTGGAAGGATGCTTGGATCCAACAAGGCCAACAAGGCTAAGGATGAGGGAAGAACCACTTTATATTATGTATCTCATGTATTGATGATGATGTTGGGTAGCTTATGGTTGTCACTCGTTACTTCTTGGAGAAAAAAAGACATCTAGCCATATAGTTGGAGGTCATTCTATGCATTATTGAGAGACAACTTTGGAACTAAACATGCATAACACATTGCATCAAATGGAGGAGGCCTTCCTTATGTGGATGCCATTTGGAGGGGAATGGATGGCTTTGCATATAGATTTGCGGTTGCTTGAGGAAAATCAACATTTTTCCGAGGAGGACTGTAATATTCCTAAATTTTCACAAGATATTTGGAATATTATATTTCTTAATTTTGTTAATTAATTAAGTAAATAAAAGGGTGGAGGGACTCATAATCCTCAAGGATGAATAAGATCCATTTTTCATGTGTGAATGTGGATTAATTTAACACAGATTTACATAATGGAGTAGTGGAGAATCTAATAATGTGAAAGGAGTGGAGATCATGTCTCATTAATGAGACAGATCATAGAGGTTGAAGAAGTCAACTGAGATCATGGAGGGAATATAATGTAAGATCATAGAGCATTCATGATGAAGTGATGGAGGAAGTAGTGCATTTAATGCACACAGGATGGAGAGGGTGCACATTCCATATAGACATGATGGAGGACTTGGAGAGACAACGCAATCAACCATGCAGGATTATGTCCACATGAATAGCGCAGTTTAGAGGTGGGCCAGGGATTGCAAAGGCTCACTTTCTATATAAAGAAGATGAAGGAGACATTCGAGGAGGCTTTCGTTTATGATTTGATGATATTTTTAGATCTGGATTTTTCAGGTGACATTTCCATGCACTCTTATGCTATTTATCACAGGGTGTTCCTGAGCAAGAATCCCACCCTTACTTGAGGGGGACTTGTGTGCCTACTTTGGGAAGGTTATTCTGAGCTACCCTTCATCATCAGGCATTGGTGCCACACTATTTCCACTCTTTTAAGGACACATAATTTCAGGAATTGCGCAGTTCTTGAATATTAGTTTGGGAGGATGAGGCTGTATTCATTATTTCAACTGGAGAATCAATGAAGAATTATTCCTATGACCTTGGTATTCAAGATAAACATTCCCATGGCTTCATTTTAGATCCAAATTCCGGCTAAAATTTATTGACCTCCTATCAACAATAGTCCCATCAAGGATTACACAGTCTATCATTGCATATCTAAAGGAGGAAGGAAGTTTCTAGCACTTTCGCTAGGAATCCTGTGAGGGATCATCCCCTCACCTTTCCATCATCATTTCCATCAGCCTAGAGCTTATTGTAACATATTTTATTAGGAATTAAGTCTCTCCCTCTTGTACATCACAGTTTCTTCAACAACTACATATTTAGTTGCGGCATCTTGAGGAGGAGGAAGAAGAGACAAGATCTCAAGCTTCTAGCTTGGAGATCTGAAGGAGGGATCAACCATCAAAGCCTAAATATGTTTGTATAAAATATTTCAGCCATATTTGGATCAGATCTAGCTTCAGATCTGCATAACCCACATGTCAAAGGAACAAACCCTAGGAGGGTTATTTTCTAAAATCATAGATCTGGAAAATACTTTATGGATTATCTTGGGTTTTCATCACATTGGCTAGATCTTAAATCTTGGCATCATCAGAGCTAATGAGCTCCATAAATATTTATTTCCATTTTCCACAGCTATATGTACATCATCAGTAAAAGGGACAACATAGTATTGTTTCCTATAGCCCTCCATTTACACAGTGCTAATTGTAGCATGTTTGCAGGGTCATTCTAGGCCACTTCTTTGGCTAGAGTACCTCTATTTTTACACTGTTGTAACTGTAATCCATCTCCAATGAATAAAATGGCTCTAGTTCTCTGTATATTTTGTTGTTTTATTTAGATTTATTTTTTATATTTCTACAATTCTCATATTGTATTTGAGCATTATTGCATTCTCCATTTTGGGATATTACATTTGGAGAGTTCATAACCAAGGAATTTACCTACCTACACACATTCATATCAGTCATGGCATGATTCATGGAAAATTATTTGATAGTATCAGGTCTCAGTGCCACCACAATGGTCATGTTCCTTAAGTTTATCATTCTAGTGTGTTTTTGAACACTCTGATATATTTAAAATGTTTTTGTTTGACCTTTAGTCTACCTAATATGCTCATGTTGGTAGTTCCATGTTTTTTCTTTAACCTTAGATCATCATAATGTTTTATCAACCCTCAAGCCACAAAATTTAGTAATGAATCAATTTGATCTTCATTATTTTTCTCTACATCAATTCCCCAAGTGTTTATCAACCCTAAGGAAAGCACTTATTAAGTCTCCATGTGATATTCAATCAAATCCATGTTGAAAACCAACCTTATAGGTACTTTCTTAGTCATTCATGCACATATAATTATTAGATCCGATTTTTGAGGTGTTCTCAATATCTCCTTGTTGTTACACCACAATGGCAACAAAATAGTGCATGGTTTCATGCAAAGCATAAAGAGTTTCCATTCAATCTTGGAGAGAGATATGTATAAATAGAATTGAATGTTTTTCATATTTGTTTCCTTCTATAGGGATAAGAGCACACTTGCCAACAACTTATTATTGGTGCTCACAATTGTGTTCTCAACCCTACCCCAAGGTTAAATCATGTATTATCATCCCATTAGCCCTAGGGTGCATCAAATTCTTAGTAAGTTCTCAACCAACGTAGTCTCCAATGGTTTTATCAGCCCTTGGAACACAACCACAACTCCGTGATTCTCATGTAGTAATACCTCTGGGTATTCTCAACCTTTATATAATTAGAGTATCCCGATTCCACTGAAATCCCATCTAGCGTTAGCACGACACTTAGTGGTATGCATGCCCAATTTTGCAACCAAGGATTTCAGTTCGTGATTAATATACCTCCTGAAACCACCATCAACATTTCCATGTCATCAACATAATACACCATGTATACATAAAATTCATTTTCACGTGATAATAAAATAATTAACAACAAGAATTCCCACTTTCTTAATTGATTCCTCACACTACTTGTAATCTCATTGGAAATTAATTCTATGTTATCCCAAACATCCCATATATATATATATATATATATATATATATATATATATATATATATATATAGATATATATAATCATCAAATTTTATGAGTTTAACCTCTCATCCCTCAACAAGAATGGTTCTTGACAACCACTTTCAAATACAATGGAATTACATAGCTTCATTTAATCAACAATGTATTTATGAAGATAGAAGATATTCACATATGTCGAATACAATCAAGTTCAAGAGAACCTATTGTATCCATGCAAGGCATGCATACATATAGAAAAACATTTATGCCCAAAATATTTCTTCACACAAATTCCTTCCCTTTTATCTTTTACGCTCCTCCTATCATCAACACCATAAAATGATATTATGTTGTTTCAGTATTCAAAAGATAATATGCCTTGCATTTTTTTTCTATTCACATATGATCATTTTTTTCCATACATATGTTTCCTTTAATTATGCTTATTTTCATATTAAGGAGAAATGTTCAAAATTATTCCAACAATGGCCTTTTTCTTACCCATATGCGGCACTCCAACCTTTCCCATTTTTAACGACTAATTATTTACATGAAGGGCCTCATCTGGGAAATTTTCTTGTTGGATCCTACTCAAATATTTGCTAAAGATCCATGGTTTTCCTAACACTCAATAGATTTCCCTAACGCCCAAAAGCATAAAATGTGAAAGGAAAAAATAAAGATTAAATGAGGTAAAAAATAAAAGGAAAAATAGATTAATGACAACAATCATAAAAATGCAAAACAAAATAGCATTTCCATACATATAGCCAACAATCAAACAACAAATAAAATATGCATTCAATCATGAAAAATAGTATGAAACATACATCAACCCAAAATCATCCATTCCCCATGGGCCCAATATTCATGGTGTCTTCCATCATATGCATTATATGCATACATTCAAATTCAAGATGAGTGCTTCCATAGTTTTTATGGAACTTCAAAACATCCATTTCCCCCCAAAATAGTCCAGGGCGGGAAACTTCGATTCAGATTACAAGTATAAACAAAAATCAAAGGTTGTGAGGGTATGATCCCTCCTTTCCTCTACCATTTGTTATTGTTTCATGTGCCTACAAATCATGTTTTCCTTGGGAGGAAATCTCTGGCTGTAAGGAGATCAGTGCCCAACACATTTACTGTCACTTGTAAATAAAATTATTTGTTGTCCCTTCATATTGTAGCCCCAAAATTAATATATTAAACCATTTAATATTTATAGAGAACAAAAATCCTCAAAGTTCCTTTCAATGATAAATGTGCATGAACAACAGAAGATGAAATGATAGTGAGAAACCATTAACAATATGTTTTAAATCACATAAACTATTATCTCTAGCTTTAGAAGAAAATGGTTGCAAGAAATGATTTCAGAATAAAGGATCACATTATTAAGAAAATATAATCCAACTCACAGATGTAAATTAGATAGCAGGAATTGCATTACTTTATTCCAATAGAAGATACATACATAAGATGGAAGAAGAAAAACTCAACACATTCATCAATTGCTGGAAAATTCTCTGAAAAGCTTTATTAATCTCATAAAAGAAAAAGTACAAAAATAAAAAAAACTTCTCAGGCCCAAAGTCCCGAACCCCATCTCTCTTTCAAAAAAGTCTTAAATACAAAGTTAAAAAATGGACAGTAATGGAACTGTCAAATTCCCAAAATGTTTCTTTTGGTCATTACATAGTAAAATAGAAAATTACAATTTCTTCAACAAAATAAAGTAAAAGTAAAATGTAAAATTGAATTTGATCATGTGATGGAAGTGGCCTGATATCTTGTTACATAAGAGGTTCCAACATCAGTATTATCAGTTTGTGGAGACATCCATTATTTAGATTTTCTTCAAAATTTCATATTTGAGCTTGAACAATTCAAAAGGTTGACATGAGCCATTCTTAAGTCTGTGATCCTGGAATATGAAGGTATTTCTAGAAACACGGTTTTCATCATCCATAACAATTGAAGGGATTTATGCATAAAATTCACAATAGTGACCCTCTTTAGGATAGGAGTCTTCTCATGGGTATTTCCAATTTTACTCTTTTCCTCTGCTACAAATGTTTCATATGTCTCCCAAGGAAGAAGATTTCCTTGTTGGTCCTAATAGGATGGAAAACCAACCCTCTATCATTTATCAAACAACGCATTAAATCTTACCACTACATCTTTAACTTCCTTAAGATTTTTCTCTGTAGTCTTCTTGTATGAATTCTTCATGATCATTTTGTTAAACTGCAACACACATTGAGTCATATATTCAATTCCAAAAATCATTCAGGTCTTGTGCAGTTTTGGAATTAATAAAATCAATCAACCTCTTGGCATACATGGCCCTGTTCTGAAATTTCAATTTATTTTCCACAATGACATTTCCTAGGTCTCTGACAATGCTCTTTTCTTCCCCAACAATAATCAACATATCCCATAAATTCTTGACAGCATTAATAATATAATTCCAAATAATCTCCCTGGCCTATATAAGGGACATATTTCCCTTCAGTTTCTCTTTCATCTCTTTGATTTACTGATAGGAAGTTTGACAGTCTTGCCTATACTTCTCTTCATTATTATTGTTCATTTTTACTTCCTACTCAGTAGCTCTAATTACTTTATAAGAAATTTCCAGGTCCCTATCATTTTTCATGAGATCAATTGCTTCAATTCTTAACTCAATAGAGGCTTAAGTTAATTGGGCAACAAGGTCTTCTGAATTTGACCAAACAAAAATAGTGCAGACATGGGAGTCTATCTTCTTCCATAACATATAATTCCCTTCTTTCATCTTAGATATCTCTTCATCCTTTGCTAGCAGAGCTTGCAACAACTTCTCTTTCTTTGTCTCAACTTGTGCTACTTTAGTAGCCATAGGATGCTCACCAGTAGGAAGCTTAAGCTTCTTCTTCAAAGTATAGATTTCAGATTCAACACTCTGCAAATATTTTTTCATTGCCGATCTATCTTCATGATCAAAACCAATATTGACAATTATTTTATTTAACTCCTAATTTTGTGTGGAGTAAGCTCTAGAGTTTTCTTTATCCAAATTCAATTGTTTGATTACTTTGTTCCACATATTTTCAGCTTTGGAAACAACTAAAATGGTCTTGTTTAAATCATTAAAAATTAACTGTCCTGTTTTCATGTGCAAGTTAATCTTATGAGGAAGAGGAATATTTTTTTACATCGACTGTCAGATTAAAATATTTGAAAGAAGTAGTAGATGAAAAATTCATTGCTGAAGGATGAGAGATGTCTATCCTTAGTTGATATTTTTCACGGTCCATGGATGTCAATAATCTTTTCCTCTCAAGAGAAATATAAGCCTCTGACTGAGACTCAATGTTATTACTTATTCTTTTGTTTCTTTCTTAAATTTGTGAGAAAACCCATTTAAATTTTGACAAAGAATCATGACTTGTACCCCTAGGAAGAGGAGATGAAGGAGTACAAGAAATGTATCCCAATTGAAAAGAAAATCCAAGCATAGTTGAAGAACCACCCTCCTCCAATGTCTTGGTTTCATTTTATGCATCACTCTCCAAATAAATTAATTTCTCCTTTTCTCCTTTAAGCCTCTTCTTAGTAGGATGAGGGGATTCCACCAGCATTTGCACATATGTAGGAATTTTTCCACCATTTTCCAATTTTTCCATCTCTGGCCTAGACTCATGAACAAATGGAGAATAATCATGCAGTTTGAAACCACATGATATGGGTCATAGGCCCATTTCTCCTCTAATGAAAAATTCATATTATTCATCATATGGAAATCCTCTTCTAGGGCCTATCTAGTATTAAAAATGAATGTCCCTACTGTCCTGGGTCATTTAAATAAATGACCCTTCTTCACTGGTACAAAATGAACTTGATCAACATTAATACTTTTTCTGATGAACTCCAAGGCAACCATCCTCATAAGAACCAAAACAAATATCCTGAAATGTTCTATATCAACTCTAGACAATCTAATTTCACTATGGTTTTCATGAGAAAACCAATCCCCATACCTTACATCTTTGTTCAATTTCAGAAAATACTAAGCTTTAATAAACAACCTTGTGCAGACACTCCGTTTAAAATTTAATACACAATAGGAAGGAAGGATGAATTAATGTCAAAAATTCCTTCATTTCCCACCTCCTTTCATGCTAGGTCTGTCCAAAAGACCACTGATTTCTTATTCTTATTCACGTCAACAGTATTTAGCCCGAATTGAGTAAAACTATCCACATTACTCTAAAGAAATAAATAGGTGACCAGGGATGGAAACCTAAAACTCCCTGTAATTGATAAACTCATGAATTGACTATTTACAACATTCTCCAAAAATGTACGAATATCTAAAACCACCCTAGGCTTCATCATTAAAGAAAACATTACAATAATTGAATTATCCTCAATTTCGGCATCTTCTTTACCTAGGATTTTAGCTAAAATGTGGAGAATTGGGCTTAGATCTTCAACAAAGAGGCTCAAATGATATTTTTAAGAATCCATGGAAAAACGTTCCCTTTTAGGAATTAAATGGAACACAATTAGGGCAACCTCAGGTCCTTGAAATTTTTGAAAGTATGTGGAAAGGGACTCTTCAGTAAAACTCACATATGACTCTGCAGAGGAAAGGAAAAAAGACTGCCTAATTAATTGAGATGACACTTGAAAGAAATTTTCTCCCAATTGGTTGATGACAAAACACTTTTGAGGATACATGGCAATGAATAACCAATGGATAAACTAAGGAAACATGTAAGTTTGTGGAAAAAAAACTGACAAGACTCGAGACTTGATTAAACTAGAGTAAAATGGGAATTTTGACTGATTTAGGATGACATGCTGATAGAAAAGTGGGCGGTATACTATGAAAAGTATCCATAATGTCACTTTTTATGTCCATAATTGGAATATGAGTTAAAGTCCCAGCCATAATGCTTTTATTTGACATTTTGGAAAAATTTAAGAACAATTTTAGGGGTTACCTGGCCTTGTCGAATCAGTTGGTGACTCGGACGCTAGTACAAATGTCAAAGATATTTTAAGTTATTCGAGAGTGGACATTGAAAAAATAAGGGTAAAATTACTTTTATAGGTGGAGAAAATGATTGGGGGGGGGACAACGTATGGAAGTGTAATGAATGATGAATGAATGACAATATTAGTAAACTGACATGGAGGGTGATGTGGAAAACACAGTTGGCTCACTTGCCAGTGTCATGGGCCCATTAGATGTTTTCAGTGCTAGGGAACTCCGCAGTATGGGATTGATCATGGTGCAGTGCCCATGCAGTTAATATAGGCCACTCATTCCAGTCAATTGTTGGGAGTCAAAGATTCTAGCAGAGGCACCATGCTTGTTAATATCAGATAAAGTTGTGATTTCATACTACTCCATCGCGGGAAAGCTTTTCCAATGTCACCTGTTCGTATTTTAACCTCATGTGCTAAATGTAGTCCCAACATCTATCACATTTACTCCGAACACTTTTAGTACATGATTTTAAAAATTTTATTTTGTGCATATGCATATATATATTTTTAATTTTTTCAAGAATACATAAGGTCACATATACAACATATAATAAATTTAAAACAGGCCATAACAACTCACATGAACCATACTT
The DNA here is from genome assembly GCA_034641835.2 of Pinus albicaulis. Lineage (NCBI taxonomy): Eukaryota > Viridiplantae > Streptophyta > Pinopsida > Pinales > Pinaceae > Pinus > Pinus albicaulis. The sequence continues at coordinate 692,242,075 of CM076570.1, read as the reverse complement.
TTTCTTCCTTTTCAATTTGTTCGGGTAGTCATTTTTCAAATGTTCTTCCCCACATAACCAACATCAGATTGGATTTCTTTCCTTTTCAACCTTATGAGGCATATTTTTGGCCTTGTTAGCATGAATTTCATGTTTCGAGGATAAGGCATGTCATGTCAACTCCTGCATGCATTTCTGTAGCATTGAGATTTATTTGGCTAGCCCTTGTTGCTTCTTAGATATTTTATTAGTTTCTTCTGTATACATCTTCAAATCAAGCTTTAATTTCTATAAGGTCCTTACTCTTTTAGGGGATTTTCCCCTTTTCTATCCATGTTGAATTCCACTGGCCATGCCTTTCCTTTTTCTACCACTGTTTCTTCTTATATTCAATCACGTATTGACACAATTGTTATTTTAAATTAAAATCAATTATTTCACTCGTTAGCTCACTATGTTAGTGCCAATCATCTTAAATTGTAGGCATACAAACATGTCAATTTTATATTGACAACATGTCTGTAAATATGGGACATAAATAGGTATACTCTATACCTCAACATAATTTCAAAAGTTGAAATGTTTACATACATGTTTATATAAACTATTTTTTAAATACGAGAGTATAATTATTATAAGTTTTAGGAATTGACATTAATCAATTTTAAAATCAACCTATTTACCATTATATTCAACCTCTTTTTCAAGGCCAATAATAGCAACTAAAATCAACCTCTATACCAATTATAGCAACAAAAATTAAATTAAACCTCTTTAGCAGGGTTATCAACGGTGACATCTGCACTCTTAAAATATTAGTTAGAAAATATTCTAACACTTAAAAATCTATATTTTTTACTTTTCATAGTTATAATGTTTGATTGGATAGTGCTTGGTAAACAAAAGTTCAATGTAACTTGGTATTTGGATGTGATATCTACCTGATACTTGGCCCGAAGAGTTTTTCACAAGGATATTGGAAGAATTTTTTATGATCTGGTATTAGTTTTTATTTGGCATCTAAGGCTTGATAAACCGACTTAGTTGAATTTATTGCACAATATTTATTTCTGTGCAGCTGATTATATAGGTTTTGTTAAGTGTTATTTTTGTATAAATCATATATGAAGCAAGCTCCCCAAGCCTAGTATGTGTACAATGATAGTTACTGGTGAAGCTAGGAAGATGTGCCGATCAAAACGTCTACTTCATAGGTTGTCCAAGGTACGAATTTGATTTTGGTTTTATATGTTGATGGTCTATTCTTGATAGGTGATCATATATGTAAGAGGGATTTTTCCTCTGAAGTTTGAATTGAATAATAATGGCATGAAAAATTACTTTCTAAAGTTTGGGAAAGAAAATCTATATCGTGAAGAAAATGAAGAGTTTTTTGAAAAGTGGAAATCCTTGGACACTCCGATTTAATTTCAAGAAGTTATGAAGAGATATTTTTGAGCCTGAATTAGCAATTGATAGTTTTTTGAAGCATTTATGTTTCATGTTTGAGTTGTCGCTGAGCACCCTTCGATATATTTGAATGGAGCGATCAATTTTTGATCTGAGATATTCTTCCTATGATATGTGATTGCATGGATGTATTGATGCCATTTGAGATTTTTATCGATAATATAAGAAAATATCAATGCTTCCTCAGTATAAAATCTACAATGATATTTTTAGATGAGAATTTCATAGCTTTAAGAACACCCGAGGTTGAGTACCATGTTTCTCGCATGACTAGCTGTGAGGTAGGATGAAGAAACCCTTTGGAGAGCTATTTTGAGAAGGTTTTGGATCTGATAGGGATACATTGTGATCATATTTAATTATATTTGATTGGTAGAGAATCTCGTATATAGATAGGACTGAGATATCTTCATCCAAGTGCTATTGTATAAGAAAATATTAGGCTTGTGATTGCTGCCTTTATGAGAGTAAGGATGAATAAGGTATCCCTCTTTTCATATATTTTGTTCTAATATAATATTTTTATGTCCTACATGAACAGGAAACTCCTGCTATTGTGACATGATGATGAATTTGATACTATATATGAGCATGATGATATGCTTCATATTTATTCAGAGAAATACTAATTGAGAACATTGATCCAACTCTTCTTCCCCTATCTAAGCTTCCAGGGTTAGGAATTGAGATGTAGGGCTCCAAGGGTTGAGGGATATCTAGACAATAGGGTCATGCATGTTTCTCCCCTATCTATTAGCCATAGGTTTGGAGATGTTGCTCCCCTATATTGGTATTTGCATAGTATACCCCAGTTGGCATCATACCCACAATATGGGATTTTTGGGATTGTCCCTAGCCAACTAGTTGAGGAGGCATAAGGGCGTGTGATCGTTACCTTTTGGTATGTTGGTTATCTCACCCAAACTTGGATTATGATGTAGGTGTTCTACCACATGTATCTTAAGGGTCATTTCTGGGAATATCAATGGGAAATATAATGGGTTGAGAATTGTTCCCCTATATCACCTATTTTGTGATATGGGTTTGAAGATGTTTTTCTCCCCCATGAGATTCTGGGTTGATATGTGCTTCGTGATACGGTTTAACGGTTGAGATGTGCTCCATGATGTGGTTCAGGGTTGAGACTAATCTCCCTGATGTTGCTACAAGTTGATTAAGTCTCCCTTAGGATAACCTCTTTGACGTTTCCCGGATGGTAGCTTTGGGATACTCATTGCAAGTGATTGCAAGTGGAAGTCATGGTTCCTCGATGAATAGAGGGTGGTAGCTTAGTCTTCCCTCTGATATAAAATTATTATTATTTTAGTTTAGAGAATTTCTAGCATATGATCATGGATAATTAAGAGATAAACATGCATAAGCAAGAGATGAGAAGAGATGAGAAATGATGACATTTGATGATGAGGTACTTGAGATTGTATATGATTTTATTTCACGATTCTTCCGATGATTACATGATGCAATTGGAATTTATCCCTAGCTGAGAGGGAGTGTTAATTTGGAAACCCAATGGAAATGTTCTAACCATGGGATGAGATTCCTCTTTTCGATATGTCCATTTTTTTACTATTAAAGCACTCAATTTTGATAAGGGAAAGTGTATTTTTGAATTAAAAGCCCACATGTGTATTATTTTTCATGTCATACCTAAAGAAAATTGGACACCCTTGGAAGGTTATAAATACAAGAGAGCTCAACCTTATTTGGGAAATAATCTTGGATCATTCTTCTATTATTTTTCTTCTTTTTGGTTTGCATGAGTTTGAGGAAGGTCCACAGAGGAATGTGCTCACACGAAGGTGAAATTGCGGGGCCCAAAGCTCCCATTTTTTATTTATTTATTTTGGTTCTTAACCTCAAACATGTCACAGAGAATTCTATATTACAACCACATGCATGGGAAATCATCCGTGTGGTTGAAGCCTCTCATCCACACACACAACATGCCTTCCTTATGGTTGGTACCTAGGGTTTATTTTTTTAGTTAACCGAAGTTTTCGTCAGTTGACCACAGGGTTCAGAAGTTGATCGCAAATAGTGACATTTGATCATAGGAATATAAAACATGGTTTTGGTTATTAGCTTTGTTTGGTTCATCTTATGAATGTTGATTAGTTGATTTTTTTGGATAGTTTTATGTTTGAATATATGGATCATTATACTTGATTTTGTTGGGTCATTCAATGAAAATATGATAAGAAGAAGAATTTGGAAGGGTTTTCTCCATAGTGGGTTTTTCCTTGGTCTCCAACCAATCCTAATGTCTATATGTGTGAATGTTTTTCTTCTATTCTTCCTTTATGTTATGCTTCATTGATGAAGATATTATTCTTTCTATATAGTTGCATATGTTGCTGAATAATGATGTAAATATGAACAATGTTATGGTGTTATGGGGTGAACTTAATATGGAAATAATGAAATGAAATTATCAAAGAAAAATAAATATAGCCTTAATAAAAATTAACACTTTCTAGACTCAAAGAAATACCTAGATTCCCCCCCCCCCCATTACATGTCAGTCTTGGGTGAAACAATGGGAAACATTATCTCCCACTGATTTCATTAGTCACTCCGATGTTTGACACCACCATATTTTTCACAATAGTCGTTTATAATAATATACAACAATTGTAGTTATTTCATATAGTCAAAGTGTTATCCATAGAATCCTTTCTGTGGACAGATTCAATCCCTTTAGTCCTAATGGGAGGATATAGCAACAAACGAGACAAATATATGCAACCTTTCCTAAATTATGCTAGAAAAATGTGAAGGAGGATAGATTTCCTACCTATTTCTTATGTTAATGCCCATATTTGGTGTAAAAATTTCTTCTTTCACTTCCACACTGACGATATTCTCTCCGCTGGTGAAGACAAATGCCTGCAAGGAAGAACAAGTCGAGAGTAAAAATAGATTCAAAGAATAACAATCTCTAGTATAAATTATGTAGCAGATCAAGGAGAACTACAATAAACATGCCATAAAAGACATATTTATGGAAAGGAATCACATAATGTATTATTAATAGAATTTTAAATTCAGCAATACAACCAAAAGCATTGATGTTGGATGCATCCTTTAGGTGAGACTCCAAGTCCTAGCCTTGACTCTTCAAACAACTTCCTCCTTCACAAATGGGCAACAATTAGGCATGATTCAGCTCATAGGATTGCAACCAACCAAGATTGAATGGTAGGGGTTTCATTTATAGGGAAAGAGAGGGAGTTGAGGATCCATAAAACATGGGAGGAGTTCCATATATTAAGGGAAATATACATGGAAATAGGATCGATGTCCATGAGTGGGAGGTATCACTCATATCATCAAAAACCTGAAACCACATCGTCATTCTCTAGGCTTCTAGTAAGGGAGGCTTCTCCTCCATTTTATTGAAGTGGACCAATGAAAACTTTCTTGACAAAAGACATGCTTCTAGTGCTAGAAACATGTGCTATAAAAGGTGACAAGTGCAGGTTCATTAGTAGTGTGGAGTGCGTTGGGCTTGTAAAACAAGGTTTTCGACAAGATTTTCATAATGTTTTTAAATCAAGTCTTCTTCCACTTCTTCAGGGATGTTCTGTAATGTTCCTTTTTCAGAAATATCACAAGTCTATTCCAGAGATAGACTGTGGGGGAATTTTCCAGATATGTCACCATCACAAGGAGGGTGAGATGCAAAGGCTACCTAGCCCTTCACAGACTCTGTCTATAGATATGTGAAAATTCCTTCCTTAGGAATTTCCCAAAGAATGGGGCTACAACAATATATGAACATATAAGGAATTCCCAGAATTATTTTACTGATCCATGGCCCATGAAGAAGTGAATATTTGATCAATGAATAATATAGCAGTAAATGTGTACAATGTTTTGAGGATTCAATCACTCAAGCTTTGCAATGAAAGCCTCAACAATAAAAGTACATGAAATGTGACAAAACACTGCCATGTAATCATGCCCTAGCTATTACTGCACAGTTATGAATGGAGACTGCAACATACAAAATGTGAATACAATGATATATCAATATTAGCTGAAATAAAGAGGGGGAGCAAGCTCTCAACCCATGAAAACATTAATACAACACTGATACACAATCCTTAGAAGGACTGGCTGCAATACATGTACAAAATATGAAAATACAATAATGTCGGAGTTGCTGGGCAGAAGAAAATCATAAAAAAAATAGGAGGAAATGGCTGAATGAGATCCTCAATCTGAAATGGACTCCTCCAATGGGAAATCTTAACTGAAAGACTGATTCTTTCACCTAATATCTCACCCTCCAAATCTCTGCTAATCCCTCATAGCAAATGCTATCCAAGAACAACTCTTTCTAAGAGAGGGACTGTGCTGTAAGTGATGGTAAGTGATTGGCCTAGTGCCAAATATGGTGGAAGAAGCTCATGAACCTCCTTTGCTAATCTTCCAAAGGGATGGAAGCTACCTCCTCTGAAAAACTAGCCAAGGATGGTGTTGTGGAAAACCTCCCCAGCAACACCCAGCAACAAGCCACAACCTCCACCTAGAACTGTGCTGATGAAGATGGATGATACTTGAGCTCAATGTATGAATATGGGGAATAGAGTCCAATCCTCCAAGAGCTACTCAAGAAGGAGAGGAAATCCTAAATAGGAATTTCCTCGACAATTCTTGCTAACCAGCAAGATGTTGCTACAAGTCCACTGGACCAAAGATGAATAATACTCAAGATGATTTAAAATGGTAGCCTTTCCCCCCTTTTAAAAAATTTGAGCTCCCTATCAATGGACCCCACTCATTAGGGTTTCCTTCCTATAGAAGTTTCCCTCCTTATCCCATTGCACTGGCCCACAATGTGCTCTCCACCTCATGCTACTGCGCAGTTTGACTTGGTCAACTTGACGTAGCCTTCTAGCAAAAGCCCCCTTTCACACATGAAGGTGTGAAATCAAGCTCCAAAAGTGATCCTCCCTCATGCCAAGAAGATTTTTTTTCTCTATCCAAGAAAGAAATTGGTCTCCTACCCATTTTATTCATCTCCTATGTAAAAATGGCAAAATTGCTTGTCCTCCCCTCTCAAAGATTGCTTGTCCTCAAGAAAGTGCAAGGATAGACTAATTTATTCTCTTCTCCTATGCTTGTAGCATCCATGTGTGATGGTCCCCTCCAAGGAAAGTGATGCCATATCATCAATAAAATCTCCACACTGCTCCTCCTCAACATGTAAGTCAGCGATCAAGCCATCATCATGTAAAGGTGAAATACTCAAGAGGATAGAAAATTTATGTATAGAATTCCCCTTGAAGAATGGAATATACAATAAAATGGGAACTATATTTCCCATATGGATCCCCCATATGCAAGCTATAAGCCATGAAAAATGAGTCACCTTCCAGCTAGGCAACTCCTGAAAGCTGTCATCCACCTTTGGCTCCGGCAAAGTGGGTGGGATGAAAATCTCCACATGGTAAGCAATGTAGCCTACCCCACACTGTCCATCTCTCCACTTATGATAAGTGTAGAGTGCTAGTTTTTCATGGGCTGCAATAAGTTTTCCCTCAAGTGGCAAGATGAGGACTAGACACCCAAATATCTCTCCCCCAACGATGTCAATCAAGCTGGCCCAATTATCTCCATATATGATGAGTTGGAAGTCATCAACATATGTTATGTCATCCATCATATGGCTCACCTCATATGGAAACAAGTGAGTTGCTCTAGTGGCCATATCATCTTCCATGTTCCCCTTAGAACATGTAGCACAAAAATGGTGAGGAATTTCTCCCTCAAGGGACACATTCACACAATGTGTCTCTCTCCCAAGCATGCCCCTCATAAAAATAGAAAAAATGGAACCATAGGGAGAAAAAATGAGAATCATACTTGCTGCCATGTGCAACAAATGTGAAGGACAATGGTCCCTCAAGTGCAACCAACGCAGCTTGACCCTTAACTGCAATGGAGACTGATAAAATAAGTGGCTTCTAAACCACTTGCCTGCTGCTCTAATCTCCTCATAAGTATGGAGGAAGTGAGTAATGTAAGATGCACAAAGAGTGTTTCCTCCATAATATATCTCTTCCCCAAGTCCTCTAAGGGAATGGCCATCAATGATGTTCATGGCCTCAACTAGACCATTTGGTCTAGAGAAAAGAATGCTCTTCCCTGGAGCACCATCCTGCATATGTATGGTTAAGGGATGCATAAATAAATCATAAAAATAATCATATAAACCATAATGAATACCCTCACCATATCTCCTACTCATACAAATGGAGTGGCTCAAAAATGAGTCTCCTCTCCTCCTCAAAGAGAAAAGAGGTGGTTGTGGTAACTCTCTAAAAGAGTCATGTCTCTCCTCCATCTCCATCTAGTCCTTGCATCTACTTATATGCCGATTTATCTCCTCCTCAAAGCCCATCTAAAAATACCCCTCCATGATGGTGTGGTATGCTCTCATAGAACAAGTGGGGTTGAAAAGAAAATCCTCCAATTTGCTTGTAGCAACCTCTCCGTGAGCTTGGAAGCTATAGGAAATAAGATCCTACCATGATAAAGGATGACCCATCCCTGATTGAATACTCCTCCAAGTGCAACTGGCCATCCAAGATCATGCAAGTAAAAAGATCCTTGGAATACTCCACCAACATTTGGGAGCTCCAATGTGGATCTATCCTCCATAGTGACAGCGCTGATGATCTCTCATGAAGAGCATCTGTCATATGGTCATCCTTCTCTCTGACATCTCCCATGCCAAAGATGCAAGTTGGAAGGCTGCTATCCTTCCCCTGCTGCTTCTGCCACAACACATAATCTGAAATGGAAGTGGGTGATGATGGTGTTGAGAGAATTCTCTCTCTCTCCTTGAGTCTACCCCAGAATCCTAGTGCTGTATCAAGCTCTCTCCAAGTGTCAAACCTCCATAAATCAATGATTTATGCCTCAAATGATGAAGCATCCATCCTCCTATGCTCATCCAGTGGTCTCCCCGGCAAAATGTCTCCATGCAATGAGACATAATCATCAAGAGATGACTGAATAGATGAATGGAGATAATCTTCCATGCTTCCACTGCGCAATCCAATCACCTTCTCAGGTGCATCAACCTCCATAAATGAATAGGGATGTGTAGTCCTCATCTAAGGATGCTGGGTCTTCTCCCTAATTCCTCCTTGAGTCTCCATGGTTCCACACCTTCTCAATAATGGCACACGTAAAACATGATATGTGCCTTGATCTCCATACATGAGATCCTGGGGACTTTCTTGCAAAGATGCAAGCATCCATCTATGTGGAGCAAGAGCTCCTCTTTCCTTTGCATGAAGCACTAGATCAACTCCAGATCTAACAGTGTTGTAGCCCTCAATATATCCAAGCAACCTCCCAATTATTTGATCCCTATTTGAAAAAGAGATCTGCATGCCTCTTTGCTCAAGGGTTTGAGAAGAAATTTTCTCCTTCAGCAAAGTATGGTGCAAGTTTTCAACCTCCTGATGTCATATTACGTTATCATGAAAGGATTTTGTTTGAGTTTTCTTGTTTTTTTCCACCATGATTGTTTCATAAATCCATCCATCAAATATTTTCACTAATTCCTTAGTGAAATTACCATAAGATGCAATGTTTATATTTATTAAAGGAAAGGATTCAAAAATCCATGAAGCAACAGCCTTACATCTCAAATGCAGCGCTGCAATTATAATGGCTTCATCCTCCGGTATTTGGTGGTGCTGGAAAAAGGTCTCTAACTCTTCAACCTAATATTTGGCTGAACATACAGGTGAATATCCAAAGGTGGATAGACGAAATCTATCCTGCTGCTCTCTTTCCTTCACTCTCATCTTGCAAAAATATGAAAAACTAAGATGATCTCTGAATTTCTGAGTTTGAGACTCATACTCCTTCAAGAAATCACTAAGGTTTTCCCTCCTGGCAACCTCTTCTTCTCTTCCCATCTCTCTTCCGGAAATCCTGGGCATGTGACTACGCTATACAAGATGGTGTGTAGCTGCATGCTCAGACTCATCCAATCTAGAGTTTGCTTTTGAATCAAACCCTCTAGGAGATTCCCTATAATTTCTTCTGATCTCCTCATACTCTTCATGAATCATACGTATAGATTTAAGAAGAATTTGGGTAAGCTTATCCCCTTTCTCTTTTTCTTCTCCAAAGGATGGAGTTTTTCTTCTGCTTATTTCTTTGTCTCCTTGATGAGAATAGGAAGTGTAGGGCACTTCCTCTTATTTCTTCATATCCTCCTTGCGGAGGTTCTTCTCCGTTCTAAAAATATATGATATCAAGCTCATCTTCTACATCATCTTCTTCTTCTTCTTCTTTCTTGGGCTTGAAGGCCACAGGTTGAGCCAAGAAAGGTGCTCTGATACCATTGTAATGTTCCTTTTTCGGAAATATCACAAGTCTATTCCAGAGATAGACTGTGGGGGAATTTTTTGGATATGTCACCTTCAAAAGGAAGGGTGAGATCCAGAGGCTACCTAGCCCTTCATAGACTCTATATATAGATATGTGAAAATTCCTTCCTTAGGAATTGCCCAAAGAATGGGGCTACAACAATATATGAACATATAAGGAATTACCAACGTTATTTTACTGAGCCATGGCACATGAAGAAGTGAATAATTGATCAATGAATTATATAGTAGTAAATGTGTACAATGATTTGAGGATTCAATCACTCAAGCTTGGCAATGAAAGCTTGAACAAGACAAGTACATGAAATGTGACAAAACGCTGCTATGTAATCATGCCCTAGCTATGACTGCGCAGTTATGAATGGACACTGCAACATACAAAATGTGAATACAATGATATATCAATATTAGCTCAAATAAAGGGGGGGAGCAAGCTATCAACCCTTGAAAACACTAATACAACACCGATACACAATCCTTAGAAGGATTGGCTGCAATACATGTACAAAATATGAAAATACAATAATGCCAGAGCTGCTAGGTAGCATAAACTCATAAAAAAAATAGGAGGAAATGGCTGAATGAGATCATCAATCTGAAATGGCCTCATCCAATGGGAAATCTGAAGTGAAAGACTGATTCTTTCACCTAATATCTCACCCTCCAAATGTCTGCTAATCCCTCACATCAAATGCTCTCCAAGAATAACACTATCTAAGAGAGGGACTACGTTGCAAGTGATGGTAAGTGATTTTACTGGTGCTAAATATGGTGGAATAAGCTCATGAACCTCCTTTTATAATCTCCCAAAGGGACGGAAGCTCCCTCCTTTAAAAAACTAGCCAAGGATGGTGTTGTGGAAAACCTCCCCGGCAACACCCAACAACACTGCACAACCTCCACCTGGAACTGCGCTGAAGAAGATGGATGATACTTGACATCAATGTCTGAATATGGGGAATAGAGTGCAATCATCCAAGAGCTACTCAAGAAGGAGAGGAAATCCTAAATAGGAATTCCCTCGGCAATTCTTAATAACCAGCAAGATGTTGCTACAAGTCCACTGGACCAAAGATGAATAATACTCAAGATGATTTGCAATGGTAGCCTTTCCCTCCTTTTAAACAATGTGAGCTCCCTCTCAATGGACCCCACTCATTAGGGTTTTCTTCCTCTAGAAGCTTCCCTCCTTATCCCACTGTGCTGGCCCACAATGTGCTCTCCACCTCATGCTACTGCACAGTTTGACTTGGTCAACTTGACCTAGCCTTCTAGCAAAATTGCCCTTTCACAAATGGAGGTGTGAAATCAAGCTCCAAAAGTGATCCTCCCTCATTCCAAGAGGATTTTTATTCTCTATCCAAGAAATAAATGGGTCTCCTACCCATTTTATTCATCTCTTATGTAAAAATGGCAAAATTAATGTTCTAATTTTCTCCATGAAAAATTGGGAACATTACATGTTCTAAGCATGTGTGATGGAGAACATATTTTGTGACACTGGTGGCATGACAAGACAAACTAGAGTGTGAATAAATAATATATAAAAAATTCCCCTAAAGCATGAAGTTAGAACGAGGAGTGATGACTAAAGTGCTTTACAAGTAAAGGTAAGGAATTTAGGGAACCATTGTTAGGAGACTTGAAAATCAAACATGATACAATATATTTTAAATCTATGTTTTATGTATGCATAAAAACACATCTCTTGAGAAGGAATTTAAAAATACGTGGATCCATGGCATGGACACAACCATCCAACTGAAAAGTATGATGAATATATGAATACATGAATCCACGGCATGGGAACAACCATCTGACTAGAAAGGATCATGTGTAAAATAATGAATAAATCCACGCAACCTGGATTTATCAAAAGAAATCCATGGTATACACCTATATCTATACCCATCCAAAGTACGAATCTAACCGTGTAAATATATGTGTTGAAGTCACACATGGTAGAAACTACCCGATTACTGGTCAATGATGTAAACCGTTAACATGCACAAGAGAAACCACCAATGATGATGATGGATCTCAAGGTACAATAGCACAATCTACAAGTCTGAACAAAGGAGATGAAGTCAAACACTGGAAAAATAATTTGATCAAAGGAAAATGATGTGAGCCTATCGTCGAATGTAAAGAACCTTCCATTGAGGCATTCGACATCCAAGGTACTGAAAGGGAGTTTCTAGACCATCTCCCTAGATAATGAACTGGAGTTGACAGGAAGTGATCCATCAAAGGAGGGCCATAATTTTTCCCACATCATCAACACAAAACATAGGATTTTTAGATTTGATAAGAGTGATTCAAGATTTCTGCAATTATTTCAAACAAGCTATAAGTGGTTTGAATTTGTTGACAGAGACTTGGCTTGAACATTTCAGCGACACAAATTCAGAATTTGGAAACATTTCACGTGAAATGGGATCAAAGTTCATGCTGATAATAAGAAATAATCAAATTACAGGCAAATGAATTTACCAAACCTGAGAAGGAAAGTGAAAAAGTGAGTATGTCCCAAACCCAACATGAGCGAGGTAAGTTTCATGTTCAAGAGTGACATAATTAATTTCACACAAAATACAAGATATATTTTTACTTCCATTTTCGCCCGATATTTCTAGTGAGTACCTATTTATTTTTTATCACAATATTAAATAGGATACCATATTATTAGCATATAATTTCACCCTTTGTATGAATCCATCATAGTAAGTTTAAAGAGTCCTTGGAAGGAGCAACTCAGTCTCGTCATGGTGAAAATACCTTCGTTATTTAAGTTTTATGAGTCCGACGAAGAGGTAACTCAACATGTTTTTCATTTTTAGGGAGTTTGAAAAAGAGGTGGAAAATAAAACTCCATATGTCCCTTTTCATAAATAGTTTCTTGAATGCAGAAAGTTAGAAAACAATATCCAATAGAGCCTCCTATTCATGTTTAACTAAGGTATTCCTTTTTTGTAAATAGTCTATCTCAATCTAGAAAAGGGTTAAACTTACACTGAGTCGAATTCATTTCATTTGCCTTAATGAGATTGAAAAGCAAGTGCTCGACAATAATTTCATTTTTCGAGAGTCAGAAAAGAGATGAAAGATGGCTTTAGGGGGGTTCCTTTTTCTTTTATTTTTCACAAGTTCGAAAAAGTGATAGAACAAAACTCGTCATTTCATCCAAAATCAATTACCTTGCTAATTTGTAAACATGTACTGTTGTAGTGTGAAAAAGTGTTGCCTAATTTGAGAAAAATATAATAATATCGGTGAAAATATATTTTAAATGGTAAAAATACTTTAAAAAAGTTTAAATAAACTCAAAAGTAAAAAATAAACCTACCAATTGTAACTTGTGAATTTGGAGAGCATTTTTATCCAAAATTACCCTGATCTTCAGGCGACGAGTGTCATCAAACCAGGGCACCATTCGACAAGATATCAGTCATAGGTAAAATATTTGTCGTTTCTCTTCATTTTAGTGGTATTTTTAAGTGTGTCCATCCATAGAGTAGGTTTATGGGGGTCTTGAATAAAATAAGGCTTGTGGATGGCCATCGCAAGATTCACCCATCGGGATTGTGTTATTTGCCCTAAGCTCCAAAATACCAGCGTGGTAGCAGCGCGAGAAAATTCCTAAATAGTCGCATTGACACTGACACATACATGTTTTCGATAAAACTCAAAAAATTCCCATTGATTTCCAAATTTTCCTCCATGAGAGCTAATTAATCTTTGTTTAATAATATTTTGTAGGTGTTTGTTGGGAAAAAATGGCCATTGAGTGGAATGAAAGACGTCACAAAATATAGGACCATCAAGTATCACAAATTCCACATTGCATAAGCACTCTCTATGAATGCAAATTTTTCAAGTTCTTCCGTACCCCTGGGATCAGAGCCCTGTTATATTTATTGCAGTACTTGGTTAGATGGTGGGATGTAGATCACCAACTATTTATGATAGGAGACCAAGAGATAGAAATATAATTATCAGACATATACTTAATTAATTTCTTGTCCAATAGGGGACAACGAGTTCAATCTTTGGGTGCTCGTGTAGCAGGAGATAGCACAAATATGTTGATTTCTAGGAATTATACCTATGATTCTTGTAAAATGAAGAGCGGAAAAATAGACATCAAGGATCTCAAAGAGCTTCCATTAAGAATCATTCTATTTTCCATAGCTCATGTGTCCATAGTACAATCTCTCCATGAGGTGAGAAAGTCTAACCTTCAGTATGCATTGAAATTCCTAAACCCTACCATATTTAACTAGAGTGAGGGGCTACTAGCCAACATGAAATACCAACTCACCAAATGTAAGATTAGGAAGTTGAAATAGTTTGGCTATGGATCAATTTTGGTTGAATTATTCCTCGAATTTATCCCATTGTTAAGGTATCAGTGGGTGGAGGTGGACACTCTTGGCCACAAGGATCCACAGTTATCACGGTGGGCATAGTTGATGCGTCGCCATGGATGTGGTCAAGATATGCACTTCCCTACTGCATTTTTCGTATGGCTACGAAAAAAATGTATCATTGTAGAAAAATAGGCCTATGTAGGGACAAAATTCACAGGAGATCCTAATCTCCTACTTCCACTAGGGACATGGTGGAATGACTCAGGTAAAAAACTATTTTGTAAGTTTTTCATTTTATTTTTTTATTTTTATTTATGTGAACTGAGATTAAGACATATGTTTTTTTACAAATATTGGACAAGATATACCTCCAAGGGTTTCTCTAGTATCCAAGAGGGTGGCACATCAACTTGAGGATGCCCCATACATCGAGGGGGATGATCCTATGGTAGAGGTGGAGTGTAATATTAATGCCTTGACTAGAGGCATTCCAAAATATACGACTATTGATGACGTACCACTCTAGTACCATAGGCACACCATGGGAGTGTCAACTAGACTATGTCAGTTTTTGGGACGAGTTGTTAGAGCTGTCACATGCTATCATGTGCACCATGTTGGTGGATAGGCATGTCTCTCATCTTCATTTTTTGTTTATGTAGGTTCGAGGAGCCATGTGTCTTAGAACACATATTTTTATTTTTTATGTAATAAACATTTTTCAAAATATATATGTATATACATAGATGTTTCTCCTAATGTATCTTAAAATTCCTATTGTGTCATGGTTTTCATTTCACATGTGTTGCAAATTTATTTCTAAAACATGATTTTCTAATGTGTTTGCCAATTTTTTTATATGTTTTGGAATGTGTTGATAAGTTATGTAATCAAAATTTATCTCCAAGAGATGAACACATGAATACATTCTTAAAATTTGAGGATTTATGACAGAATACTACCTATTTAATTGTAATGCAAAAATTTGTGAATCAAGTTTAAGAACTAATTCCCTAATACCAGGAGCAATAAATTCTAATAAAAATTTGATGACTGCAGTATATTTAACTATTTTATTAGTTGTATGTCATAAACATATACCTTGCAAACTCACAAAATCATTATTGGGATCAAAAAGTGCCCATGCAGCGGATGATAGGTTCTATGTACTACGACAAGCACCATCAGTGAAACCGACATAAGGAAGAGGGTTCATTGACATCTAAAAACCAAGTGGGACACACGGTAAGCATGGGAAAACATGTTTGCAAACATGCAAACTATCAAAACAAGAAACAACACACTAATGAAACAAACACTAATGTACAAAGTATCTATGCAAAATGAAGCATAATACTTCTTAAGTAGATCCCATTGTGGGGCTTAGAAAGCTGATTTCCATCACGAGTAACAGAAATAAGGCCACATTTTTACTATTGGCATTGTATGTAGGCATTGCCTTAGCCCATTTTCTGAAATAAATCCCAACAAACATGCACCCATGCCCCCTAGCTGAGGGAGGGTTATAAGTAATGAATTAAATTCCCCATAAGGAAAATGGGTGAATGGTAATGACTGGGTATAAGGTTGTGGGTGCGGATCCTATGTGAATGTTTTTGACTATCCCTGGTTTCATAGATATTTCGATGGGTATAGCTGCCGAAATATTTCCCATATTTCCTTAAGAAAACACACCGTGAATTTGAATGGGAGTCTGAAGGGGAGAAAAAGTTATAGGGGAAACTAATGACTCCAGACAGGTATAAATTTCCCTAAGGTTAGGAAGAAAAGAGGAATGATGATGGATATCATTCCACAGAGTTTCAACATGAATTCAATAATGATTTCATCAGTCAGGAAAGTATCATTCAAGGGATCATCGAAATCCAAATAACCAAGCCAAAAGAATTGTGAATACGAGTCTATCACCATACTCAATCAGTCATTGGTTTTAGGTGTAGTCACGGAAGCCAACATGATAGCTTGATAGGTTTGTTAAATGGGATTGAGTCACATTTTTTCTCCAAAATGGTCAATCTGATCAGCGCTGGGTATGATCCAAGCGTCATGGATAGATGATATCATATTAACTGAGGAGGCATTGGGAGAAGGAAGGGAGAAAGTTCCCATTAAGAAAGAGAATTTAAAAATACCTACTCTGACACTTTAGTAAGGAATGGTGGTTTTTCCAACATAATTCACATTACCAGTTGAAGAGTCATAGGAAAAGAAGGATAGCTAGTCTATTGTGAAAATATTCCCTTGATGGGGAAATCAAAGTATGTGAAATAGAGGAGAAAACACAAAAAAAATTGTGTGATTCCAACTATAGGAAGATATAATGGTATAATTGAGATTTGTTTCAAAACATTATACCTCCATATTGACTATTTTACCTTGTAACTGGATCGGTAAGGCCTTGAGAATACCATATGGATGGAAACCTTTTCAATCGAAAGCTTCTAAGGTAATCAGATATTTTTTAAGAGGAGGATATCCAATGGATTTCTAATATGAGATAGACATGATGCACATGGAGGATCCTTCATCGAAAAAATTCATATGAATAGTCTTTCCCATAACAACAAATTGTATGAGAAAAGCAAGTTGAGGTGGTAGGCGAGGAACATGGTTTTAAAAATCAAAATTGATCATGCTGGAATTTGTGGGATCAATACCTCCAATTGTGGATGTCAAATAATTCCTTTGGGATTGACACGTTTGAATGACTACGAAATATGAAATCATTAAGGTTTCTTGAGCCAAATCTTCTATAATATTGTAGTGTTAAGCAGCTCATGAATTTTGATTGTAAGACGATTTCCAAAGAACACCTTTGGGGGGTGGTCATATTATGGAATTAATGTTAGGTTTCTCGATATGGAGAGGAAAAAAATCGAGTGGAATGGAGGAAGAGGGTGTATTAGTCGCATATTTCTCCACCATAGGTTCACTATAAGGAAAATACCCTCTAGCGTAGGTTATAAAAGAGTTTTTTAGTGTGATAAAATTGGCCAAAATTGTCAAAAAAAATATTTTCTATAACATCTATTTTTTGTAACAAAGTTTTTGATGGAGCGTCTAATGAAACTTCAACACAACTAAAAAAATGGGCAGTTGAAGGTTTTTACGCATGTTTTTCTCATTGGTGAACGCCTCAAGTGTGAACGCACCGGTGTGTTTTACCCTGTATGCATCGGTATTATAAATATACCAAGCACCGGGATGGAGAAAAATCAGAAGCCACAGGGCATTTAGCAACATCACGGTGCGTGTCACCCATAAAGACACACCAGCCCGATAGAAGGTGCATGTATCGACGTTGTTAAGGTGTAAAAATGCACCGGGTTTTTTACGTGTTAAAACGTACTAGGATTTTAATTTATAAAAATGCACTGGTGTGTTAAAGGAAAACCATATCGGTGCATGGAACGCCTATCTACCACCCGAGTGGTAGTTGTCGATAAAGTGCACCGAGTGTTCTAATTGGTATTGGTATTTGGTGGGGTGCCTATAGGTCGTATGAACGCACCAATGCATAGTAACAAACACACACCGGTGTTCATTTTCTATTTTTTAGAAACATAGACCTGTGAAATGAAATTATTGTGATTTTTGAACATTCATTATTCATCAAAAGTCAACACATATATTATAACAGTATTAATATAAATCAACTTTTTATTAGTTCACTTGAATGTGATGTTTGGATTAATTTCTTATATCATATCATCAGATTTCAGATCTCTTCATTATAATATTTAATCATCGATACATTTAATCAGTGGTGTAATATTTCATACCGACAATGGGGAACACAATAGAAAAAATTAAAAGGTATTTTATTATTATTATTATATATATATATGAATAAGACACTCTTTGTCATAAAAAATAGGACAATTATTGGTATCCCTTTATCTTCCAATTGGGACACTATGTCCATTACATTAAACAAAATGTATGATTTCACAAACAAATATTTGAAAAAATACAACGCCTTGCTTTGATATCCAAACATATTGATCATCATTCTTCATTGGAACTGTTGTCACTGCTCGAGATACTTCTATGACTTGGGTTATTTGGATGAATGTTTTTTTCATTGTGTTGATTGTTTTGTTCTTCTTCAAGTTCCATATACAAACATAAATATAAATTTTAATGAGTGTAAATAAATTCGTGAGTGTTACACCAATTTCTGGTCATATAACCATTTACGTTTAGATGGACCAAATTACACCATGTAAGACCCATTTTACCATAGTAAAATTGCTTTCATTATAATAAATAATTTAATAAACCATAGTTTATTAAGTTATTTTTGGTTCAAATAGGAAACCCCATGAGAAATAATTAAATAAAGCCTTATTTCTTTGATTTTCCTCTAGAAATAATTAATTAAACCACTGTTTAAATAATATTATTGGTCATATTTAGCCCAATTAATGAGAAATAATTAGATAAATCACTATTTATCTTATTATTCTCTAGGAATAATTAATTAATCATTATGTAATTAATATTCATTGTTAAATTTGAGTAAATCATTTAGAAATAATAAAATAAATCATTATTTGTTTAATTATTCCTTAACCCCATTCTTTAAATAATAAACAAATCATTTAGTTTTTTTATTTTTTCTAATAAAGGGATCTAACCAATTTAAATTCCTTTTCCCTCCAACAAAATATAATAAAATATTCCAAGCAGTTAGATCTAGATCTTGGTTAATAATATCTGATTATGACCCATTATCAAGGATAACTCAATATTTCGTTATAAAAGGATGGTTTTCCATTCATTATTTACCTTTGATCCTTTTATCATGGTCAGACTTTGATCTTTTGTCATTATCACACTTCGATTTCTTTTATTATTTTCTTACTTCTTGAGCTCCTATAGAGTTCAACATGTCTTGGGTTTTCTACACCATTGAGAGAGAGAAACTTTTGGATCTAAAGCATTGAGGACAACCAAGAATCCATCCCATTGAGGGGGACTAGTAAAATAGTTCTTTTTTCCCTTCCCACATGTTAATAAATATAAAATTCTTTATATATATTTTCCTGTCCATTAGATATTTCGAGGAACTCTTATTTCATTTTACCTTTTAGCTTCTTTTACTACATATATCTTGGTTTTTGTTGCATTTGTTTCGACTATCTATTGCAGATCTAAGGAATCTAAGAAGCCATATTTGTTGTTAGGTTTTCTTTTCATGTGCAGCTAAAGTGATCTCTTTTCGTACACTTGCGTTAATAACTCATACTAACAATTGACAAATCCACGGGGTTTTATTCAGATTCTTGCATGACCAGCTGCTTCAGCACCTAAGGTTTTTTTTCAGCTATTTTTTAGCCTCTTAATGTTTTTTTTACCTTTTATGCCCTAAAATAGTAAAAATTCTAACTCCCGAATGTTTTTGGTGTTTTGTGTAGGTAATAGGTTCCAACCATGCCAGAGACAACAAATGTTTCTGAAACCTGTTTTTCGAGACTCCTGGAACTGCAACTCACACTTTTTAGCCCAAAACCTGCGATTTCAGGTTCAGGTCACACATGTTGGGCCAAAAAAAGTGATTTCAATAGCCTACACATCAATACTCTCGAGCTACAAATTTTTATGGGATTTTTTCTGTGACTGTCACAATTTGGCGCAAGCACTATTTAGTGTTTTCTAACCTCTATATTAGCCCATCTTAGGTCTGGATATGCTCATTTTGTCTCTTTGGAGTAGGAACAAGCTCCTTAGGGTTTTAAAATTCTTCCACCTTTTTAGGAAGGGTTTAGCTGAGTATGTAGTCTAAGATTTTGCTACGCTTTCAGCCATTTTTCAGGGTATTATTTATCCTTCTTGCACATCCTTTTATATGGGTTATTATCTCATCCAAAACTCCCTCTTGAGTATTTCTTGATATTGTCCTTAGGGTCCACTTTGTTTCCTTTAAACATGTCACCTCTCATTTTGTAGCAGTTTTCCCTCGACTTTCTTGTTTTTTTTTCTGATCCTCTTTCTAGCAGATATGAGTCATTAGAACCTTGTCCCTTATACCTTAGATATTTTGGCCATTTTGTGTTTTTTGAGTGAATTTCACCCGCCTGTTAGAATAGTTTCTTCGGAAGCCTTCTTTTGGGTTGACTTTATATATCTATAGCTGTTTATTTTACTGTCGTTTTAGTTTTATTTATAGTTATTGAACATTTTTTATTTTTCTTTACACAACCATCTGGGCTTAGTTAAAATTAACACACTAATTTCATAGATGCACACCTAAATTGAAGAGATTGTTTTACACAACCAAGCTAAGACATAAAAATCATAATTAATTTATCTGCTCCTTTGAGCCTTCGTTTATCACTCTTCATTATTGGGTTACTTGTGTCTTGCGATCGTTGCACCCCCAAGACATTTATCCCTGAGACTCCTAGGCCTTCATCTTCATTTTCTATTAGGAAGAATTACTCCATCGCTTAAGGTCTGAGTTTTCCCTTAGTCGAGTTTTCATACTGACTCTTATCCCAGTTCATCAGGTCCTTCCCCTAATTTTGGCCCTGGTTCCCCTCCACCTCATTCTGTCACCATGTTAGGCACTAACGCACGTGATGGTCCTCAAGATGGTGGTAGCCCAGACCAAAATGTTGGAGCTACCTCTAGTGGAACCGCTACCAGAACCGTTCTGGCTACTACTTTTCTACCTTTTATGACAGGTTTCAGCCTTCCCAAGTTTAGCTAGTTGATAAACGACCCTATTCACCATGATCTAGGTTGGCCTGCTATGCCAACTAAGATTCCTTCAGAAATTCCTAAGTTCGAAGGAAAAACTAGAGAAGACCTAACCAATCATGTCTCCTCCTTTCACATGTTGTGTTCATCCAATTCTATCACCAATTGCTCTATCTGCCTTCAGTTATTCAAACGTACACTTACTAGAGAAGCTTCAATGTGGTATGTGGAGAAGGCCTTTGCCTCTCACACCAGTTTTGCGACTCTTGCAAAATTCTTTCTATCCTACTTCTAGCTACCTCTTCATTAAGATACCGGTACTAAATTATTGACTTCTTTTGGTCAAAATTCTGCCACCTACCTTTCTGACCATGTCCAAGAATGGAAAATAAGGAGGATCTTATGTTGAGCTCCTACATTTGATGACCGTGTCTATATGAATTTTTTTCTCAAAACACTTTTTCCCTCTATAGGTAAAGATGTCATGTCTCATTTTCCTTAGACCGAGGAAGAATCACTCGAATTTGTGCTGAAATATGACTTAATCTATGCCCATTTTAGTTATGTTTATATCATTTTACCGAACCTTCCTAGACCTAGTGGTGCCAATGCATCGGGGGCATATCATGCCGTCGACGGTATCATTGGATCTCTTTCACATCCGTATACTCATCGTCACATGGGTTATGGTTTCCCTCAGGGAGGGGCCAACTTCTTTAACACTTTTCCCCCTCTCGGAAACATCTATCCAAGAAAAAGCATGCCTTATGCATCTGTCCCATCACATCAAATGATGGCAGATCTAGGTGTTGCTCAACCTATTTACGCCAAGGTTGCCCAACATCCTTTTTATCCTTATCAACATCCCGGTGCTCTAGCCCCTTCGGTACTAACACCCCAACCTCCCATGCCTTCTCAACCTCCATCGCAATAGCCACCTCCCCCTTTGAGTTAGGTGTATATACAACAGAGTGTGATTGATCCTCGAAATTCCAAGAAAAAGAGGAAAGACAACCAAAACGAACCAAAAAAAGGTAATCAATGGCACTAAAGTAACCAACCCAACACTAAAGACTAGCAACATGGTGATCAATCGAAGCAGAAAATGCCTCTTTGTATGTAATATTCCCAAAATTAGCATGCAGCTAATAGGAATATTAGATTTTGATTTTTGCACCTAGTAGATGAATAAATGGGGAAAGGGACACATACCTAACTTGTATTGACATAAAATACCTCTTGGTGTGAAAAGGGGATAACTTGGTGGCTGGATTTTGCACTTCCCATGTATGAACAGGAAAAGGGTCATGTTGATTTAGTCAAGTTGACCAAGTCAATAACAATTCCTAAGAGGGCATGGCTTGCTTGAGAAGACAATGTAGTTTTGGACGGAAAGTATTCACATGGTGTTGGAAACCCTAATAGGTGGGACCCAAGGTGAGGAAGCTCAAAAAATTTATAAGGAGGAATATAACAGAATTTTGGGATCAACTTATGGATTATTTATTTTGGTCTGCTCAGACAATTTTTAGACTCTTGCTGGTTAGTAGAGTTGCAACGTTGTTCAGCACAAGGGATTCCTGCTTAGGAATTCCTTCTCCTTCACTAGGTGATCTCTTGGAGGGGTTTTATTATTCATTCTCCA
The DNA here is from genome assembly GCA_034641835.2 of Pinus albicaulis. NCBI lineage: Eukaryota > Viridiplantae > Streptophyta > Pinopsida > Pinales > Pinaceae > Pinus > Pinus albicaulis. The sequence goes on along the minus strand of CM076570.1, from coordinate 692,219,444 downwards.
CATCCAGGCTTGTGGCCTAGAATCCTCCTTCATCCATTGCGTTATTCCTGTAGCAGGGGACGTTGTGTTGCAGGGTGTTGTAGTGGGAGACTCACAACACCAGTTCCTGAGCTTATCTTTTAGAGGAGGGAGCTCCCCTTGCTTTGCAAGATCTGTACAGGAGTTTCTGTGGCTTATTTGACATCTTGGAATGTGGAAAATTCATGTTCCATCCTCTACAGCACAGTTATCTTCAGAAACTATGTTTGATCCCTTGCTTGTGAGCTAGTTCCTTGGAGAAAAGGCCAACCTTTATCCTAGAAAGCTTTGTAATTAATTATTTATTTGTCACTTGTATATTTTAGTCACATATATTCAGTGCTATGGTAAAAATTTGTTGCTCAAATCCATAGCTATAGATTTGCATTCTTTTACATTGTGCTCTCAGGAAACCCTTGCTGGGTTACTCTTGTTTTTGTATAAAATGGGAGGAATATCCATTTTCTCAGCCATTGATGCATTATAGTCTTTAGATATATTTTTTATCATCATTTACTACATAAAACCTCATAAAAATAACGTTTTCCTTGCTTCAGTACTTTCTGCATGAGCTAGGCTATGGGGTTTGGGCTTATTTGAGCTGCATTGACTTGGGGATATATGTTTATGTTGGCTAGAGTGATTTGATTCACCTCTAATTCTGCATGTGAGTTGTATATCATCTATTCTAAGGGATCCAAGTCCCATTTCTCACTTTCATAGCATTATTTTCTTAAGACAACTATTTTATGCCCTATACTGTTGCATTTCCCCACTTCGGAAGGAGAATATAGGCCATATTCTTGCTGAGGTTCCTACATATACTAGTGAGATTTCCTTGTACATCTAATGAGCTGCTCTAAATTTCCATGCTCATTATTTACTGAAGCTCCAACCTTAGAATATCTAAAAATATTATAATTGTTATAGTTGTTCCCATTTTGGGATATTACATCCTACGAACAAGCCTTGTTCTTGTTGTGGTGCGCATGGCCATTATAATCAAGATTTTACCCTTTTAACCTAGATGCGCCAATTGTGGGAAGCACAGGAAACATCTAGAGGACAACATGCCATTGCTTCGTCTACTCCAAATACTCCACCTATTAAACCAGCTATTTTCACTAATCCTTTCCCTTAGAAATGATATGTGGCTACCGAAACCTTGCAAGGTCAGGCTTCCCTTCAACCTTCACAATCTAGTACCACTCAATACCAAATTCTCATGATGAATTCTGCAGATTCAATACCATTGATGTCAACCTTCATACTCAGTCACGCCAATATGGAAAGCCACTTGCTTCGTCTACAAATGATTTGCAAAAAAAAGTTTCTAAAGAGTTTATTTCGACACCTAATTCTTCCTTACAGATGCCTCAACCATGGTCATAGGTCATTCCCAATATCCCCAAAGTGCCATTAGGCCAAAACGATGCTTTTTCCAAAGCTGCCCACACTTACAACATAGTAGATGACTTGGAAAAATCTCTTCCATGTCAACGCTGGAAGTCCTATATTCATGCCCTTCAAAAAGTAAATCTCTATTATCTGCTCTGGGCTCTCTAGATCCTTTAGATGTTTGTTTGATTGTGTTTTATGTTGAAAAGTCATAACATCCCCCTTTACCTTCGTCCATCACTTTCCAAATACCAGTCAAGATTCGTAATGCCAATATCTTGCGATGTATCATTGATGAGGGCACATCCACTTGCGTGATGTCCACCTCTCTTTGGAATAGAATCGGATCACCTGATCTAGCCCCATCCACGATCACTTTGCATGCCTGGGATAGTCATCCTTCTTAGCCCCTTAGCATGTACTGCAATTTTCTTGTCACTCTTGCGGGAAATACTATCTGTGTTGACATTGAAGTCATCGATTCCTTGGATTACAACATCCTCTTCGGTAGTAGCTACACTTAAGCGATGTTTGTTGTCGCATCTGCGGTTCAACGTTAGATGTGATTTCCACATAATGGAAATATCCTTACCATTGATCAATTAACATATTAAAAATCGAAGTCTCAAACCTCCCCTCAGTTTATCATATCTTTGGTGGCTGATAAACAAACAGTCGCACCTCTCACCAGTGTTTCACCTGGAGTCTATAAATATTCCACCTTACTTGGTGCTTTCCCTTGTCCCCTCTCCCATTATTTTAGACCCTATCTCATTGAATTTTCTCATGATCAAATCATATTGGACTAGCCATAAGCAGTCTTGTTCAACTATCCAGCAGCCTATGCCTCTGCAACCTACTAGTAGTCACTCAACACAACCTTCTAAAAATTCTTCCTCTGCTATTGTATCTTCTACTTCTTTTCAATCAAGAACGGTTCCCCCTAGCCTTAATCACTTTGGATCCATTCTGATAGACCATTAACCCTCTAGTTAGATACAGTTTCTAGCTCCCCCCTATAGAGTGTTTTCGGTACATGTTTTTACTACATAGAGCCTTCCTAATTTGACCTTGGGGATCCAAGTTTGGTACATCACCCTCCCAGCCAATACCCCACCTGATCAGCTCAAAATTTATACTTCTTTCACCCCGATCCAAACAGTCACTATGACTCCTCCCTTTTCTTTAGTGCCTCAGCCACCTCAATAGGAATCTACTCCTGTTGCAAAAGCATCCTGTGAGGGGGGGAAAGCCAAAAATAAGGAACCTAAGGACAAGGTCACCAAAACAACTCCTGCTCATCCAAAGCCTCCAAAGAGGTCACCTCTGTATGCTTTGTGTGATGTTGTTGGGCATGCTACCCAAAATTGTCCTGAACTTCCTCTTCTCAAACCTATGGTCAATGAGACGTTCCCTAAATCTAATATCCCAGTGGTCCATGTTACAGTACCCGATTCAGCTAAGAAACTCAAATATTTCTGCACAAATCACCCCTGTGATTTGTGTGATATTTATGGCCACTATTCTGACATATTTCCATGTATCGATGAATTTCCGCGATATCCTTGAGGTTGTCCACTGAATCGAGGCCGAACGTAGTGGATCCTCTACTCCTCTACTCATCTGTTTTGCTCATGCTGAAGTAGAGGAAATTTCTTCACCTATTGTGATACCTCCCCTTGATGTCGAGATGACAAAACATTTGGCCACTATCCTGTATCTCTCATCATACATGATATCCATGGTGGAAAGCCCCTCCAGGGAAACCCCTTCTATTTTGACTGAACCTCCTTTGTCTATCACCTTGGGCTCAACATCAGTAGATGTTTCATCTACTAGCTCTTCGTCTACACTCCGTAGAAATGCATATGTGAACCATATCTCTTATTATGATGTGTAAAATATCCTTGTCACATCATGTGGTATTTATTCCACCAGCCCCCCCATCTTTCATTGTGATGAAGAAATTATGGAAGTGATGAGCACCCCTGACTTTTCTTGGGATGATATGCACCATCGTGTGTACTTCCTTCTGCAGTAGTCCCATGACCAATAGGCTATGGAGTCTAAAGAATTCATCTTCGATGAGGTCGATTGGTTTATAAACCCCATTCTTGAGCTTGATGTTTTCGAAGAAGAAAATATGGCCAATATCTCTCCTACCATTAAAATTAAAATTTATAATAAACCAGGGGTTGAATAAAACATTTCCTTGGTGGAAAATTTCACCCTAGAAGAAATTTAGGCTTACACCAATCTATTCAAGGAATTTAGTGATGTTTTCACCTAGTCCTAGTTAGAGATGCTCAAAATTGATCCTGTCATTGTCAAACACCATATTTATTCATGGCCCGATGCCAATTATGTACATCAAAATTTAAGACCCACTAATCCTTCCAGACAAGAGGCTCTCAAAGCCGAAATTGATAAGCTCAAGCAGGCTAGTTTTGTCTATCCATTGAATATACCACTTAGGTTTCTAACTCGGTTCCCGTTCTCAAGAAACAAGGCAACATCCATGTCTGCATCGAATTTCACAACCTAAACAAAGCTTGTCCCAAAGAAAAATTCCCCACACAAATCATTGACCAGATTATCGATGAGTGTGTGGGGCATGAGGTACTGTTATCTATGGATGGTTTCTCCGGATAAAACCATATTTTTATTTGTTGTGTTGATCAGTTCAAAAGTACGTTAATTATTCACTGGGGAAAGATTTCCTATAGGGTCATGCCGTTCATCCTAAAGAATGTCAGAGCCAAGTTTCAGGGAGCTATTCCATATTGTTTCCATGACCTGACCCATATTATCCTTTCATACCTTGATGAACTCACTCCTCATTCTAGGGATTGGGTGTAACACATCCATGATTTGCGTACCATATTCCTTTGATGTTGCAAGTATAATATCTACCTTAACCCACTAAAATGTGTCTTTTGTGTCCCTCTTGGATGTCTCTTAGCATTCATTGTGTCCAAAGATGGTATCCTGCTTGATCCTCTTAAAGTTCAAGCCATTCTTGAGCTTCCCATTCCTCGTACCTTGCACCAATAACAAAGCCCCCAAGGCAAAGCCAAATTTCTTCATCGGTTCATCCCTAAATATGCCACCACAACACATGGCTTTCTAAGACTCCTTCGATCTGAAATTCCATTCATTTGGAATGACCATGATAAATAGTCTTTTAATGCCATGAAACATGATGTCACTTCCTCTCCCTTGATTAGTCCTCCTAACTTTAAGAGGGATTTCATCCTGTATATCTGAGTTTCCACCTATTTGGTCGCCGGGGTCCTTATCCAGGAAGATGAAACCAAAAATGAGCATGTTATCTATTATGTCAATGAGAACCTTGTGGCGCCCTTGTGTTCTACTCGCATGAAGAAAAATTGGTGCTGGCCATTATATTCTTAGTCCATAAACATTGTCATTATATCCTTACATGTTCCACCAAGGTCATGACTAATTCCAACCCTATGGCTTTCGTATTGAGTAGACAGTTCATCAATGGGGAGTATGCCCATTGGATCATTATCCTTTGGGAGTTATATCTCGAAATTTTCACACCAAAGAGTAACAAAGATTTATCCCTTGCTGAACTCATCTTTGAATTTCCTACTATTATGAAATATATGCCAATTAATGATTATTTACCCCATGAACACTTGTTTTCCATTACTTCAGATTACCTTTGTATGGCAATATCTTTACCTACCTACGAACCCAAAAGTTTGCCTCTCACCTTGATCATGATGCACGACAATGTATATGACACAAAGCCCCTTGCTATCTTCTCATTGGTGATGATTTTATATCCTCGCAGTGTTGATGTTGTCCTTTGTTGTTGTATTATGCAAATTGAAGCTAAGAAAGTCCTTAATGCCTACCATAGTGGTGCTTGTGGTTTCCACCTCTCTAGTTTGGCCACTGCCTAGAAATTCATGCACGTTGGGTACTCTTCGCCTTCTCTCTTTGGCGATTGCATTGAAGCAAACTAAAACAGTTCCAATTGCCAACTTTTCGTCCCAATGGCACGCGCTCCTCCTTATCCCCTCCATCTTTTCATCTAAGCTAGTAACTTCTGTAAGTGGGTAATTGACTTCATGGAGTGTCAACCTCCATCTACTGGTAATCACAAGTATATCACTGTGGTGGTTGACTATTATACCAAATGGGCTGAGGCCATGCCAACGTTCAATAACATGATAGCTATAGTGGCCCTATTTTTATTTAACAATGTTATCACTCTATTTAGGGTTCCTAAATTTTTTGTCTCTGATCATGGTCGACATTTCGAAGATGATATATGGCGTGAGATATCCTCCCTGCTGGGCTTTGAACAATAATATTCATCGTCCTATTATCCTCAAGGTAATGGTCAAGTTGAGTCATTCAATAAAATCCTTAAAACCATGCTTCAACGAATGGTGAACAAGGGAAAAACCTAAAGGCACCTTATATTCTTCCTTGCTTTGTGGGCCTATAGAATTTATGTTAAAACCACCACTGGGATTAATTTTTTCCACCTTGTTTTTGTCAAGGAGGCATTGTTTTATTTCTTCCATGAATTTAGTTAGTTTTCACTATTCATAACTATAATATAATGAAATGAAGAACCATTAGCACCATTGGAAAGTTCTCACCAACCTCTAAAATGGGTATCCCTTAGTTTTTGGTGATTTGATACTTCACCCATAAGCCATTTTTCTAAGAAGGGTCACTTCGTCGCCTCTCAAAATATAATTTATGCACTTGCGCCACTTGTACTTGGTGGACCATTTTTCCTACATACTTTTCATCACAGGTTTCGATTTTCTTCATGAGAAACCATCTTTTTCTCATGCTTTTATGGTCCCCTCCAAGCCTAATATGTGTGGCAGCATCATCGAGTCACCCTTTATCAGAGCATCCGAGTTGAGTCACCACCGTAATCATGGAGTATATCTTGAGTCACCTTACCTTCTGTTACAATTTTCCATCCATTCATGCCTTGTCCCTCTCTCATGTGGCCCATTTTGGCATTTAGTCATAGCATCCCCCATCCCCTCTGGAGTTGATTCATTCGCTGCCAGGTCATTCATGATTTTTATGCTCTAACAAGGGAATTCATCCATCTACTACTCATTATTCCCCCATGCCATCATCATCCCTAGTGTCAGTCCATCAGTTTCTCTATTATGATCCCTCATGCCTAAGTTTAGAACCCTAATTAACTCACATATGGCAGACCCCCTTCTATTGACATCAACACATTCATTCTAGAAGACATGTCTAGAGGGAAATGTACCTTGGTTCTAGCTTCCATTCTTGTTTGGTGCCTCAGATCACGCAAAGGGACTCCTCATTTCCCTTTGACTTGATTGTTTCTCATCCGCTCTGCTTCGACATGATTGAGATCTGTATACTCGATAGTTTGGTGATCCAACAGATTGACCAAACAATTCCTAGGTGTGTGTGATATGTTTCATACCTCATGAGGGGGTGGCCCTTTAGGTAGCCCCCCACATGCTAGAATGACCTCATTTTATGCTACAAACTCAGATCTAGTTCCGCATATTTGATGGGTTTGGTTCCAGCAGCTCGCAACACCTACAACATGCATGCATCACTCAGATGATCCATTCATATTTTCAGAGCCCTTTCTTGTTTATCAAGGCTTATTTGGTTGTCATTTGTCTCATGTAGTTAGGTATTATTCTATTCAGTCATGGTTGTTTTCCTAGGTGCAGCATGTATGTGAAATCCATTCTATTTTTGACTGGCCCATTTTACGCCAACATTACATGTACCATTTATCATGTAATTTTTAGCTCAGTCCTATGTTGCTAGGAACACCATTTTTATTTTTACTTTTCCATCTTAGCGGGCATAGGTATGCCTCTCCCGCCTCACTAAGAACAGGTACCCAAACATTAAAGGAGACTTATTTCATCTATTGGTCTCTCCCCCTCAAGTTATTTTCCTCTATCACTTCACTCCATCTATGTATCTCTCTCTTCCTCTCTCTGACTCACCTTCTATGTCTAGTGATTGTATTCTTACAACGTCCTTGGTCATACGATTAGCTCCTAACGCTCACACGTTGGGGGGAAAACTGTTATACTAGTTTTTGGTCATCTAACCATTTGCATTTAAATTGAACAAATTACACCATGTAAGACCAATTTTACCATAATAAAATTTCTTTCGTTATATGAAATAATTTAATAAACCATAGTTTATTAAGTTATTTCTAGTTCAAAGAGGAAACCCCATGAGGAATAATTAAATAAAACCTTATTTATTTGATTTTTCTCTAGGAATAATTAATTTAACTATTTTTTAAATAATTTTCTTGGTCATATTTAACCCAATTAATCAGAAATAATTACATAAATAATTATTTATCTTATTATTCTCTAGAAATAATTAATTAATCATTATTTAATTAATATTCCTTTTTAAATTTGACTAAATAATTTAGGAATAATAAAATAAATCATTCTTTGTTTAGTTATTCCTTAACCCCATTCTTGAAATAATAAATAAATCATTTATTTTTTTATTGTTTCTAAATAAAGGGATTTAACCAATTAAAATTAATTTTCCCTCCAACAAAATATAATAAAATATTCCATGTAGTTAGATCTAGATCCTAGTTAATAATATTTTATTATGCACCATTATCAAGGATAAGTCAATATTTTGTTATAAATAGGAGGGTTTTCGATTCATTATTTACCTTTGATCCTTTTATCATGGTCGGAATTTCATCCTCTGTCACTATCATACTTTGATTTCTTTTATTATTTTCTTACTTCTTGAGCTCCCATAGTGTTCAATATGTCTTGGGTTTTCTACACCTTTGAGAGAGAGAAACTTTTGAGGACAACGAAGAACCCATCCCATTGTGGGGGACTCGTAACATAATTCTTTGTTCTCTTCCGAGGTGATAATAAATATAAAATTATTTATATATCTTTTGTTTTCTATTGGATATTTGGAGGAAATATTATTTCATTTTACTGTTTATCTACTTTTACTGCATAGATTTGGTTTTTTTTTTTCATTTTTTTCGAATATCTATTGCAGATCTAAGGAAGTTAAGCAACCATATTTGTTCTTAGGGTTGTTTGTCATGTGCAGATAAAGTGGGCCCCGCGAGTTAGATGTCATGCGCCTATATATATATTAATACCATCCCTATAAATCTAAAATGAAAAGCCCTAATTGTGAAGTCACATAAACAAGAAGAAGCAAGGGTTTAACGTAAGAATGGATTCTTTTTTTCTTTGAATTTTAATTAAATATAAATAGGAATAGAGATTGTAAATTATTTTATCAGTAAAATGGACTCTAAAATTTAAATTTTTTACTATGCATGTATTAAATATAACAGAAACTATGAAAAAAAACAATTATTACAGTAAAATTTAACAAATTTACTATACTACAGGTTTTTCGTGTGAATCACCAGATGTTTCAAATTTGTATTCTATGAATAGTGCTGTTGTTCGAAAGTATTTTGCTGCTCCATAGTGCTCTCGTGATCTCTTGCTCTAGGTATGTCCCTTGTGAAAATCCCTCGATTTTTTTTGCAAAAATAATGAAATAATGAATATATTTTACTATTTAAAGAACTTTTTTTATGAAATTAGATTTGTGAAAATCATTTCTATCCCATTTTTCAATTTAAAACTTTTTTGTTTCACTTCAAAAAATAAAGTTGTGCTTTGTTTCCCTAATATTCAGTGTGTTTGTTAACCAACAACACCGGTGTGTCCGTTAATATAACCGCACCTGTGCGATTAACAATACATTAGCACGATAACAGTAAGCCTTTTTTAAGGCACCATAATTACTTTTAGGTTTGTATACAAAAAATTATTGTTGATTTTGCTAAAATGTAGAGATAAAAGGCCATAATTATATCAAATGGACAATTCTTCAAAATCCAGCTCGTTCAATAATATTTCTCAAAGTCCATCACGAAGTTCTCCCTATCCATATCAAGATGTAATTAGTTGAGATTTTATTTATATTTTCATTATCTAATTGAATTTATTGTTTTTTATCCATGTCAATCAACTGAATAAAATTAATGCATACAAATTTGCAGGTTCATGTAGAGTCAGAATTGAGTATAGATGCACAAAATATTCAAAAGTTCCAAAATGTCGGAAGCTCTTATCAGAAGCAACATACCATAAGGCGCGATTGGTAGATGAAAATGGGCAGTTGATTCACATTGCGAATTGTAACATGACATATTATAGCTACAATCATGGGATAATGATTGTAATAATATTTGTTTAGTATAATGTAATTATTTAAAATTCATACCAATTAATCATGCATTCACGTGCTTACTAATTCATATCATCAATTTTGTACTAATCATGTTCAAATATATTTTTTGAAATTACTAGGATTCTGGTGATGATGACTGAACTATCTACCATCTTCTGGTCCACCCCAAAGACAATGTCAAATCGAGAGAGGGCTGAATGTAAAGAAAAAACTTGGAGAGGAATGATACCAATAATGGTTGAATCAACCACCTATTCAATTCCAACTACGTCCAAATTGACCAATTAGGAATGAGTACAACAATACTAGTTATTCACAAGCTAGCAATGGAGGAAATCAAATATAGGTTGGTATGGACGATTACTTAAGGGATACAACTGCCATGGAGAAAATGTTATTGGTTACATTCCAGAACGATGATCAAGTAGGGGATGATGCTTATATTGTTGATACTTTTTTTGAAATCCTTAAATTTTCTTCCACCACCCCTCTCTTTCGACCTGGCGGTGAGTTATAGTATACCTATTTGGGGACAACGATGTTACTGTACAACTTGAAAGCAAATTTTGGCTTTCTGAATGCATGTTTCTCATAAATTTTGAGGTAACTGACCATCAAGTCGCTTATATTTTGAAAAATATTTTCAGACATTCAAAATTACAAATGGTCAATTTTATGAACATTAATAATTATTGAAATTAATGTACATTTAATATTGTGCATGACCAGCTATAGGTTATTCAAATATAAGGTTATCCTGAGTGATAATGTCTTGCCTGGTAGATGCGAAGGGGCAAAAAAGTTGTTGAAAATGTTGGTTGTTGAGTACATATCATATCATGCATGTCAAAATGATTGTATTCTATATAGAGGAGAATATACACACAAAGATATATTTATGAAATGTGGGCATGATAGGTATGATAAATAAAAAAAGAAGGGTAAATCACATGGTACTCCTTTTAATATATTGAGGCGCATGCCTATAATCCCAAGTATTCAAAGGATCTTTTGTTGGAAATAATTTGCTATGTTGTAGGCATGTCATGCCTCACATAGAAGTGAGATGAGAGTTATGTGAATCCCAACAGACTCAATAGCCATGAAGCATATAGAGGATACATGGCCCGAAAAATTCAAGGATGAAGTATAAAGTTTACGACTCAGTAGAGCCATGGATGTCATCAACCCATATTCCCTCCAGATCACCAACTATTATGTCTGGATTGTAGTAGTGATCAATAACAATATCCACCTATGGTTGTTCGTGAAGAATGGACATCTTATGTTGGCTCTCATATTCCATGGTAGAAGACGAGTGAAGAATATGGATGTCTACTTACAACCATTTGTAGATGAATTGAAGGAATTAAGAGATGGGATAAATGTATACAATGTATCAAGACCCATTGCAGAAGAGAGGAGTTTTATGTTGTATGAAATATGTGCTTACACAACACATGATTATCCAGGCTTAGGATTTTTCTCTGTTAAGTTACATGTTTACTGATTTGGTTATATACGTAACAATATTTTTTTGCATATTAATTATTTAATTCATTGTACTTTTTATGATCTCTAAGATATTGTTTAACGTTTCATGCATATTTCATACAATAATTTTACATTTCTTGTAACAAGAGGGTATTATGGATGTAAATTTTGTCAACCTTATCTAAAAACTATATGGTCCAATGACCTACGAAAGCCAGTGCATGAGTGCTCCACGGTATTCCTCTGAGAATAAAACCCTTACAGAAGAGAAACATCCACTTTCAATGGTAAAAGAAAGAGAACCTAAAGGCCTACAATAATGAAACCAGCTGAATGGCTTAGAGCATATGAGAGAGAGAAGGATAAGGAGTTCATAAAAATGCTCGATTCAAATGGGAAGCCTATGTTCGATGATCCACAATTCTTTGACACCTTGAGAAATTTCCCATTGGGATGAAAAGGAAATATATCTTTTATAACCTCCCATATTGGAATCGTCATAATATTACCCACTTATTAGATCCCATGCATATATTTAAAAATGTTTCATCTTCTTTATGGAGGCACATATCATCGAAAAAAAGTGACACATTGGCTATTATGAAAGATATTATTACATCAAAAACTAAAAAGAAACATTGGCCAAGAAGATTAGAAAGTACAATATCAGAGGTTGGTCCCTCTAATTGGTATTTCAAAGAAGGTGATTTCCCATGGATTTAAAAAAAAAGATGATATTTCTTTGGAAAAGGAAGTTATAATGGGTGTAAGGGTGTCATATTCATATGGGTATTCCCTATGGCACTGCTTCACCGTGGAAGACAATTTCTCGGGGTTGAAATCACATGGCCATTTGAATCTTCTAAGAGTACGTATAATGTCAAAAGAATGATTTTACTATTTTTTATATTAATAAATTTTATCTCATGTGGGGATCATTAAACATAAATAATTTTGTATATTATTGCATGTGTTGATAACTTTGTAGTGTCATTATCCTTTGTTTGTGTGTTGGTGTGTGAAATATGACTTCCCCCAAGACCTTGGACGTGCCATATCTAAATTATCTACATTTTTACATAGGATCATGTAAAAGGAAATTCATGTGGCTAGCATTCCATGGTGGCGTGAAGAGATAGTTGAGATTGTTTATATGTTTGAGAAGGAATTGGTGACAAGTTTCATGGATGTGCAAGTTTATATTCTAATCCACCTGGTAGATGAGGTTGAATTAGTTGTGGTGGTTTCTTGTCATTGGATGTTATTCCTAGAGAGGTACATGAAGAAATTGAAAGTTTTTGTTCAACAAAAGGGGAAAACCCAAGGGGTCTATGGAAGAGGGGTAAATATCATATGAATCTTTCTATTATTCAAGTGAGTACATCAAGAAAATCAAAAATAGACCAACTGTGGTGATTTGGGATGATGAAAGGGATGAAGAAAAAATAGAAGGGGAGCTTCTCCAAACAAATGGAAAAAAGCGCTTGATAAAGAGTAAGCGAATATTAATTTTTTAAATTTACACAAAGTACATATTCACATTGAACTTAAATATAATGTATATTTTTATCTCATGTGTACTATATGTTGGTTTGATTTCATCAGCGAATGCAACAAATGAAGCAATCAATAAATTCATTCCTTACAATTCTGAGGTGACACAACTGTGCGTTGCATTGTATGAAAAAAAGAGGATGAAATGGGATAGTGACAGGAAATAATTCAGATGTTTGAATGGTATAAGAGTGCCTTATCCAAATTATTTAAAAGAAAATATTACAATTATATGCCCCAACAGTTGGGTTTTTGACCAAGTCAGAGAGAAATACAGTGCAATCGGTCATTACCCGCGTGTTGAAGAGGATGTGCTAAACGTAGGGATTGGGTGCAACAACTTGGTAATAATATATTTATGTATATTTTAAACTTAATTATAATTTACCATTGAAATGTAACATCTATATTTCATATTTTAACAGTTGGTTTATTAGACACTTGACACTATGATTTTTTAAATTTTTATAGGTGCATTTTCTCCCATCTATGTGGGCATATGGAAACCATTTTCACACAAAAAATGCTGATGATGTACACACAATTGAAGACTGTGGAGTGGAAGTCGAGTTCGATCAATATATTTTAGCTAGCCATTATGATCAAAACCTAGCACGAGGGACATTAGGTTACATCAGAAAGATACAAGAGATCGTTGAAGTGGACTTCTACTCTTTCCAATTTTTTATTTTTAGGTGCAAGTGGTGGGACACCTTTGATCAAAATAATGTAAAGGAAGATCACAATAGTAGGCTGATATGTATCAACTTTAGAAATATGTGGGATGAAGCTATGGAGCCTTATGTTTTCCCAAAACACTCCAACCATGTGTTTTTTTACCCATATGTGTTGGATAGGTATTGGTGGTTCGTATTGAGACATTACCCTAGATCAAAACATATTTTTGAGAACAATAGTGTCATCATGCTGAGCGAGATGGAAGATAATAAGGGTGATCATGAGAACAAAGAGTGATATGGTACATGCGTTATTTCATCATTTATGCTATTTAGCATGAGTTTTTATAAAGAAGAGGACTTAACCTTGTAACTAAGACTCTTTTTTTTTCTTCAAAACATTATAATATGTATTTTGAATTAATTGGTTTGAATTGTGTTAATATTAAAATCATTTCACTTGATAATTTTCAATTATGTTGATATTGAAAATAATGCACTGTATCAATTTATTTTTTTATGTCAATTCCTAAATTAATACAACTACTTGACTGCTTTAAATGTGTGTGAATGATATCTTCAAAATTAAAAAAATGTATTAATGTATGCTCTTATTTTTGGTACGTCAGATCATAATAAAATAATGATAATTCTAAACATCAATTTATTTGCTTTATTTTCTAAACCTTATTATGTTACAAAAACTCATATTCTAGATTTATTATTTTACAATTATTCATATTGATAAAAATTTAAAAATTATAATTTTACAATTATGGTAATTTAAAAATATGTACAGTATATAAGTTTACTTATGGTTGTTATGGTTTGAAATTGACAATTAATTTACAAATTTACAAATTTTACGATTTTAATAAAATTGAATCAGGACAATACATATAATTAAAATTAAAATTTTACAATTTCACAATACAATTACAATTACAATTTTACAAATATTTTACGTACAAATACAAGTAAAATTACAATTACAATCAATATGCATACAGTTGCAATTAAAATTTTACAATTTTACAAATTTTACAATTTTAATAAAATTGAATCATGACAATACATACAATTACAATTACAATTTCACAATACAATTACAATTACAATTAAAATTTTACAAATATTTTACATACAATTGCAATTAAGATTACAATTACAATTTTACAATTTTACATACAACTATAATTAAAATTTCAGTTACAATTACAATTACAATTTTATAAATTTACATACAATATTTAGAGTTAAAATTACAATTACAATCACGACACAGACAATTACAATTACACAATTTTACCATTACCAATACATAATATTTAATAAATATCATGATTTAATATTAAAATAAGCATCACAATCATGATAACCTTCATACAAACCTCATATTTTAAAATACACATTGAAATTCGCTAACATCATTTAATCATCATGATCATGATCATCTAGCAAAACACAAGAATTGTATGACATCATCACAACACAAACATCAAATATACATCTCATGTCAAATAAATGCTATCACATACACATATATCTACAATCACATTAAATGAACATATCTAACATGATCTAACAATATACACATCATGATGAACACCAACATGTAAATTAAGTACATGAACATGAACTTAAAATACATGTAGTATATATATATATATATATAATGTCAAAAATATACAATTGTAATAGAACTAGATATAAATGTTTGTGGTACTACTTAAATATTATAACTAGTACTACTGGAGGCCTGCTCAGTCGATGGTGCAGCCTCATGCTCAGATGGATGACATGACTATTCACGAGGTGCCTGCAGATGACATGGTGCAGTCTACTCACGAGGTGCTTGTTGATATGATGGTGTAGTCTTCTCAGGAGGTGCTTGCTGATGAGTCATCGATGGTGCAACTTGCGCCTCAATGGATGGTACCTACGCAGATGGACTTGTCTGCTCAGGATCAAGTTCCTCCTTAGTTGATGGTCATGTCTTCTCAACACTAGGTTCCTGCTGAGATGGTGCAAAATTCTCAGAAGATGCATGTTGATCACAACTCGATGTTGGCTTCTCATCTCCGATGTGAGGTGAATGAGGATGAGGTGTAGTACTAAAATTATGATCACTCCCCTTATGATGATGATCATCATATGATTTTCTCTGTCACACATCTCCACGATGCCTATCCCTCCTAACTACTAGTAGTCTATAATATCCAATGATATGACACATAAGGGTCATCATATCAAGATGCATGTATCTCAAGATTTCTGTGAGCCTATGATAAGCTTCGATCACTCTGACTGTAGCAGGGCAGACTCCCTCATCAAGCAGGAGTTGACATAGTCAATCAGCCACCTACATCTTGAATCGGATGTCCAGCCTACGCCACATCCCTATGGGTATCTACACCTAAGGATCAGGTCTGTCACCCAAATCCGCCACCTTCGCAATCTCCTCTTCATGATCTACACCTGGATCATCCAATGGGCGTGGAATCATGTCCCCAACGAATGTGCCAATATCTACAAAATATATAGTACACAAAAATAATTAGACAATTTCATTAAACAAGTTAATAAAAAAAGTTAAATAACGTGTTAGAATATATTTTATTATATTTAATTAATTAAGACAATAAAATGAACCTATATTAATTTAAATAAAATACTAATATTACCTCTAGCATCTAGTGGCTAATCTTGTGTGAAGAGGATATTGGTACACCCACGCAAATCCAAACCCGCATACGGACAGGACACCATCATGAATGAGTGATCATCAGAACTGGCCATAAACTCTAGTGCATCACAAGATATCCTCTCCAGATAGTTAGAGTGGCCTCTCTTGGATATCATCTACATCCGTACATGAAACATTGGGCTATGAGGCTGCTGAAAAAATGTAGGCCTCATCTCTAGAAACCTCTCAAAAAATAAAAAAATAATTATGAAACAAAGGGGAAGATCGACCTCCCACATTCTTGAGAACGAAATCTATCTAATTCTATCCAAAACTACCATAGAAAAATGGCATACCATCTCACAAGTCATGGAGACTGGAATAAAGAATCAACATAAAATAAAATTGGTCAACTAATGTGATGCCCATCACTAGTATAGTGTGCAACGGTTGTAAGTAGTAGTGAGAGGAAACTCACCTTATAGGACTAAATGAAGAAATGCGTAACTGATCACCAGATACCTGAAAATATACAGGTGAAATTATATCATCCCTCATGTATCTCTGGAAGTATGCCAACTAACTCCCTGCTGCATAATAAATGTGGACATCTTGGAACTGGGGAAAATCCTGCCCTCTCCTATATAGGCAAGTAATAAAAATAGATTTCCTCCTCAGTGGGTTTTTACCACTAGCTAGGACCAACCTGGAAATCTTGTCAGTGGGCATCCAACTTGTAGATCAATTATCCAAATAACCTAATGTGCCACTTCAGGGATGTAGCCTCCTCATAGAGCTTGAGGAGGACTACCTCCCTTAGGAGCAACTGGGTGGGTGTTGTAATACGGTGAGGGTGAAAAAATCTCTCCCTCTCATGTGTCTCCCATAGCTGAATTATGTTATAATGGTCCTCCACATGCTCTTATTGTTCCCTTTTCTCTCTCTGTTGACATCACTGAATGACTCATATATTAAATACATTTTTTCTTAAAATGAGAAATGTATATATATATATATGTGTGTGTGTGTTTGTGTGTGTGTGTTTTATTGAAAAAAACACTCGGTGCACCCAAAAAAATAGTAATGAGTCAGATGATCTTTTGATCTGGTTGTTATGTGAATAGGTTCTGTACCACTCATGGACACTTGAGATATTTCATATTTTTGACCTTGTGATTGGCCTACCAATTCTGTTTTCTGAGATGGGAAAGGTTCCTTCAGCACAACTATCATCCCTAGGGTGCCTTTCAGAAGACAACTTACTTCATAACAACAAGGGAAATCCTTAATGTAATTATCTTCATCACAAACAAAGAAAGATATTTAGGATTTTTATTTGATGAATCATGAGCATACAACTTTGGGGAATCATTTTTTTGTGTATCTTGCTTAACTTATATTTTACCCTTATTTTTACCTTTTGAGGATTTATTTGCTGTAGTAAATTGGAAAACATTTTCCTCTTGAGGTTTTACTAGGATTTGTTTGTTTGTTTGAGACATCAAGGGCTGTAGCAGCTGGATTAGATTTGGATTTTTTACATTTAGCTGGAGTACTAATAGATTTTTGAGTGACAAATCCAATAACACCATCAACATGTCTTCAATCTCCATGCCTGGAAAATGCAAGACCAGTTGAAGGTTGTGAGGCACCGGGTAGCGATTCATAGAACATGCGAGATTGTGAATAGACCAAATCAAAATATTGGGCATAGCCAATGGCTTTTTCTTTAGTCACAAAACCACCCATGGCTATGTATTTAGAAATAGGAGAGATGAATGATTTGGTAAACCATTTAGTCAAAAGTTGATCTAAGATGTCAAATTTGATGAGATGACGTGTGCATCTCCATTCATGGATCTGATCATAGATATAAGTGGAGGTCATATGCAACAAATTTGTTAAGAGATGGGTTTGAGTATCATACTAGACAAGAAATTGGAAATGAGTGAGGAAATCCATGACCAAAGAATTGAAATCATGGAGAGTACCTTGACGGGGATTGATGTACCACTTAGTGGAAGCACCCATCATAGTGTGTTGGAAAATATAAAATCAGATTGAATCATCGATCAAAGAAGTATAGGAACACCAAAGGTGGTAAGTCATAACAACACTTGAGGGTATTTGTTATGAAACTAGCTCCAAAAATATAAGAAAAGAGAGATAAACGCCTTAGAAATAAGCCACTTTTAGGGGGGAACCTCCTTTGTATTATATAAATGAACAATTCTTGGATGATACAAATTAAAAAACCTACTTCTATATATAAGAGTCCATGGGGTCACAATATAATCGTAGCCAACCTAACAATAATAATTTAAGGGCACAACAATAACAATATGGAGGTTACAAGGGTACAACAATAACAATAAGGGAATACACTAGTAATATAGGGACCTAATAGGTCCCTCTCCTTAAAAAAAGTGTTGTCCTCAATGCTCAAGTAGCTCTGGATGCTTTTGTATAAAATTATCATCCTCCCATGTAGAATATTCAATTGGTAAGTTCTTCCACTTGGTGAGATACTATGAAATTGATTGATTTCATAGCTGTTGAGTTCTTTTCTCCGTGACTACTTCAGGTTCCAATATGATTTTTCCTTCATCATCAAGTTCTATAAATATTGTTTGAACTCAAATTTTGTCACCTATAACCTTCTTTGAGCCTAAAACATGGAAATCATGATGCACTCGCAAAGAAGTAGGAAGCTACACTTTGTATGCCATAGTACTAATCTTTTGCAACACCTTGTAAGGACCATAGTACTTTGGCGATAATTTATTATCCTTCTTAGCTCACTTTAGGTACATTTGTTTATATGGTTGTAGCCACAAAAATACCCAGTATCCTATATCAAAACTTCTTTCACTGCGATGTTGATCTGCCTGTTGTTTCATTTGATTTTGCACCAAATTTAGGTTATCCTTTAAGAGTTGGAGAACTTGTTGTTGATGCTCGATGTGATATTCCACTGCTTGAACCTTAGAATTTTCTCTTAAATATGATGTGATGGACGGTGGATGATATCCATAAAGTTCCATAAATGGCATCATTTTTTCTTAAGTATGGAAGGAAGTGTTATACCACCATTCAGCCAGAGGTAACCACTTGACCCATTATGTTCAGTTATCAAATAGAAAACAACGAAGATATATTTCCAAACATTTGTTCACTATCTCATCTTTGACCATCGAATTAAGGATGATAAGATGAGCTATGAGCTAGTTGAGTATGTAAACAAGAAAATAACTTTGTACAAATTTTTCCATAAAAATGGGATCTTTGTTGCTTACAATAATCTTTGGGTTTCCATGTAGCTTTTGAATTGTTTCCATAAATGTAGTAGCAAATGTACTTTCTTTAAATGGATGAGATAATGCACAAAAGTGTGCATACTTGGTAAGTATATCAACTACCACCATGATGACACTCTTTCATTTGGATTTAGGTAAACTTGTGATAAAATCCATTGAAATATCCTCCCAACGTTGACTTGGAATGGATAAAGGTTGTAGAAGACTCGGGATCTTAATTGTCTCAACTTTATTTTGATAGCAAAACAAACATTCCACCATAAACTTTTTAATATCAAATTTAAGGCCATCCCAAAAAAATTGTGTCTTCACCTTGTGGTAAGTTTTTAAAAATCCCGAGTGTCCTCCTAAAGGAGAAGTATGCAATTCCAAAAGAATATATATATATTTTTTACTTGGGAATTATTACAAAGATATAAGCGATCTTTGTACCATAACGAATCAATTTTCCAACTAAATGTACAAGATGCACTAGGATCTTGCTGCAAATTTTGAATGAGTGTCTACGCTTCTTCATCCCTTTCTTTGGTTATCCAATTTGGTTGGATAATAGAAATGTCATAGAGAAATGCTTCCACCTCTTCATCCTTTCTTCAGAGTGCATCTGCAACAACATTTAGCTTCCCTTTTCTGTAGATGATTTCAAAGTCATAACCCAACATATTTGTGACCCATTTTTGTTTCTCTTCTGAAGAGTGTTTGTTCCAAAAAAATTTTAAGAGTATCATGATCAATTTTTACCTTGAAGTGTCTTCCCATTAGGTAAGTTCACCATTTATTTAGTGCATGTAGTATTGCCAACATTTTCTTCTCATAAATAGCTTTCTGAAAATACTTTCCTTTGATTAGACAACATTCAAAAGCAATGGGTCTTCCTTATTGCTTTAAAACAACACCAATTCCATTTTATGAGGCATCACATTAAAAAATAAAGGTTTTTGTGAATTTTGGCATAGCTAAGACCGGTGCTAGGAACATTTCCTCTTTAAGATGTTCAAAGGCCTTATTTGCTTCAGGAGTCCATGAAAATTCCTCTTTCTTCAATAATGTTGTTAGAGGTGCTGTTATTCTCTAATAATTATTAACAAACTTGCGATAATAATCTGTTAACAGGAGAAATCCTCGCAATTGCTTTATGGTTGTTGGGAATTTCCATTCCTTAATGGATTTAATTTTGTTAGGGTCTACCTTAACACCCTCGTGAGATACAATATGAACCAGATATTCCACCTGTTGTACTCTAAAGAAAAATTTAAAGGTTTTTTCATATAATTGTTTCACCTCCAGTAGTTTGAGCACCCTATCAACACGTTGAACATGATCATTCCAAGACCCATTGTAGATTAGTATATCATCAAAAAATAATAACACAAATTTTCTAAGGGTTTGAAAATGGAATTCATCAACCCTTGAAATGTAGAAGTTTCATTGATAAGGCCAAAAGGCATGACAAAAAATTCACAATGACCATCATGATGTGAAAATGTTTTTTTTATAATATAATTCTAATTTAATGATATCTTGAACGAAGATCCAACTTGGTAAAATAAATTTATCCATGTAATTCATCCAGTAATTCATCAATCATAGGAATGGGAAATTTATATTTAATATTTATCTTATTGAGCTCCCTATAATCCAAGAAAATGTGCCATGATCCATCCTTCTTGTGCACCAATACTACTAGACCAGAGAAATAACTTTGACTAGGTTGAATTATACCAGCCTCTAACAAAACTACAATCATACGTTCAGTTTCAATATTTTGGACATAAGGATATCTATAAGGCCTCATGTTTGGAGGAACACTTACTAGAATCAAATGAATAGAATGATAATGATCACGAATAGGTGGGAGGCCGTTGGGAGTTTCAAACACCATGGAATGATTGTCCGAGACTTTTTGGATATCTAGAGAAATATATGGTTTTGATGTTGGAGCTTGTAGTGAGCATAACTATTCAATTACGCCTCGTTTTTATTTCTTCAGAAGCTTTGTCATGACATTAGAGCTTATTATATTTCCATGCTTTCCTACAATACCCCGTAATTCGACTTCCTTTCCTTACAAAAAACATTTCAAGAAAAGTTCTTGAAAATTAAAACCTAACATCCCCAAATATTGTAACCATTGTACTCCTAGTACAACATCAGCACCTCCCATTGGAATCAAAATCATTGCACTATTCAATACATATTCCCCCATGGTTAGCTTGATATTATGGCATTTTTGAGAGTAATTTATAGTTCCTCCATTTGCAACCATCACTTGACATTCTCGTGTTGGTTATAGGAAGAAATTTGATTCCTTGGCTACCTTATAATGAATAGAATTATGGGTAATACCTGAACCAATCAACACTATTACCATTTTATTCTTGATATGTCCTTCTATCTTGAGAGTTTGAAGAGGGGTAATTCCTGACAATGCATTACATGATATGGTCAAGCTCATTTCTTCTTTCTCTAGGGTTGGTTCCTATAGTATATCCTCTTCTTTTTAAGTTTCTTTTTCATTTTCTTCCTCCTCTTCGCAATCTATGTAAAATAATTTCTTCTCAACACACTTATGTCCTTTTGTGTATTTTCTATCACAACTGTAGCAAATCCATTTTTCTCTTTTTTCTCCCAATTTTTGTGGTGTCAACCTTGTAGGTTGTGGAAGTCTAGAAGTACCAACACTTCCATATTTATAGATGTGAGTGGTAGGCTTCCTTGTCGCCATAATTTTACATTCAATTTTTCTTGCCAACTTGAAAGCCTTCTCCAATGAACCAGGTACCCAAACGCGAACCTCATCTTGGATGTTATCGTTTAAAGTCCCTATGAGGACATCAATACTATGTTCCTCTGGAATATTAGTTACTCTTATATTCAATTTTTGGAAGTCCTCAATGTGCTCCACCACTGAACCGTTTTTTTTGAGATTTCTCAATTGGCTAAAGATGTTGCTTCTCTTTATATCCTCATAATGTGCCATCATTTCCTTCGTAAAAATTGACCAAGTGATAATTTTTCTACGGGAGCAAAGGAATCAATACCATAGAAATATATTTTGTTTGAAATATAAATTTTCAATGCTTACCTTTTGTGTGTTTTTCACATTATTGAGATGAAAATATTGCTCCATATGTAGTATCCATGTTACGGGATCCTTGCCATCAAACTTCCTCATATCGATCTTTGCAATATGGTGGGTCTTCCATCCAACGTTCAAGTTTATGAAAGCACAATTAAAATTATTTTTTTCTCATCATGAGTTTCCTCTACTATATTTTCGACATTAGGAATTATTTCTTGTATCATCTTTGTCAAACCTTCCTTCAAACCTTCCATTAGATCATTCTTCATGTCTTGCATGTTGTCTTTCATTTTTCCTTCTTTACCATTGATCTTAGCTTCCATACCTTTATTCAAAGCATCCAGATTAGTTTCCATGCCCTTCTTCAAAACATCCATCTTAGCTTCCATGACCTTCTTCAAAACATCCATCTTAGCTTCCATACCTTTCTTCAAAACTTCCATTTCATGTTTTGTTTCTCTTTGCGAGAGAAAAATTTGTTGCACTTGCTCTTGTAATTTTGATATATCATGTTTCACTTCTTCATATTCATGAGTCATAGTAGAGTATTTTGAGGGCTTAATGGCTATTGAATTCTTATTAGGGGACATTTTATAACCCAATATTGATATCTATGCCTCAATATTCCCTTGGAATCACTTTAAACTGATTTTTCAAACAAGACTTATGCAATTTGAAAAACAAAATACACACCATTTTCTTGATTTTGAGGAGCTCAATATTGAAACTGAATTATCTTTGTGACTTCGGATCTTTAATATCTGAAATTTGGTCCTATAATATCTCTATTAATCTTATTTTGAATGCCATAGGTCTGAACTAATTTGGATCCTTCAAGGAAATTGTATTCACAATCTCCCACAATGACCTAATTATGGAATAGTTCAGTAGAGAGAACTTGTACGACATGCCATGTGTCATTGGTTCCTCCTTTGGCTCTGAAATTGATACACAAGAAACTACATTATATGTAATTGCTTCCAGTTTATATAGAATTCCAATCCGATGATCAGAGGGAGAGTTTTGATGATTTTACCAAGGTCACCTCTTTTATATGAAATTTGGGAGCTTACAAAAACTATAACTTCCACAGATCATATCTCTGAAAATTTTGTGAACCAACACTTGAAATTTTTACACGATGCTCCTCGGGATTTCGGCTTCACGTGATAAACATTTCAGCATTATATATCTGTTAGTATGAATCCTTTGTCGAAGTGTACGAAAAAGGACCACTTTAGCTACGCATAAATAATAGCCCTAAAAACAAAAGTGGCTGCCAATATCTTTAGATCTGCGGTTAGTTGAACAAGAAAAGAGCTGCAAAAAACCAGATATATGCATGGAAAGACATTAAGCAGTAAAAACAAAGGTTTGCTCCATATACCAATAGACAAGACAAGAACAATTTTTGAAAGAAATTTTGTATTAATTGGGCACCTGGGAGGAAAACAAGAAGGCGTATCCAATTCTCCTCAGTGGGATGGGTTCTTGGAAGTCCTCAGCACTTCAGATCTAAGATTTATCTCTCTTGTTGGTGTAGAAAACCCAATGCAAAGAAAGGAGCTCAATGGGAGCTCACACAGCAAATGATGGAAAAATGTGACCAAGTGTATAGATCCAGAGTGATCTAATAGGCAACAAAAGGTGAATAATGATGGGAAAAACCCTCCTATTTATAACAAAATATTGGGTCATTCTAGATCTTGGTGCATGATTAAAATAATGTTAACCAAATCTAGATCCACCTTTTATGGAATATTTAATTATATTTGTTGGAGGGAAAAAGTATTTGACTTGGGTCAAATCCCTTTATTTGTCAAAAATAAATAAATAAATGATTTATTTATCTTTTTAAGGAAGTAGTTGAAAGATAATCAAATAAATAATGATTTATTTAATTATTTGTGGGTGATTTGGTCATATTTAACAAGGAATATTATCTAAATAAGATTTAAATAATTATTCCTAGAAAATAATAAGATAAATAAAGGTTTATCTAATTAATTTCTTTGTTTTTGGGTTAAACATGACTGGGAATAATAATTAAACTATGGTTTAATTAATTATTCCATGAGGAAAATCAAACAAATATAGGTTTGTTTAATATTTCCTTTTGGGGTTTCTTGTTTAGACCATAAACAACCTAATAAATGTGGGTTATTAAGTTATTTAACATAGTAAAGGTAATTTTACTTAGGGTAAATTTGGTCTTACATGGTGTACTTGGGTCCATCTAATGATAATAGGTTAGATGACCAAAAAGTGGTGTAACAGATTGCCCCCCAGCGTGCGAGTGTCAGGAGAAAATTGTATGACCAAAGTATGTTGTAAGAACTCAATCACCAGAAAACAAAAGGGAAGTCAAAGAGAGAGATGCAAGGTAGATATTGTGCTGAAGAACTAGACCCTGAGGAGACGAGACTCGCAGGTGCAACAAGTCTCTTTTTATGAGAGGGTACCTGTGCTGAAGGCGGCGGGGGAGGGATACCTATGCCCGCCGAGAAAAAGTACAAAAGAATAGTGTGTCCTGTAAACAAGGGACCGAACCATAGAGTACAGCCGGCATAATCATGAGCCAAATAAAAATACAATAAGGAATCCCACATACATGCTGTGCCTGGGATAACATCTAGGACTGATACAATAATATCTGAGTACATGAGATACAAATACAACCCAAATGCCCTCTGTGAATGGGGAAGGGCTCACAAAATCTGACTGATACATGCAAATCAAAGAGGCGCTGCAAGTGGCTAAGGCTAACATCATCAAATATCTGGAGCTACATCGAAGGCTACAAGGAGGAGGTCATCCGGGCATGTCGGGGGTACCTGCAGGGCCACCCGCTCATGAGGGTTGAGACATCTCACACACACCCGGGAATCATCAAGAGCTGCTGCTGTATCACTGAACCATCAATTATACGGATCTCGGTCATGCTAAAAGGAGCTGGAGTGGAGAAACAATCAAGTCAAAGGGAAATGAGAGATCCCTTTTCCTGATCCGAGGCACTAAACAAGAGTGTAAGCTGGAACCAAGGTACACCGCCCTCTAGACCTGGCTTCTGGAATGAATGAGCTGATGTCGACAGAAGGAGGTCCGCCATAGGTGAGGCAATGAGAGATCCTCAACTAAGGCACGAGAGAAGATAGTAGAGCAACAGACAGACTGACACTAATGATGATGGTGAAATGGAAGGGACTGAGTAGCGAATGGACGACTTCCCTTGTTAGAGCATAAAGGGCATGAATGACATGGCAGCAACTGACACAATATCATAAGGGATAGGGGATAGTGGGACTGAAGGCCATAATGTGAGACACAAGAGAGAGACCAAGCAATGAAGGATGGAGGGCTATAGCAGGGTACAAAAGGACTCGGGATAGACTCCATGAATGCGATGATGACTCAACTTGGATGCTCTAAACAAGGATGACTCGATGGTGCTGCCACACAGGAAAGGCCTGATGGGGGACCATGAAAACATGAGTACAAGATGGTAACTCATGACGAAAATTGACACAAATGAAGACAAGTAAGGAGGAAAAATGGTGCCCCAAGTACAAGTGTCGTAAGTGAAGAAATGCGATTTTAAGGAGAGGTGAAGTGACCCTTCTTGGACAAAATGTGTCCTGGTGAAGTATCAAATCACAAAAAACTAACAGATACCCATTTGAGGGCTCGGTGAGAGCTTTCCAACGGTGCAGACGGTTTGTCAAACGGGGCTACGGTATCGTCGTAGCAGTCGAAAGAAGAAACAGGGGTTCTCTTTTAATAAGGCAGTTTTCCCTCCAAATTCACTCATTTGCTAGTGTTGCTGTGGTGAATGTAGAGAGGAGAGAAGGCCCTAAATATTGTCGAAAACGTAGCAGACAAACCGACCGTTGGAATCGAGATCCATCAGTTGCAGGTAAGACGCCTAACCTTCCTCTTTCAGTTTGATGCATTGAAAGTTCAGTTTAGGGCCCAAAATCCCAGTAACAGACCCTCCTTTATCTCTACGGCTGGGTTGCACTTTTTCAGCAAAAAAGTGCGACCTGGGAAGCAGGTTTTAGGGAAAAAAGTGCGACCTATCCTAGAATTGGGCTGAAAACTGTGACCTGGGAGATGAAGGGGTTTTAGTGTTGTTTTATTGATGAGAGTTGGGTTTTTGTGTTTGGTTATGGTATTCCCGATCTGTATGCTGAAAAAAATGATTTTTTTATGCAGATATGGCAGATATACGGGTTAACTGGAGAGAGAGAGACATGGGTACATTACGAGCAGAGATCCAAGAAGATCAGGGTGTCCATCATGTGTTGGCCAGGTTTGGGATTCTAAAGTTTTTGGAGAACCCTTTGGTGAGAGCGCGAGAGCCTTTGTTGGCCCAGATTATCAGTTATTGGGATCTAGAGCATGAGGTCTTTATAGTGCAGGGGCACAGGATCGAACTGACAGTCCAAGATGTGTATTTCCTGACGGATCTCCCGCCACTTGGGATGGTGGGAAACACGCAGCCAGTATTACCGCGGGGGTGGCATATCATGGAGTTTGTGGAGCGACATTATCGGCTGGGTCTCCAAGGAAAGGGGACTCGGATACCAATCGGGGATCTAGAGAGACTAGAGACCCGTGTAGTGGCCGCACCTGTGCAACGTATCCTGGGAAACCAGGCACTCCATCACATCACTGGGGGGTAAATGATGATTGTGGAGAGTGTGTTGAGCGGGACCTACTATGGGTGGGCCCAAATGATGCTGGTGTCACTAAAACGACAGTTGTCGCTCTATAAGTGGCAAGTGAACCACGATTGCTCATATGGGACTTTATTGTGTGCCTTCTTCTTTGAGAAGATCCCGACCTTGCGGCCTCGTATACAACTTCCAGATGGGGGCCCGAGGGAGCCCAGGATGCGCCGGTGGGGGTGGCTACTGTGCAGAGGAGGAGGAGGGGCGGTCGGGCGAGTGTTTCGACCTGTTTTTTTGCCCATTGGGATCAGATGCTATTATACATAGACAACTATCCCTATAGTGGGATGAGTTATTGTGGAGATCCGGACCTGCCACTTCTGCCTAGTCAAGTATGGGGGGCCGATGGTAAGTGACAGATTGCTATTCTTGTATGGGCATGTTAAAGTTTGTGAATAGTAGATAGGGTACTGATTCATGTACTTTTGGTATGCAGATATAGCTCCGGTAAAACCAGCCGGATATATGGGACGACCGGCAGCGTCTGGAGCTACAGGTCCGAGTGGGTCGAGAGCAGCGCATAATGAGGATGTAGCCGCCCTTCTGGAGGACATCCAATGTAGATGTGAAAGGTTGCTGACCGGAGTATCAGAGTGCGGGTGGCAGGACTTAGACGACCAGTACATAGAGCCATGTATTGGTCTACCCTCGGAATAGCGAGGTGTCATGCGGCGCATGGCGATGGCCGGTTAGGGGATACGTAATCTACAGGCTGCAGGGGCAGAGCCATTGGCTCGGGATCCGCCAGATAGTGATTAGGTGTGGGGCATGTGGTGCCCCCTAGTGTGTATGTAGGGGCAGGTGGTGCCCCAAGTTTCGAGTTTTTTTTAACATGCTATGGGCATGTCATATGTATCAGAGTAGATGGACTCTAAACACATGTTTTACGACACATATTATGGATATGCATCGTTTTTAATGATTATGAATGTTATTGTCTTGTATGAAATGCGTGTGATAAATGCCAATCTAGAACATGGTTTGCAATACTATCTACATAGTGATTCTGGTCTCGAGGTACATGGTTGAAAGTTATGGTTTCAAATTCACGTATCAAGAGTTTCACTCGTAAATATCGTCTAAACAGCACAGGTTTATGCACACGATAAACACCATTTAGTTGCATGACAAGAAGTAGGGAATCCAAATGAATGTGCAGATGGAGGATGCGATGAAAGAGGGCATCGGCTAAGAGACCACGCATTGCATCATATTCAGCATGATTGTTGATGGCAGTACCAATGCAGACCCGTTTTGAGAGGACAAGGGCATGCAAGGGGGTGAAAATGGCCCAACCTGCCGAGGCTAGATTCCGGGAGTAACGACTGGCACCATCGACGTAACCGATAAAGGGTGGGGACGGGAGGTCCTGCGGAATGGTGTTACAAGACAACAAATGAGGGGAGGAGATAAAATGACGGCAGCGTGAGTGTACAGAAGACATCGAGCGGCAATTACAGGAGGGAGTGCAAGGAGCAAGATGACTATGACTCATATACAAAATAGAGGGTGGTATATGAGGGCTATCGGAAGTATGACGAGGACTCGAGCTATGGAGGTCAACCGAGATCATGGTGGAGTGATCTCGTGTATGGGTAGAAAAAAGGGGGTCAGGCGAAACAATAGGGGAGGATGCAGGGGGACTAGGCTCCAAGGGTCTCGCAAAGGAGGAGAGGTAAAGAATGGTCGTAGTGGACTCCGTCATCTGAACATCAGGGGGGGGAATGTCAATTGGAGTAGGGGGATCCTCAGGCTGGCCCAAAGCATACTGCGCAAGGATGGGAGAGGCAGATTGATTTTGTTCAACCTCATACTCTCGGACTACCTCTAAAGAGGCGCGGTAATGCGTCAGGTGAGGACAATGGTGGGCGTAATGGCCATGAACACCGCAAAAAGAGCAGGGTTTGTTGGTGCGAAGAGTCTTGGGGTTCTTGGTTACAGACGAAGAAGGAATAGAGGCTTCAGGGACCGTAGACTCGGGGAACGCGACTTTAACCATGGGCTGAATACGGGGCAACTCAGGACAAGCATGGGTGGCGTGACTGGCGACATCACACAAGGCGCAAGGCTTTACAAGCAGAGGAGGGGCCGGGTTAGTCGTGGTGGTCTTGTCTTTGGATGCCCCCTTGCGAGCTTTGCCTTTCTTCCCGGGAGCTGTCACGATAGGAGAAGGGTCCTGTGGAGGTGCTGAGGGTACAGTGGCAACGGAGGAAGCGAGGGGGACCAGTTGAACTGGTGTCAAAGCCATGTAGGGTTTGGGGTGACCAGGAGGGGTAGCGGTTGGAGGGTCAAGGTACTAGACGGGTATGCCCAAGGTCAGGTTAGGGAAAGAGAGGGTGGCCATGACGGGGACAGAATAGACTCCGGGAGGGGGAGCCAAGAAAGGTATCTGACCAGCCGGGTAATGACCAGGAGGGACGGCTCCGAGGTGGTTAAGGCCCGGGGGAACCGATCCAGGAGGATAAAGGGGTTCAGGGATACCAGCTGTAGGGAGAGGGCTAGAAGGAGGAGGTTCGGCTGGCTGAGATAAATGGTTAGGATCAGGTTGCGGAGGGTGAGGTGGAGGTTGCTGACTAGCCGAGGCAGGCCGCTTAGAGGAAAACTGAGACGATTAGATCATGCAAACATTCGATAAGCTGGGATCAGTGATAGGAGGAGGGGGGAGACCAGGAAAAGTTCCAAGCAGGGAGGAATCCTTGTAGACGCCGGGGTAGACACTGGTCAAGGAGTTGACGGTTTGCTTGTTGGCTACAAAAGAGATGGTCGTCTCATGTGAGGTCTGAGATTTGGGCTCATGATATGTCAACTGGTCAATGGTGACTATCTTTCCATTATGAGGGAAAGACATCTTGCGGAAAACCGCGGAGGGGACATAAAACATAGCATAGGTGTAGCTTTGTCACAATAGAATGTTGTAGTCTAGTGGGGCGTCGATGACTTCGACATCAACGCAAACAGTATTACCGACGATGGTGATAGGACAATTACGAAACAGGCCAATGGGCTGGGAGGCATGGTCGTCCCATGCTCAAAGGGTGATCATGGAAGGGGCCAAGTCAGGGGATCCGATTTGCTTCCAAACCGAAGTGGACATCACGCAGGTGGATGCCCCCTCATCAATTATACACCGGGAAACGTTGGTGTTCCGTATTTTGACTGGGATTTGGAAGGCGACGGAAGGAGGAAGAGGAGGATGGTCCAATTGATTGGCGTCGAAAACAATCATTTGGTCATCAGAAGGATCTATAGTGCCCACGGCAGATAGTAGAGCCTTCTTTTGGGAAGGGCACAACTGGAGGAGTTCTAGTGTGGAAATGGCAGCAGGAGATTGCGCAAAATCATCTACTATGCTATACGAATGAGCAGCTCGACCGGAAGCAGCGTTTCGACATAAGGGTCCTTTAGGAACCTTGGTATGAACCTCAACTTTGGGTTGAGGGATATGTAAGGGGCCACTGGATGTCGGAAGAGGCTCTGTAGAACCTGAAGAAGGAGGCTCGGCGGCAGACTGAGCAGGAGGCTTGGGGTACTGGCGAGACCGATTTTGAAGGTGAAGGTCGATGGTTGGGGATGGATCAGAGGTCATGATGAGGATCTGGTAATCAGAGGAACTAGAAATGGAGGGTGGAGTGGAGACCTGCCCATCAGGTGGTTGGGTAGCCACGAATCCTTGCTGAGGGAAAGGATCAGTAAACACATGTGGTTGAGTAGTGGCCACATTAGGGGGAGCGTGAGGGGAGGCATGTTGTCCGTGCAATGTGGCTTGAGACTCCCACATCTGCCACATCTGTGGTAAAAGGGGACAATCATGGGTGTAATGACCGTAAACACCGCAACACGAACAAGGCTTGTTGGTACGAAGAGGCCTGTCCGGCTTGGGATGAGTGCCTTGTTGCTGGTTAGCAGTGTTAGGGTCAAAACCTTGAGGATTGGGTCCATGAGTACGGGGGGCAGATTAATTTGGATTGCCTCTCCACCTTCTTTGAGAAGAAGGGGGATTAGTCGCACCCTGCTGTGCAAATACTTGCCCTGAAGGGGGCTGTAGGTGCTGTTGCTGGGGTTGAGGAGGCAAGGGAGGTGGAAGCGCATATGCTGGAGGAGCTGGCACACTAGGCTACAGATAAGGGTAATGTTTAGGTTGGGAAACATTGAGGTAAGCAGGAGGTTGGGCAAAAGGAGGAGGTATGCCGTATCCTGGGTACATGCTACCGGGAGGGGGAAGAGTGCTAGAGGTGCTGGCCCCTCTGTGAGGGAGACCGTAGCCCATAGGAGGTTGAACATAAGAATGGGAAAGGGGTCCAATGATACTGTCAGTGGAATGAGATGCCCTCGGGGCGTTAGCGCCACCGGGCCTGGGGAGGTCAGGAAGGACGGTATAAACATAACTAGACTGAGCATAGATCAGGTCATATTTCAAGGCTATTTGGAGAGCGGATTCTTCGGTTTGAGGGAAATGGGAGGCGACATCTTTGCCAATGGGAGCTAAGAGAGAGCGAAGGAACCACTCCATATAGATCCAATCTTCGAAGGGGGGAGCTCGACATAAGCTGCGTCTACGTCGCCATTCCTTAACATGGGTGGAAAGGCAGGTCGAAGATGTTTGCTTAAAGGAAGTCAAGAGCTCTGTACCGGTATCGTATCGGAGAGGGAGCTCAAAGTAAGATAAAAAGGCTTGGGCAATGGTCGCAAAGGTGGTATGGGAAGAGGTGGCTTGGTCTACATACCATTTAGAAGCTTCACCGGTAAGCGTGCATTGGAACAAATGAAGACAGATGGAGTCATCGGTAACGGAATTGGAGGAACACCACATGTGGAAATATCAGACATGATTGGTTGGATCTTCTCCAGCAAGGCCTTCAAACTTAGGGATGTCAGAGGGGAGCTTGGTTGGCATAGCAGGCCAACCAACATCATGGCAGATAGGGTTATTGATCAACTGATTGAAATTGAGGAGGCTGAGGCCTGTAATGTACGGCAGCAAGGGTATGGCCAAGGTAGTTCCTATGGCAGTTCCGCTAGTAGTAGTTCTGGCATCAGGGCCTGGAGCATCGCTAGCGTTAGGCCCTGGACCAGACATAGTGAAGGTGACAGGGGGAGAACCAGGAGGAGAAGGAGAACCCAGTGAATCAGAAGAGGAGTCGGAGTGCGGACTCGGAGGAGGACTGGCTCGACGACGGCGAGACGGAGCAGGTCGATCGACCGGAAACTGAGGGTGAAGGCCAAGAAGTCTCTGGGAAAGGCGCCTTGGGGGCGCAATGATGACGGGAAGAAGGAAACCGACTAGGGCAGAAGGGGACAGAATCAAGTGCGGCCAAGGGTAGAAAAAGTGTAGTGACAATTGATTTTAGAGTCTTTGACAGGCAGTGTTAACCAGGTGCTTCTTCACTTAGGGTCAGTGTGTGGTGTGCGTTAATTTTAATTTTTAAAACCATTTTCGTTTTGAGAGCAAGAAAAAAGTGTGCTTCGTAACTGAAATTAGATCTACAGAGAACAATATAGAATGCTGAAATATCAGAAAATTAACAACTACTATTGCATCTATCTAACCCAAGGAGGCGGGTCCCTCAAAACTATTCTAAAAAAAGGGAAAAATTCTAGTCAAAATGCACTGAAAAGAGGCCAATAGATCTAAGGTCAAAAGGGACAGGGATCTAAAGGATAAAGCTGCTGAAAAGAGGTGCAGATCACAACCCAGAGACAGAGGCAAGGTGGCTGGAAAAAGGGAGGAAATCAGCAAAAATCGGGAAGGACAGGGAGGAGGTCCTAAAGAGAGGTCCAAACAAAACGACAAGAGGTGATTTGAAAGGAAGAAAGGATGATTTAAAAGGATCTGAGGAGGAGGTTTCAGATCTGAAAAAGGGAAGGCTGAAACTCTGAAAAATAGACGGCTGAAACAGCTAAAACTCTTCCACAAAAATTGGAGGGTACTGAAGCCCTAGGGGGCTAGGTTCCCACTTAGATGAGTAAAACATATCAGAACTAGGTCAAAGTGGGCTAAGACAGAGGTTGGAAAACCCTGACAGAAGCTTTAGCAAAACCCAGAAAAATTGCAGAAAAACCACTGAAAAATTGGTAGGTCGCAGGTTCTGACCTGTTTTCAGTGCAGGTCGCAGAAAAGAGGCTGAAAAGTGCGACCTGGAGGTCCAGGTCGCAGTTTTTGGGCTGAAAAGTGTGACCTCCCGTTCCAGTTGTCTCGGCGGTAGATTTTCAGAAAAGTTGCCGTCTCAGTTGCGGCTGATGTCGCTTACCTACGCAATAGCGCCAGAAACACACGGAAGTTAAAAATTTTAATGTTTTAGGGTTTTTATGTGAGAGAAACAACATAAAAATAGGAAAAATAAATAGCTGAAAAGAAACCCTAGGGTCTGAAGTAGCTGGATATGCAGGAATATGAAAAACGACAGCGGTCGTAATTTAAAACCTGTGTGGAGTCGCCATTTGTTAGTATGAATCTTTTGTCGAAGTGTACGAAAAAGGACCACTTTCGCTACGCATAACTAATAGCCCTAAAAACAAAAGTGGCTGCCAATATCTTCATATCTGCGGTTAGTTGAACAAGAAAAGAGCTGCAAAAAACCAGATCTATGCATGGAAAGACATTAAGCAGTAAAAACAAGGGTTTGCTCCATATACCAATAGACAAGACAAGAACAATTTTTGAAAGAATTTTTGTATTAATTGGGCACTTGGGAGGAAAACAAGAAGGCGTATCCAATTCTCCTCAGTGGGATGGGTTCTTGGAAGTCCTCAGCACTTCAGATCTAAGATTTCTCTCTATTGTTGGTGTAGGAAACCCAATGCAAAGAATAGAGCTCAAAGGGAGCTCACACAACAAATAATGGAAAAATGTGACCAAGTGTATAGATCCAGAGTGATCTAATAGGCAACAAAAGGTGAAGAATGGTAGGAAAAACCCTCCTATTTATACCAAAATATTGGGTCATTCTAGATCTTGGTGCATGATTAAAATAATGTTAACCAAATATAGATCCACCTTTTATGGAATATTTTATTATATTTGTTGGAGGGAAAAAGTATTTGACTTGGGTAAAATCCATTTATTTTTCAAAAATAAATAAATGAATGATTTATTTATATTTTTAAGGAAGTGGTTGAAAGATAATCAAATAAATAATGATTTATTTAATTATTTGTGGGTGATTTGGTCATATTTAACAAGGAATATTATCTAAATAAGATTTAAATAATTATTCCTAGAAGATAATAAGATAAATAAAGGTTTATCTAATTAATTTCTTTATTTTTGGGTTAAACATGACTGGAATAATAATTAAATTATGGTTTAATTAATTATTCCATGAGGAAAATCAAACAAATATAGGTTTGTTTAATATTTCCTTTTGGGGTTTCCTGTTTAGACCATAAACAACCTAATAAATGTGGTTTATTAAGTTATTTAACATATTGAAGGCAATTTTACTTAGGGTAAAATTGGTCTTACATGGTGTACTTGGGTCCATCTAATGATAATAGGTTAGATGACCAAAAAATGGTGTAACAATATCAGAAATAAGTTGCTTATCATGTGATAATGTATTTATGGATGGATGTACACCCTTTTTTATTTGTATCATTCACACATTTTTTTATCACTATCAATAAATGTTAATGGTATCCAATGTAGCTTCTAATACATCAGGATGGTTGCACATATGGTTGGTGTTGAACTCTCGAAATCCAAGCATCCCAATCTCATTAAAATATATATTTTCATTGGAGACCAATCTTAATAAGTTTCATCATCCAATAATCTCCATATTTGGATTTATATTTGTATATTTATCCTCATCCTCAAACAATAATCCATTAGGAGTGGAAGCATGCATTGACTATAATCATCTTGCATGCTCTTCTAGTTTTCCACAATGAATTCTTTCGAATTCCCTGTGACTATAGTGTGTCAATGAAATGGTTTCTATAAAATCATTTCACTTGAACACAAGTCACCAAAGGAATTTGAATCTTTATTTAGATTATTGTAAAACGTGGCCATACATGGAGCATTTTTTTTTTCTTTCAGCTTGATGCATGAGGATTTGAACCTTGAATTAGATAATTTTACACAATACTTTATAACACAATCATTTCCAATTGAGTTTCTCCATGTGGGATCATACATGGACACTAGGTAGTATAGTTCTCCTCTAGCTATTTTCAAATTGTATGCACTAGCTATAAGTATATCATTTTGTGAGGATTAAAAAATGAAGGGTGTTTCAAATAGGTAGTGATGAAAGTAGATCTAAATAAAAAGTATTATGGGTCATGGGATATTCAATGAAATATTCTACAAACACAATTTACATTGGTGAATATTTGACCACATGTGAGAAGGGGTGATTTTTCCTTCATATATATATATATAAGGTTTTTATCACCTGACAGATAATTTCTTCTAAATATAAATGCTTAATGGACATATGTGAAGAGGTTAAGTGAATTTGATGCTTATTTTAATATTCCTGACATATGTTAATAACTATTTGATATTCCATTTGGTTTGGAAGCATATTTAGAAATGTATTCAACAATGCATACCAAGAGAATACCAATTGGAAATCCAATTTTCTCACAATGTTCTAAGTATATCAATGATATGAATATTTGGTTGATCAACATTTCATTCAGGTTGATATGTCTTATATCCCCTTTCATAAATGTATAGGGGTGCCTCTAACTATATCTTCCAAGAAAATTTATACATGCATTCAAGGTGAGACGATTTTTTATAGGAAATAAATCCCATTGCATTTTATATGGCATTATACTCTATTTTTTTTATTTTTTTATATTCCTCAAGTAGGTTGGATGTAAATATAATTTTTTAATCTAATAAGAAAGGTTCATCCTGAATCAATTGATGTATCCATATTTCATGATTTTCTCAAATATTCCATGTTGAAGCATATTTATAAAAGTAATTTTCGATTCTTCATTAGTTATATTTGGGACTCCACAATTTAGTTTTACAATGTTTTGAGCAATAACAAGTAATTACAGACCATGTGTATGTGTACAAATTTGATGTTAGCCTTCATACCTACAAAATACATGTGATTTTATTAGAAAAAAATAAAAATAGTTACATGGTGTGTCTTTTTTCAAATTAAAACCTCATGGTAAACCTTATGAGCACTTCCCCATGATCAATGGATGCTAAATAGGATATCATTAGCCTTGTTTATGAACCCTAACCTAGAGCAGATCAAGAGAGTCAAACTTGTAACCTCCCCAAATTTAGGGGGAAGATAAGAGGTATCATTTCTAGCTCATGATCAATTGAACTAAATCCTAGGTTTAGTTACATGGTGTTTCTATGCAAGTTCCATTATAATATAAAGTGTAATGCTACACAATATTTTATTGTGTACATGGATTTTTCCAAAATATCATACTGGAAGAAGGAAATTATTTTTTTCATGTATAAAGCTATGAAATAGGGTTATTGAATGGAATGGTATTGTAGTACATTATTTTTGTCTCGTGATTGGGTATATAGGGTGGTATTTCTTCATGATTATAAGTAAATATGGTATTTATGTTTATCTTGATCGAGAGTGAAGAGAAAAGTTGGAAACTACAATCATGTGATAAATTATATAAGCTCACCTCTTTGTAGGGTCTAGAACACTCTTTTCCCATGTATGTGTGTTCTAAATCTCATGACATATGTTAGGAGTTTTTTTGTAGGTAGATTTTTTTAGGTGGAGGAGTAGTTCCTAATTATGGTTGGTCCATAATGCTCTTGATTTTTCATTATAGATTTATCCGTTTATTTACTTAAATATGAGTATAATAAAATTTTAGAGGAAGTATATGAACCATATATTATTACCAAATATGTTGTAATGGTATCTCATCAAGTGTAGTGCCTCATTATCAAGTGTAATATTCTTCATTTGTAGTTGGAAATGTCTTGCATCCTAGTTCAAAACACAATATAATTCCTTCTAATAAACCAATTTTTGGGTAGTGAATATTATACAATTTAACATTATCATAATTTATGACATGTGATTTGATCTAAAAAAATTCCTATTATTTTTTCTATTCCTTTTCACAACCAATATATCAGGATCTTGAAGGTAGAATAAAAGGTACTTTGTTATTTAAACAATTTTTTCTGGGAAACTAATAATGTAGTCTTTTTATTTGTATGGCGACCTTGAATGTGGTTGAACTAAGATATTGGAATGAATTCAGAAATGATCATTTCTTCAAATTTTTTAAATATTGATAATATATAGGTATTGGTCCCTAAGGTCTATAGCATTCCATTTTCAAAATCAATGAACACTACATTCATGTTGACATTCATTACAAAAGTGCCCATCTCAAATTTTATTGTCTAATAAAATAGGGTGTTTCATACAAGACAAATAACTTTAATAACCAATCACACAACCAAATAAAAGTTCATAACACTAATTTTTTAAAGTGGTTAAAACCACGTAGGAGTGAAGCAATCTATGGATGTAGCCAAAATGGCCACTCGAGGCAATTCTATTAATGCAAAATAAAATTTATACATAAGAGTGGTTGTCACAATTAATCATCATCAATGATCCTCCATGATATTTAAATAATTATCAAGGTCCACTTGTGTGTTAGCTACAAATAAATATCTATTATCATCAACGAGAATATGATATGTTGAATCACTCTAGATGTATTACAATGCAACTAATTCAGACTAAAGAAATTGCAATAACCCCCATCCACCTCATAGCCCAAACTAAGGGTGGTATTGATCCAGATTTGTGGAGGAACGCAATATACAAATATAAACATAAATACAAAGATGCAGCGAAAATATAACTTCATTTCATTATCAAATGAATGAAATATGGTTATAGAGAAAATGAAAATAAACTAGTTAGGGTGCTGGTAGCTTATCTCTGAGAAGATATGTGATGGCTAGAGGCCTCTAACTTGTTTTAAAATGAGGCTCGAAAGCCTATTTATTAATGAGAAAAAATATACAACCATAAACATCCAAAAACCTAACCCTAGGAGATCAAACACCAGACTATGGGTCATGTCGGGGTAAATTGGTACATCAATTTCTCGGGGTTGTAACTTTGGCATACTATCTCCGTTTGACACACATGATACATTGTTAGAAAGATATATACAAGGAATACAAAGGATAACAACAAATATTGAGTCTCTAACTCATATTTTTAGGATTTTTCATACCGAAAAAATGTCGTTTACAACCTCGAAATGACTATCGAAGTTCATGACCTGAAAAAATGCTAAAAATAGTAAACTATGCTATAATTAAGGAAAATGAAAAAAATGAAAGAAAAAATGATGGGGGTCCAACTGGAATAGAGGAGTGCCCACCAATATCCACTTGGATTTGGTAGAAGGTGTTACTATTATTTACTTGATATCCAATGTCCTTTTATGGAAATGAGGTCTATTTTTTTTCCCAATTTTCAAACTCCTTGGAACTTAAAGTAAATAACACTATTGCATTCGTAAAATTGATATATTTCTAGTTATATAGATTTATCCTCAATCAAAAACCTGGTTCAAAATATATGGCCATTTAAAGATTCAACAAATAACCTCTTACCACATCACCAAGATATTCCATGTGGAATCCGTGTGGTTCCCTTGTGGTCCCCACATGGCACTCACACTCAATACCATGTCAGCACTTGAGTGACTCCATGTCATTTCCCATCCTATACTAGGCGAATATGGTATAAGCCAAATCACCACACATGGCCTCCATTGGACCCCCCTTCAAGGGCTTCTAAATCGTCAATTTCCCATTATAATAAATCTCCCGACTTAGCGCAACTCCATGGCTTACCGTGTAGTCACATAGAAAAAATCTTGAGGTGAGGTAATGATCCTTTAGCATCAAATGATGGAAATAGTTTCCCATCTGAACTTTCATTTCTCAACTTATTTCCTCTGCCACCACTATAGTGATGCATCGAGGCCTAAGATCCCAAGACAAACTTGTTTTTTCAACCTTTAGGAATATTTTTTGATAATATTGGTTGCCAATATTGGACTCACCCAAAACTTTCAAACCATGACCAACCTGAGGTTTGAGAGCCTTACATGACATAAACTTGATATAGGTAATTTGTGACCAAATATCAGGAAGAATCTATATGACCTCTATTGTCAATATCACTCATTTTTCCTCGATGCACACTTCCAACCATGCCAAGGCCCAAGGTGATGTCAACCTAAGATGATTTCATGTTAACATCATGTCATCTATGTGGAATTATCCATAATTTCACTCATTTTTTTCCTCTTTAGCCCATGAACATGCCCTTTTCTGGGTTCCATGTGGCATTCCCTTTGAGCACCATGTCACCTCAAATTCATGACACATTACGTTGCCACCTAGAAAATTTGACGCCTAAGATGGGAATTATGTCATGTTAATTTATGGGGAAATACCTTTGCTCGACATCTATATCTTGTTCGTGCTACATTTTTAACACTTAAGGTTCCCTAAGGTCTAAGACCCCGATATTATGAGACAATAATTTCAATTACGTCAGTTGCTGGGAAAGATTATCCATCAAGGGTGTTTTCTTCCTTGAATCTTAGTAGTCATAAAGACATAACATGCACGTGCACCTTTCACAATGACCTCCATTAAACATGTTATCTTCCACCCGAAGTGAATACATATCTATCCTCTAGAAATCGAACATTATGGCTCCACATTTGTCATTAACATGACATCAACCACTCATATTGATGTGAATAGGTAATAAATAGTGTGCTTGAGACCACTGAGGATATTCCTCATTGGAATACACTTTTAACAAAAATGATAAGCATTGGAATTGCATTCAAATTTATAATTCAAACATTCATAAAATTAATACGAACATTCTCATTAAGAACACAAGTTACAAAACAAAAATACAACAACACAGTGAAATACCATTCACAATAGCATAATTAAATCAATTATATTGTGTTATAGATGAGTCTATAATGGAGGTTGGGACTCTAAATATCCTCCCAAATATAGGCTAATATGAACTGCAATCATTGTTGTAGATGGGTACCCCCAAGCCAGATTCATAGCTTATGAAAGGAAGTGATCCAATGATATTCACACCAACCATATGCACATTCACCTAGGGGTTCACAGTGTTTTTTCTCCTTTCTCCTCTTATACCATCCTGCATTTTCCCCCTTCTATGTATTCCTCATAAGTTTAGAATCCCCTTTCTAATTGGATTCTCCCCTTTTCTCTCCTCACTACCCCTTGCCCAAAATTATGGTTGATTAAGCTTCTTTTCTATGACCATGGGTGTTGGTTCATCCTCATTCTCTAAGCCCATACACAATATTAAATTATAAGAACACCCCTCACCTTTTTATTGATATAAGTCCTTGTAGGGTTTTTAATGTATGGTTTCATTTTATTTTCTGTTCCCACTCAGTAGTGACTCCACATGCAAATTTAATGCCTATTCTTCTAGTATCACTATTTTTGGAGTTTTTACATCAAAGGATACCTAGAAGGATTTATTTGTAGGATAATATCATGAAAAAATCTCCCCCCTTCATCTCCACAAGTTATGAATACATTTCATCATCCCAATAATCTTATTTAATATAATTTAAATGGGTTTACAATTCATAAAAATTTTTACAAGGGAGGCTATCACAAACCCCCCTCCCTTAAAGGAACATTTTCCTTGGTGCTATGTTCTTAAATATTTTTTTTTTACCTCTGAGATATAAATATGGCTCATTAAATTAACATTTTTTACTTTCATATTTCAAATTTTCTCGCGTAAAAACTTAAATGGGTATGTAAATCCTTTAAAAATTTCACTTTCTTGGTGGTTATTTACAATTCATAGTGTTTCTTGTTGCACCTTGTCCATATTTGGTGAATATCTTTCCAGGTTTCCCATGTATAATATCCATTTGTTTTCCACCATATTCAATTCCTCTTAACCAAAAAATCTCAGCTCATTGCTTCCCAAGGCACACCCAATGGACCCACAATCCAAATTTGTCATGTCGATGACTCTTTTAAAACTATTTTACATTTCGAAGTATTGGTATCTCTTTTTATTCCCCTGAGTCCCTCAAGTGATTCAATATCTCTTCCATGAAATCAATCACCTTCCAATTTTAGGCACCCCCTTCTCTGCTTCACAGTCCCTTAGCTGATCCATCCCTTGGTAAGGTTTCCTAACATTTGATGTAATATTCCTAAATTTTCTCATGATATTTGGAATATTAGAGTTCTTAATTTTCTTAATTAATTAAGTAAATAAAAGGGTGGAGGGACCCATAATCCTCAAGGATGAATAATATCCAATTTTGATGTGTGAATGTGGATTAATCTAACATAGATCTACATAATGGATTAGTGGAGAAACTACTAATGTGAAAGGAATGGGGATCATGTATCATTAATGAGATAGATCGTAGAGGTTGAAGCAGTCAACTAAGATCATGGAGGGAATCTAATGTAATATCATAGAGAATTCATGATGAACTGATGGAGGAAGTAGTGAATTTAATGCACACATGATGGAGGGGGTTCACATTGCA
This sequence comes from Pinus albicaulis, assembly GCA_034641835.2. Classification (NCBI taxonomy): domain Eukaryota; kingdom Viridiplantae; phylum Streptophyta; class Pinopsida; order Pinales; family Pinaceae; genus Pinus; species Pinus albicaulis. Next base: position 692,177,610 of record CM076570.1, on the reverse strand, counting down.
TATAGACATGATGGAGGACTTGGAGAGATAGCACATCCAAACACGAAGGATTATTTCCACATGAAAAATGCAGGTTAGAGGTGGGCCAGGGCTTGGGAAGGCTCACTTTATATATAAAGAATATGAAGGAAACATTGGATGAGGCTTCAGTTATAATTTGATGATCTATTTAGATATGGATTTTTCAGGTGACATTCCCATTCACTCTTATGCTATTTAGCACAAGCTTTTCCCGAGTGGGAATCCCACCCTTACCCAAGGGGGACTTTTGTGCCTACTTTGGGAAGGTTATTTTGAGTTTCCATTCATCATCAGACATTGGTGCTCCAGTATTTCCACTTTTTGTAGGACACATACTTTCAGGAATTCGCAATTCTTGAAGTTAAGTTTTGGAGGAGGACGTTGTCTTTAGTATTTCACCTGGAGAACCGGTGAAGGATTATTCCTATCACCTTGGGCTTCGAGATCAACATTTCCACAGCTTAATTTAAAATCTGGCATCAGGAAAAACTTTATTTACCTCCTATCAGTAGTAGTCCCATCAAGGATTGCACAGTCCATCATTGCACTCTAGTACATTTGGTGGAAATTCCAACACTTTAGTTCCGACACTTTTGTCGTAATGTTGGAAATTTCCCCAATTTCTATCAATTTTTCAAATCCCGCCAAAAACCGTCACTATATTGACATTTAAGGATATCATCCCTTTTGCAACGTTTATGTTTTTCGTCGGAATTTTGACGTTTTAAATATTTCGTCGGTGTTAAAATGTTTATGGGACAAAACGTCAGACTTGTGATGTCGCCTACACATCCGTTGGTCTTGCGACGCTTGGGAGAAACTATCGAAAAAGCGACGTTTCTCATATAGATGTCAATATTGTGATGTTGTGAAGCCAAACATTGCAAGATCGACGTAGATATGAGAAACGTCACTTTGTCGACGATTTCTCCCAAGCATCACAAGACCGACGTTTAAACAACACAACATTTTAATATGAAAACATTTTTTTGGTTGGACAACAAACTTGGACATGAAAAACAATTACATGCATGGAAATGTGAAGTATTACTTTATTAACAATTGTTCAACATTTGAATATGAAAAAATTATATTTTTTAACATTTTGTTCATATAAATATGATTTATTTGGATATAATGAGTATTAAATTATTGGATAATGTTTTTTTTGTTGGAAAACATGCTTATACATCAAAAAATTTACATTACACTTATACATGAAAACTTGCACATTTTGGTATATTATTCCAAAGGCTAGGACATGCTTGGGATCTTTTAAATCCTTGATTACAACTTGGTGAGATGAAAACTCTACTATTCTACCTTTACTTGAATGAGTGATTTGATATTTTAATTGAAGGTTACAACAAAGACTCGGAACATATAATACATTATTGAAATGTATGTTATATTCCTTACTTGTTATAGACCCCACATCACCAACAACAGAAAAAAAATTGGTGTTACAATCATTACAAGCAATAAAATTGCATTTATGCTTAACCATATAATAATATTCTCTAGAATAAATAATCCACTCATTGGAATAAGAAGTATAGGATGCATTGAAATAGAAACCAAAAGAAAAAGTGTATTTCCAAAAGAGCTAAGCCTGGGTGAAATATTTTGTGGAAACAAAAAACATGATCAGCATATTTTCGGGCAACCCGTTTGTTGTTTTCTCCCATGTGGCATCGTTCGGTTGGGCGCGTCGTGTCGTGCTATGTGAGGTCACTCGACTGAGCATGTTCAGGTTGGTTCGTTTCGTTCGAGGCTGCCCATATCAGTTTTGCTAAGTTGTGACTGCCCGGGTGCCTTGTGCACATTCGAGTGGCCCGTTTTCTGTTTTCTCCCTTGTGGCATCATTTGATCGGGCGCATCGTGTTCCACTGTGTGAGGTCACCCGACCGGGCGCGTTCGGGTCAGACCGTTTCGTTTGATCATGCCCGTATCTGTTTTGCTAAGTTGTGATCACCCGGGTGCCTTGTGCACATTTGGGAGGCCCGTTTTCTATTTTCTCCAATGTGGCATCGTTCGTTCGGGCGCGTCGTGTCGCACCATGTGAGGTTGCCCGACCAGGCATGGTCAGGTCGGCCCATTTCGTTCGAGGTCACCCGTATCAGTTTTACTAAGTTGTGACTGCTCGGGTGCCTTATGCACATTCGGGCAGCCAGTTTGGCATTTTCTCCCTTGTGGCATCGTTCGGTCAGGCGTGTCGTGTCGCGCTGTGTGAGGTCGCCCGACCGGGTGCGTTCAGGTCGGGTTGGGCCATTTCGTTCGAGGGTGCCCATATTATTTTTGCTAATTTGTGACTGCCCGAGTGCCCTATGCACGTTCAGGCAGCCCTTTTACCATTTTCTCCCTTGTGGCATCGATCGGTCGGGCACGCCGTGTCACGTCGTGTGAGGTCACCCGACCAACCGCGTTCGGGTCAGATCGATCCGTTTTGTTCGAGGGTGCTTGTATCAGTTTTGATAAGTTGTGACTACCCAAGTGCCTTGTGCACGTTCAGGTGGCCACTTTTCCATTTTCACCCTTGTGGCATCATTCGGTTGGGTGTGCCGTGTCGTGCCGTGTGAGGTCACCCGATCGGGCGCGTTCAGGTTGGGTCATTTCGTTCGAGGGTGCTCATATATTTTTTCCTAAGTTGTTACCGCTCGGGTGCCTCGTACACGTTCGGGTGGACCTTTTTCCATTTTCTCCCTTGTTGCATCATTCGGTCTGGAGCGTCGTGTCGCGCTATGTGAGGTCGCTCGACTGGGCAAGTTTGGGTCGGGTCTAGCCATTTCGTTCGAGGGCGCCCATATCAGCTTTGCTAAGTGTGACTGCTCGGGTGCATTGTACACATTTGTTCGGCCCATTTTCCATTTGCTTTCTTATGGAATCATTTAGTCGGGCATGCTGTGTCGCATCGTGTGAGGTTGCCTGACGGGGCGCGTTGGGGTCCGGTTGGGTCGTTCCGTTCGAGGGCGCCTGTATTATTTTTGCTAAGTTGTGACTACCTAGGTGCCTTGTGCATGTTTGTGCTACCCATTCATGATTTTCTCCCTTGTGGCATCGTTTGTTCGGGTGCGCTGTGTCGCACCGTGTGAGATCGCCCAACCGGGTGTGTTTGGGTCGGGTTGTTTCCTTCAAGGGCGCCCATATCATTTTTGTTAAGTTGTGACCACCTAGGTGCCTTGTGCACTTTCGGGTGCCCTGTTTGTCATTTTATCCCTTATGGCATCGTCCGGTCACACACGCCATGTTTCCCTGTGTGAGGTTGCCTGACCGGGTGCGATCGGGTCGAGTCGTTTCATTCGAGGCACTTGTATCAGTTTTGCTATGTTGTGACCACCCAGGTGCCTTGTGCACTTTTGGAACCTTGTAATTAGAAATATTGGAAAAATTCCAATCATAGAGGCAACATAATTTCAACCATTTTGGGATTATGGGATCTAGCCCTCCTGAATCCGGAGAGGGATCTGTCCAATAAGTGCAAATATGGATTTGTCTTTGAAGTTTTGGGTAATGATATTAGCCTAGTTATGAAGGACGAGGGTTTTTTTTTGTTTTTGGATGGTTGAGCATGATTACTGTTTGAGGTGGAAATTTCTAAGTGCAAATAGTTTCAAAGGTGTGAAGTTGCAAGAAAATAGAACAAGCTTTGGCCAGAAAGATAGATAATTGCAGGTTTTAGTCCATTGGGCTATGGAGTCATAATAGGGTTTAATTGAAACAGAAATAGGCAAGAGTGGTCGATGGGGCAAGTCATCTATGCCTAAGGATCTCTTGAAAGTTTGATTTATGGAATGAAATGATACAATAAGAGGTGGAATTTAAATAGATGAAGAAGAAAGAGCAGCCTAAGATTTGATAGTACTTTTAAACTAGCCAACTTTTGACATACAATTAAGAAAGACATGAAAGTAAACTAGGATCTGGTAAGTACTTTTAAACTAGGCAAAATTTGATACACTTTCAATAGAAAACATATGAAAACAAGGGGAAACACTAATGATAACAAAGGATGGTCTAAGATCTGGTAAGTACTTCTAAACTAGCCAGTTGTTAACACATTCCAAGGGAAACTTTCAAACTATCTTTTGGGATAAAACTAGGACTAGGGCACACCATATCTTCCTTAGTTCATCTCTACTTAACATATACTAAAAATAAAATTCAAGAATAACAATTAGCTCAGGAAGTAGGACGAGGGAACACCAACATTCCTATGCTTAAACTGAATTAAATCATTCCCGAATAATACAGATTGGAAGAAAACATTCAGATAAATATTTTCAGTCAGAGAAGGGTACTGATATACAATAGGTCCTAACTCTATGAATGTTGTTCTTTATAAGATAAAATTAACATAGTGAAAACATAAACAAAATAACAAGTTACAATGAGAAAAACAGCACCGTCAAAATAGACTAGGATCCCATAAATCAGCTTGTGTTGATGCTCCAAACCAGTTACAGCTCTAAGTCCAATGCTTTAGTTTAGCGATCATCTAAACTTCCCAGACTAAATTATCTATCAAAAGCAGAGCTCCAAGAGCCAGTGAATCACTATTTACAAGTAGAAGTCTCAAGCTCAATTATATTTCAAAGTTCAACAACCAAATCAACCAACCCCTCTCTCATCTTCTTCAGTAGTATTTATAGAAGAATGACGAGGTGAGATCTAATAAAAGATCTCCAAAGATAATTAATACAGACTTAATGGCTTCTCGGCCTTTGGGGGGCTTGATGAAGAAGCTTACAGAGGTTTCCTTTGTATTAAATAATTTACATTTAAGATTTAAGCTCAGTTGGAGCTCTTTTTGACTTTTGAGGCTCTCTGATATGTTGAAGTAACTTTGCTGATATTTTTTCATTAAGTTTATTTGCAGAATTAACTTCTCTAGCTGCGTTGAAGCAAATATCTGATCTTGATCAATAACTTCGGCCTCTGTTTGAATGCTTTGAGGCATAGGTGGCACTGTGGTAGCTGGGAGGAATCAATTTGCCTCAGATGTGGCGGTGGAGGCTTTCTGTCTGAGAAAAAATTATGATTTACCTTTAAACAATGTTCTAATAGGGGGATTAGGCTTTTGATAATCCATATTAGCCGTAATCCCCACAGATCTGTCTTTAAACTCATGTTCTGGTGTGTTCCTGTCTTCGACATGGATACTCTTTGATTTGTGCTTGATTCACTATGTTTGTTGGTGTGCAGGGATGTGCAAGGGTCGAGTGGCATCAATGCTTCATGAATCATTGATGAAACATGGATTTTAATCCTGCAAATTATTCCCTTTGATGAATCAAAGGCGGGAGGATCGTCACCCTTAGCCTTTGAAATTTTCTTTAGTATAGCAGAAACACCATTTAAACCCTGAAAAATACGAACAACATTATAAAACCCTGCATATATATAGGTTTGCTACTTCAGAAGGCACGTGGAGAGAGCATGGCCATTGGATGGCATCATCCAATATTCGATATTGATTAGAGGAGGTCAAAGGAGAGCGGAAGAGAAAATTAAATCAGAATCGTCGATTGCACAGAGATCGACGGTTGGGGGTGAGGGCGAATAGTCAAAACGATAGAGTCATTTTATTTGGATAAACAGATAAAATGGGCTAAAACCTTTGTTTCGGTAAAAAAGTGGTGGAAAAATGATTTTGGGGTCGGGACACACATGGGCCGTCGGATGAGATCAGCCCACACGATCAACGGTGGAGATCAGGTACTGACAAACCTTATAAAACATGCCTGGACTTCAGAAAAGGTTAATAAAATCATGTTGTATAAAGTCCCCCGGGTTTGGATTTGCTGACTATGTGGGGAAACAATAAATATTCACCCCAATTAAAATCTACTACGTGGTTGTTGATGTGGTACCGGGGACCACCGACTCTTGTGGGACCGTTGACTGCCACTGTGGACAAGGGGATTGGGGCGATGGAGTGTGGGCTATCAATCTGCAAATCAGATCGACGATGGAGATGTTTTAAATAACCGTGTCGTACCACATTTATCTTACGGGCTTCTTCAGAGCACGATCACCATCCGATGAGCTGGCCTCAGATTGGATGGTGCACGCCAATATCGCGTCGGGCCCAATTCCGACCTTTAATGCACGATGAGGGCGGTATTTCAAAATGTCTTGAGGCCACGTGTCGGCCGGTGGCACTGATCACTACCAAACGGAAAAAACCACCTCCCTCTCAAAAGCGGTGCGATGAATCCTGCCCGGTTTTGAATAGTTAATGATCAAAAACATTTAAAACCCAAAAATTTAATATAACAAAGGTTTAAGCTTTGGGGGTGGAAAAAATATTTACAATACGGCTCGGTGCCCGTCTGCAGGGCCATGGGTTATATGGAAAGTAACATGACCGGGGGTTATAACGCGCGGGGCTAACTGGCAATGGAGATTTCAATAAGGGGGAAGAGTTTCACGCTGCATTTCCTCTGATGCGATAAGCACCCAAATGGCTTAGCGCTTGGTTCCAGTACCAGGGCATGTGTAGTGGAAATGGTTAAGGGCTTAGCCTAAGGGGGCTTAAACCTTTACATAAGAAATATGTATTTTTTGTGATGTTTTCAATGTTTTTCAAGGGTTTTGAAGGTTTCCATAAGGCAAGGAAGGAGTCTTGAACCTTATCAAAGTGGTTTCAATCGAGGGGAAAAGGGAAAAATGTGAAAATGAAGGATTATTATGGAGAATAAAGGAAAAAAATGAGGTTATTTTTTCAGTGGAAGGAGGGGGGGAAAGGTGCCTTTGCAACAGTTTCTTCTCATGAAATTAGCAGAATTCCAGAGTGTAAAATGGGCACAACAGTGAAGATTTTGGACAGAGGCATGAGGCCTTTAAGAGTCTTCGAGAGATAACACTTTTTGAAATAAAACTTTTTTCTTGAAGGCTCCAAAAATGATTTAGCCACCTTTTGGTATAACAAATTTTATAGGTGGCTAACAGTGGCTCCACTTGGGGATGGTGCCTTCTTGAAGGAATCAAGAACTTCAGACTTGCATTCTCTAGGAGACTGACTTGTGCCTCATCCATTGGGATGCCCTTCCTTTGCTGGGATGATCTTGCTCTGAAAACATATTAGCAGCCACAAAAACAAAGGATCTTTCATCAACAAGCTTTCTACCTACCCAATCCTACAGATCTAACATTTTTTCTTCTTTAGAGTGCACTTGGATTGGAAAACTCTTTTACAACATTTTATTCTTTTGAAATCAGAAAATATAATCTATTTCTACTCCTTATTTCTCCATGGACTCAGATTGAATAGTTGAGCCCATATGTTTCTCTACCTAATCTACTATCTGTTGGGATTAAATTGTCCAACATATTTTTATTCTCTACATTCTACAATAGAAATTTAAAAGAATACAAGTCAATATTGAACAGTCTAACTTGTCACTGATCTATGGCATAAAAAACAAGCTGCACATAGCTCTTATTTTGCAGAAAATTAAAACAAAATGGAAGGCTTAGGATCTGAAATTTCAAAGAATTTCCTTCATCTTTTTACAGCTCTGTTTTGAATTTTTATTGAGCTATCTTTACTTGTCCTCTGGTTTATGTTTTGAGCTAACTTGAACCAGACTTACATATTTTTTGACTCAGAATTTGAAACATAATTGAGTCATTCTTTTTGGAAAATTAGGTTCAAATTTTGAGTATGTTTGAACCTTTAATTTCTATCCTAAACTATCTACTGATAAACCAAGTTTAAACAGTTTGGCAAATCGAATTTACTATCCTGTCAGCAGAAAATTTAAAACTAATTAGTCAAGATTTGGTTGTTTGACTAACTAGAAGTGTGTTCTTTAGGAGTGGCATTTGAGCTTGCACACTTTCAGACTTGTTTCTCTTTTTTGGTATGGGGCTATACCTTTCTTATTTTTACAATCTGCCCTATTTTCTTTCTTTCATTGTTTTTGTATTTTTGAATTGTTGATTTTTCTTCAAAGCATAAAACAACAACCAACTACATGCTCAGAACTGAGCTTTATTGAAATTCCTACCTAACCTAATCTAACTTGGAGTATTTACATCTTCATATGATACAAAAGTGCCAATGTAGCCAACTGAGTAATGTCAAGAAGACGAAGAGACTCTGGCTACTTGTCAAAGGTATCCATATTATATTTTGAGATTAATCTTCAAAACCAAGACTATCACAGGAGGTGATAGCTGTTCATGTCTCTGGCTCTTGCAAAGGGTCACTACTTGAAAATTTGAGCCAGTTGGGATTTCCACACACTCCTCCAAAGGATCAACAAATAAAAGATGAAGGTTATCTTCTTTTTTATTCTCCATATCTGGTAGGTTGTCTGCTTCCAAGAATTCATCTTTGAGGATTATATCTTCAGAATATTGCTTGGAAGTGTCATCATCCTTAACCTGCAAAATAGAAAACAGTGAAATATCTTTTTTCTCTAAATCTATGCTTGCTTCTGATATAGATTTAGGTTCTTTGAATGGAAGATTTATATCAATGATAGGAGAATTTTATTATTGAAAAGATGGTATACCCTTGGTAGGATAGTATTGTATTTGTTTTTATCCTTCAAATTTTTTCCAGTATATTTTATTGTTTGGGACAGTAGGTCTGAATTTTTCTTGAATTGTATATTGTTTGCTATCCCAAGGTCTCAAAGATGTATTAGCCACAAGGGCTAATCCTTTAGCAAAACTGTTTCGATCTTTAGGAACAAGTGCAAGTTGGAAATATTTGAAAGATTTTAATAAATCCAAGGCATCATCCCTATATGCTTTGAGTCTAGGATGTTCAACCGTGCATTCATTTTTCACTTGCCTAATTACCAATTGTGTGTTTCCATGAACTGTTATCTTCTGGGCTCCTAATTTTTTCAATAAATGTAGCCCTAAGAGGAATGCCTCATACTCTATTATGTCTGTTGTGCATTGAAAATTCAGTTTGTATGAATAGGCTTCTGAATATTTTTTTTCTGTATCATAAAGCCATATTACTACACCTGCATTAATTTTAGTGCATAGCACATCAAAATTTATGATCCAAAGAGGACTAGTTTCAATATTATCATTTATTTCCTTACTATTCTCTTTGTCTTGAGTGCCATTAGATTGTTCAATGGAATAGGTACCATGTTCATGATTGTCTGGTTGAGATGGTGGTTCAAAGGGTAGCTACTTGCCTAGTATTTTCATAATTTTTTCTTCTGTTAAAGGAGAGATTTTTCTTTGAGAATAAACAGAAGAAGAGCTAGCCTGTTTTTCATGACCAACAAAAGAACTTTCTGAATTTTTACAATGAAGTTATCTACATGAATGAGCAAGAGTGAATGATTTGCAATAAGTTTCAGAGACTGACTGCTTAAGAATATTCTGATCTATCCCTTTTTCTGTCAAAGGGGAGGTTATTTCTATGTTCCTTTGAACATAAGAGCATTAGTTGTCTATTTCTTGTAAAGGCTGATTTTGAGGCTGGATGTTTTCTTGAGCCTCTTCTGGGAGATATTGAGTTGTGCTTGCAGGGAAATTTTGAGGATTTTCTATTGTAACCTGATGGCTAGGTGTTTCCTCGAAGCACTTCTCACTATTATTTTTTTCATTTTGATCATGAAGATCTCTTATCAACATCGTACAAGACATAGGAAGGCAATCGAAACTTTCTTGATAACCTTCTTTATTGCTTCCTTTGGAAGTTTTCTCATCATCTTCTATAAGGTTTTGATCATGATACATATCTTGGTCACTGTCTTGATCTTGAGGTGATTGGGATTTTGTTTGATCAAGAGAAAGCATATCTTGATCCAGATCATCAATATTCATATTAGCCACCAACCTATCCATTCTCTTTCCAAGCATGTACATCAATTTTTCCATAATGACAATATGTTTATCATCTAGGTCTATATCTAAATCCATATTTGTAAATAAGAAAAGAGATCACTCTGTTTTTTTAATCAGTTCAAGGTATTCTACCAGTGGAGTCATTTTGGTCTTTTGTGAGTTTCAGAGTGTGGAGTCGCCAGATGGAAAATTTTTAACTCCTAAGGAGGAAAAATTTTTTATGGTTCCATCACCATGTGATTCTTGTAGAGCTGCAAGGTTTTCAGGAACTTAATTAGCTCTCAAGGGTGATCTGAAAATAGTCGATAATTTAATCCTAAGAGACTCTCTAAGGATACTCTGTGGGTTATCAACTATCTCAGGTGGATCAGGGTCAAGATAGGCCCTAGTGTGAATCTTTCTAAGAGCCACTATGATGTGTTTTTCAGACCCAAATAAACAAGAAAAGTTTAACCAGGTGTGACAATCTTTAAAAGGTCAACTAATCTGTCTGCACAAATTTTAATCCTACAGTCGTCTAACTAAGTCTGAATGATGCTACAATGATAAGGGTTCTTCCCAGTGGAGTATTAAGGTTTTTTCAGGATTGTAGAGTTTCCAAGTGGAATTTTTTAGCTCCTTTTCACAGGCAAAAGGTTTTATGGTCCATCGCCATGTTTATTTGATACCAATCTGAAATATATTTTGGGTTTTCTAAGTTATTTTTTAGTAGTGTGGTTTCTAAGAATGTCCTAATTTTGTTTCAAAACTTAGCTACGGTTGTGAGACAAAGAAAGTCTACTCTTATGGCTAAGCTGGACGATTTTTCAATGTTAGACAAACTCTTATGAGAATCCTAGGTTTTGCCTAGTTTGTCACTGATTCAAACAAGTTTCATCATAGTTACCATTACTTGGTAGTCCTTGAAAAGGCTGCTTTATAGTCACAAGGTTTTGTGAAGTTTTTAAGGGAACCTAAGGTGAAAATGAAACTTTGTTCCCTAGTGAAGTCGCCATAAATGTTGGCACCCTATAATTAGCAAGATTGGAAAATGTCCAATCACAGAGGCAACATCATTTCAACCACTTTGGGATTCTAGGATCTAGCCCTCCTGAATCCGGAGAAGGATCTCTCCAATAAGTGAAAGATGGATTTGTCTTTGAAGTTTTGAGTAATGATATTAGGCTAGTTATGAAGGCCAAGGGTTTGTTTTTATTTTTGGATGGTTGAGCATGATTACTATTTGAGGTGGAAATTTCTAAGTGAAAAGAGTTTCAAAGGTGTGAAGTTGCAAGCAAATAGAACAACCTTTGGCCAAAAAGATAGATAATTGCAGGTTTTAGTCCATTGGGATATGGAGTCATAATATGGTTTAATTGAAATAGCAAGAAGAAAGAGTGGTCCATGGGGAAAGTAATCTATGTCTAAGGATCTCTTGAAAGTTTTATTTATGGAATGAAATGATACAATAAGAGGGGGAATTTAAACAGATGAAGAACAAAGAGTAGCCTAATATTTGGTAAGTACTTTTAAACTAGCCAACTTTTGACATACATTTAAGAAAGACATGAAAGTAAACTAGGATCTAGTAAGTACTTTTAAACTAGCCAGCCTTTGATACACTTTCAATAGAAAACATATGAAAACAGGGGGAAACACTAGTGATAACAAAGGATGGTATAAGATCTGGTAAGTACTTCTAAACTAGCCATCTTTTAACACATTCCAAGGGAAACTTTCAGACTGTCTTTTGGGATAAAACTAGGACCAGGGCACACCATATCTTCCTTAGTTCATTTCTACTTAAAATATATTGAAAATAATATTCAAGAATAACAGTTAGCTCAGGTAGTAGGACGAGGGAACACCAACATTCCTATGCTTAAACTGAATTAAATCTTTCCCGAATAATACAGATTGGAAGAAAACATTGATATAAATATTTTCACTCAGAGAAGGGTAATGATATACAGTAGGTCCTAATTCTATGCATGCTATTCTTTATAAGAGAAAATGAACACAGTGAAAACAAAAAAAATAACAAGTTACAATGAGAGAAACATCACCATCAACATAGACTAGGATCCCATAAATCAGCTTGTATTGATGCTCCAAACCAGTTATGGCTATAAGTCCAATGCTTTAGTTTAGCCATCATTTACACTTCCCAGACTAACTTATCTATCACAAGAAGAGCTCCAAGAGCCAGTGAATCACTATTTACATGTAGAAGTCTCAATCTCAATTACATTTCAAAGTTCAACAACCAAATCAACCAATCCCTCTCTCATCTTCTCCAGTAGTATTTATAGAAGAATGAGGAGGTGAGATCTGATAAAAGATCTCCAAAGATAATTAATATAGACTTAATGGCTTCTCAGCCATTGGGGGGTTTGATGAAGAAGCTTACATAGGTGTCCTCTATATTAAATAATTTACATTTAAGATTTAAGCTCGGTGGGAGATCTTTTTGACTTTTGAGGCTCTCTGATATGTTGAAGTAACTCTGCTGATATTTTGTCATTAAGTTTATTTGTAGAATTAACTTCTCTGGTTGTGCTGAGGCAAATATCTGATATTGATCAATAACTTCGGCCTTTGTTTAAATTCTTTGAGGCACAGGTGGCACTGTGGTAGCTGGGAGGAATAAATTTTCCTCAGATGTGGCGGTGGAGGCTTTCTGTCTGATGAACCTTTATGATTTACCTTTAAACTGTGTTCTAATAGGGGGATTAGGCTTTTTATAGTCAATCCTAGCCATAATCCCCACAGTTCCATCTTTAAATTCATGTTATGGTGTGTTCCTGTCTTTGACGCTGATACTCTTTGATTTGTGCTTGATTCACTGTGTTTGTTGGTGTGCAAGGCTGTGAAGGGGTCGAGTGGCATCAATGCTTCATGAATCATTGACGAAACATAGAGTTGTATCCTGCAAATGATTCCCTTTGATGAATCGAAGGTGGGAGGATCGTCACCCTCAGCCTTTGAAATTTTCTTCATTATAGCGGAAAAACCATTTAAACCCTGCAAAATATGAACAACATTATAAAATCCTACATATATGTAGGTTTTTTGCTTCAAAATGCACATGGAGAGAGCATGGCCATTGGATGGCATCATCCAATGGTCGAGATTGATTAGAGGAGGTCAGAGGAGAGCAGAAGAGGAAATTAAATTGGAACTGTCGATTGTGAAGAGATCGACGGTTTGGGGGGAGGACGAATAGTCAAAACAACAGAGTCATTTTATTTGGATAAATGGAGAAACTGGGATAAAACCTTTGTTTTGGCAAAAAAGTGGCAGAAAAATGAGTTTGGGGATCGGGACACACGTGGTTCATTGGATGAGATCTGCCCACGCGATCAACAGTGGAGATTGGGTACCAAAAAACCTTATAAAACATGCCTGGACTTCAGAAAAGGTTAATAAAATCATGCTGTATAAAGTCCCCTGGGTCTGGATTTGCTGACTGTGTAAGGAAACAATAAAGATCTGCCTGAATTAAAATATACTACGTGGATGTTGATGTGGCGCCGGGGACCACAGGCTCTTGTGGGATGGTTGACTGCCACTATGGACGAGGGGACAAGGGTGATGGAGTGTGGGCTGTCAATCTGCAAATCAGATCGACGACGGAGATGTTTTAAATAACCCCGCCATACCACATTTATCTTACGAGCTTCTTTAGAGCGTGATGACCGTCCGATGACTTGGCCTAATATCAGACGGCGCACGCTAATATCACGGTGGGCCCAATTCCGACCTTTAATGCGTGATGAGGGTGGTATTTCAAAATGGCTTGAGGCCACGTGTCAGACGGTGGTATTGATCGTTTCCAAACGGAAAAAACCACCTCCCTCTCAAAAGTGGTGTGATGAATCTCGCCCGGTTTTGAATAGTTAATGATCGAAAACATTTAAAACCCAAAAATTTAAAATAACAAAGGTTTAAGCTTTGGGGGCAGAAAAAATATTTACAATACCGCTCCGTGCCCGTCTGCGAGGCCATGGGTTATATGGAAATTAACATGACTGCGGGTTATAACACGTGAGGCTAATCGGCATCGGAGATTTCAATCAGGGGGAAGAGTTGCGTGCTGCGTTTCCTCCGATGCGATAAGCGTCCAAATGGCTTAGCGCTGGTTCCAGTACCATGGCATGTGTAGTGGAAATGGTTAAGGGCTTAGCCCAAGGGGGCTTGAACCTTTACATAAGAAATATGTATTTTTTGTGAAGTTTTCAATGTTTTTCAAGGGTTTTGAAGGTTTTGATAAGGCAAGGAAGGAGTCTTGAACCTTATCAAAGGGGTTTCGATGGAGGGGAAAAGGGGAAAATGTGAAAATGAAGGATTATTATGGAGAATAAATCGGAAAAATGAGGTTAGATTTTCAGTGGAAGGAGGGATAAAATGGTGCCTTTGCAGCAATTTCTTCTCATGAAATTAGTAGAATTCCAGAGTGTAAAATGGGCACATCAGTGAAGATTTTGGATAGAGGCATGAGGCCTTTAATAGTCTTAAAGAGATAACACTTTTTGCAATAAAACTTGTTTCTTGAAGGCTCCAAAAATTATTTAGCCACCTTTTGGTATAACAAATTTTATAGGTGGCTAACATGCACGTTCGAGCAGCCTGTACTTTGCTATTTGCTCCCTTGTGGCATCGTTCGATCGTGCATGCTATGTCGCGCCATGTGAGTCACCCAACTGGGCGCGTTCGGGTCAGACCGTTTTGTTCGAGGGCACCTATATCAGTTTTGCTATGTTGTGACCATCCGGGTGCCTTGTGCACATTCGTGCGACCCGTTTTCCATTTTCTCCCATGTGGCATCATTCGGTCAGGCACATCATGTGGCGTCATGTGAGGTCACTCGACCGAGTGAATTTAGGTCGGCCCGTTTCGCTCGAGGGTGCCCATATCAGTTTTGCTAAGTTGTGACCACTCGGGTGCCTTGTGCACGTTCGGGAGGTCTGTTTACTATTTGATCCCTCATCGCATCGTTCGGTTGGGTGCACCATGTCACACCGTGTGAGGTCGCCCGACTGGGCGTGTGCGGGGCAGGTCAGAATGTTTCGTTCAAGGGTGCCCGCATCCATTTTTCTAAGTTGTGACTACCTAGGCACCTTGTGCACGTTCGGGCAGCTCGTTTGGCGTTTTCTCTAATGTGGCATCATTCGGTCAGGCACGCCGTGTGAGGTTGCCTGACCGGGTGCGTTTGGGTCTAGTCAGGCTATTTCGTTCAAGGGTGCCCGTATCAGATTTCCTAAGTTGTGACCACCCGGGTGCCTTGTGCACATTCGGGCAGCCTGTTTTCAGTTTGCTCCCTTGTCGTGTCGAGTGAGGTCGCCCAACCGGGCACATTAGGGTCAGGCCAGGTCATTTCGTTCGAGGGTGACCCTATCATTTTTTATAAGTTATGACAGCCTAGGTGCCTTGTGTAAGTTTGGGTGGCCCATTTGCCATTTTTCTCCCTTCTGGCATCATTTGGTCGTGTCCGTCATGTCACATTGTGTGAGGTCGCCCAACCGGGCACGGTCGAGTCGAGTCATTTCATTCGAGGGTGCCCATATTAGTTTTGCTAAGTTGTGACCACTCGGATGCCTTGTGCACATTCGAGTGGCCCATTTGTGGTTTTCTCGATTGTGGCATTATTTGGTCGCGTGGGCCGTGTTGCGCCATGTGGTCAGGTCGACCGACCAGGCGTGTTCGGGTTGGACCATTTCATCTGAGGGAGCCCGTATTAGTTTTGCTAAGTTGTGACTGCTTGAGTGCCTTATGCATGTTTGGGTGGCTCGTCTGCAATTTTCTCCCATGTGGCATTGTTCGGTCGGGTGTGGTGTGTCACACCGTGTGGGGTCTCCCTACCAAGCACGTTCGGGTCAGGTCGTTTTGTTCAAGTGCACCCGTATTAGTTTTGCTAAGTTGTGACTGCGCAGGTGCCTTGTACAGATTCGGGTGGCCTATTTGCCATTTTCTCCCTTGTGGCATTGTTCAGTTGAGCGCGCCATGTCACGCTGTGTGAGGTCGCCCAACCGGGCGCGTTCAGGTCAGGTCGGGCTGTTTCGTTCGAGGGTGCCTGTATCATTTTTGCTAAGTTGTGACTGCCCAAGTCCCTTGTGCACATTCGGGTGGCTCGTTTTCCATTTTCCCCCTTGTGGCTTCATTTGATCGGGTGCACCATGTTGCGCCATGCGAGGTTTCCCTACCTGGCGCATTTGGGTTGGGTCGGGTCCTTTTGTTCGAGGGTGCCCATATAAGTTTTGCTAAGTTGTGACTGCTCAGGAGCCTTGTGCACGTTTGAGTGCCATGTTTTCCATTTTCTCCCTTGTGGCATCGTTCGGTCGGGTGCGCTGTGTCGCACCGCGTGAGGTTGCCCGACCGGGTGTGTTCGGGTCGGGTCAAGCCGTTTCGTTCAAGGGCACTCGTATTAGTTTTGCTAAGTTGTGACCGCCCGAGTGCCTTGTTGACGTTCGAGTGGCCCATTTTTCATTTTCTCCCTTGTGGCATCGTTTGGTTGTGTGCGCTGTGTCGTACCATCTGAGGTCGCTTGACTGAGCACGTTTAGGTCAGACCATTACATTCGAGGGTGCGTGTATCAGTTTTGCTAAGTTGTGACCTCCCGGGTGCATTGTGCACATTCGGGCAGCCCATTTTCTGTTTGATCCATTGTGGCATTCTTCGGTCGGGCACGTCGTGACACGCTGTGTGAGGTCGCCCAACCAGGCGTGGTCCGGTTGGGTCATTTCGTTCGACGACGCTCGTATCAGTTTTGCTAGGTTGTGACCACCCAGGTGCCTTGTGCACATTCAAGCGGCCCATTTTCCATTTCCTCCCTTGTGGCATTGTTTGGTCGGGCCCGCTGTGTCGCGTCGTGTGAGGTCACCTTACTGGGCGTGTTCGGGTCAGGTTGTTTTGTTCGAGGGTGCTCGTATCAGTCTTGATAAGTTGTGACCACCCAGGCGTCTTGTGCACATTCAGGCGACCCATTTGTCGTGTGCTCCCTTGTGGCATCATTTGGTTGGGTGTGCTGTGTGAGGTCATCTAACCAGGTGCATTCCGGTCGAGTGGTTTCATTCAAGGGTGCCTGTATCAATTTTGTTAAGTTGTGACTGCCTGAGTGCCTTGTGCACATTTGGGTGGCCTGTTTGCTGTTTGCTCCCTTAATGTGGCATCGTTCGGTCGGTCACGCCATGTCGCACTCTGTGAGGCCACCTGACCAAGCGCATTCAGGTTGCACTGTTTCCTTCGAGGGTGCCCGTATCATTTTTGCTAAGTTGTGACTGCCCAGGTGCTTTATGCATGTACGAGCGGGTCGTTTTCCGTTTGCTCCCTTCTGGCATCGTTCATTTGTCGCGTCGTGTCGCGCTGTGTGAGGTTGCCCGACCAGGCGCATTTGGGTCGGTCCTGTATCAGTTTTGCTAATTTGTGACCACCCAGGTGCCTTGTGCAAGTTTGGGTGGCCCGTTTTCCATTTGCTCCCTTGTGGCATTGTTCATTTGGGCGCGCCATGTCGCGCTGTGTGAGGTCGCCCTACTGGGTGCGTTTGGGTTAGGCCATTTCATTCGAGGGTGCCTGTATCAGTTTTGTTAAGTTGTGACTACCTAGGTGCCTTGTGCAGATTCAGGCGGCCCATTTTCCATTTTCTCCCTTGTGGCAACGTTAAGTCGTGCGCGCCATTTCGCGTTGTGTGAGGTTGCCCGACCAGGCACGGTCGGGACGATTCATTTTGTTCGAGGGTCCCTGTATTAGTTTTTCTAGGTTGTGACTGCCCAAGTGCCTTGTGCATGTTCGAGCAGCCCGTTTGACGTTTTCTCCATTGTGGCATCATTTGGTCGGGCGTGCCATGTGAGGTCGCTCGACCGAGCGTGTTCGGGTCGGGTCGTTTCGTTTGAGGGTGCTCGTATTAGTTTTGCTAAGTTGTGAGTGCTCGGGTCCCTTGTGCATGTTCGGCCGGCCCGTTTTCCATTTTCTCCCTTGTGGCATCGTTCGTTCAGGCACCGCACCATGTGAGGTCGTCCGACCGGGTACGTTCAGGTCCGGCTATTTCGTTCGAGGGTGCTCGTATCAGTTTTTTTAAGTTGTGACTGCCTGGGTGGCTTGTGCATCTTTAGGTGGCCCGTTTGTCATTTTCTACCTTAATGTGGCATCATTAGGTCGGGCGCGCCATGTCGCGCCGTGTGAGGGAGCCTAACCAAGTGCGTTCATGTTGCGTTGTTTCGTTCGAGGGTGCCCGTATCAGTTTTGCTAAGTTGTGACCGCCCGAGTGCCTTGTGCATGTTCAAGTGGCCTGTTTGCCAATTTCTCCCTTGTGGCATCATTCCATCGGGTGTGCCATGTCATGTCGTGTGAGTTCGCCTGACCAAGCGCGTTCAGGTCAAGTCGGGCCATTTCATTTGAGGAAGCCCGTATCAGTTTTGCTAAGTTGTGACCGCCCGGGTGCCTTGTGCACTTTCGGGTGGCCCATTTGCTATTTTCTCCCTTGTGGCATCATTCATTTGGGCGCACCATGTTGCACCGTGTAAGGTCGCCCGACCAGGCATAGTCGGGTCCGGCCATTTCATTCGAGGGTGCTTGTATCAGTTTTGCTAAGTTGTGACCTCCCGAGTGCCTTGTGCACGTTCTGGTGGCCCATTTTCCATTTGCTTCCTTGTGGCATTGTTTGGTTGGACGCGTCGTGTTGCGCCGTGTGTGGTTGCCCGACCGGGTGTGTTCGGGTTGGGTCAGGCTATTTCTTTCGAGGGCGCCCGTATCATTTTTGTTAAGTTGTGACCTCTCGGGTGCCTTGTGCATGTTTGGGTGGCCCATTTGCCATTTTTAGGACTTAAATTGTGTGACAACACTGTGGCTGAGTTTGAAACTGGAGATTGAACATACATTTGGTTTGATTTCAATAGAAATTTTCATCAATAAATGTAAAAAAATGGCTAACAAATACTATAAATTAATAAATAAATAATACATGGCAACAAGTTGTAACAATACTTACAAAATTGTTACATTGAGATGAAAAGAATAAGAAACTAGTTTAACCCCTAACCCATTTAACCCCTAAACCATAAAGCTTTAAACCCCTAACCCCTACCCCCTAAATCCTTAACCCCTAACCCATTTAACCCCCTAAAACTTGAACCTATAAAACCTTAACCCCTAACCCCTTAAACCCTAATTCCCGACCCTTAACCCATCTAACCCCCTAAAACCTAACCCCATTAGCCCCTAAATTCTAACCCCTAAAATCCTTAATGGCTAAATCCCCTAAGCCCCTAAACCCCTAACCCATTTAACCCCCTAAACACTAAACCTATAACCCCTTAAACCCTAATTCCCAACCACTAACCCATTTAACCCCCTAAACCATAAACCTCTAAACTTGTAACTGATTCAACCCATAAAACCTAAACCTCTAAACCCTTAACCACTAACCCTTAAACCCTTAACCCCTAACCCATTTAACCCCCTAAACCCCTAAACCCGTAACCAATTTAACCCCTTAAACCCTAAACCTCTAAACCCTTGACCCCTAACCCCAAAAATTTAAACCCTTAACCGCTTGATTTGCTAGGGGCAAGTTACCTTGATATTAACGGTGGTCTATTCATACTACTTCTGAATAACCAATAAAGGGTCAAGGAAATTGACCAATATCTTGTCAAGTTTTATCTTATCCATCTCTGGGGTAAGCTGCTTTTCGGCTAACTCCACTGCTTTTGATCTCAATTTTTCCAACTACTTCCTTCTATCATATGATACCCGAGCCTTTGCCTTTCTCTTCCCTTATAATTCCATAATAGTTTCATAGTGATTTCATCCAACTTCTTTGGAAAGCCTTCCTAGCAGACAATACTTGTGACCTGGCTGAAGCCTCAACACTTTCAGAGTATCTAGAATTACCTCTCTCTTCCTCAATCTCCCTCTCTCTCTCTCTCTCTCTCTTTCTCTACCCTCCAATCCTCTCATAGCTATATCCCTCCCTCTATCCTTCTTTCTGCCCACCTTCCATCTTTGTGTCACTATCTCCCTCTCTTACCCTTCTCTACCCCTCTCACTTCTCTCCCTCTCTCTCTGTCAGGTGATCCATTCCTTCTCCCCCCTCTCCTTTATTTTATCTCCATCTCTCCCTTGTGACTCCCCTTGTATCACCACCTGTAACAATATTTGTCTTTATAATTATTCCTTCTCATATATAGAGAGAGTTAATACATATTGGGACCTACGATTGGGTTAATTTTGCCTTATTGGCAAGGTTAAAATTGTTAATCTTTGATAGAAAAAATGTAGATCAAATATTTCATCAAAAAGTGGGAACCATACCCTATATTCGTCCAGGCTATGCGTATCGGTCACTTGGCCTCTTCTTGCTCTTACATCAATGTAGTCTTGCTTGACTGGTATAGAAGAAGGTTTCACATTATCAACTATTTTTTTGGGACAACTTTTAGTTGTTTCAACACTGCTACATTCCAATTCAAGCTTATCCTTTAAAACATATTATTCTTTTGTACTCTCTTCAACTTTGTAGTGCTTTCCATTCCTCTCAGTCACATATGTTTCCTTGGTCTGCTAAGGGACAAGGTCGACAACACTAGTATGTTTTTGCAATAAACAAGGGTATTTCTAGGACATAGTCAGGTGGAGCAAGAGTATAAGAGCCAAATTTCTCATGATTGTGGGACACCCGAACTTAAGATTTTCTGGCGTAGTCATGAGGTGCAGTCTGGTTATTAATACTTCATCAGATGGCCATTCTCCAGACTTAAATTGTGTGACAACATTGTGGCTGAGTTTGAAACTAGAGATTGAACATACATTTGGTTTAACGGCAATAGAAATTTTCATCAATAAAAATAAAGCAATGGCTAAAAAATACTATAAATTAATAAATAAAGAATACACGACAACAAGAAAAAATGCTTACAAAATTGTTATATTGGGACACAAAGAATAAGAAACTAATTTAACCCCTAACCCATTTAACCCCTAAACCATAAACATCTAAACATCCCTTAACCCCTAACTCCTAAACCCTTAACCCCTAACCCATTTAACCCCCTAAGCCCCTAGTAAACCCCTAACTGATTCAACTCCCTAAACCCTAAACCTCTAAACCCTTAACCCCTAGACCCAAAAATATAACCCCTTAATCCCTTGATATTCCAGGGGTCGGTTACCTTGATATTAACGGTGATGTATTCAAACTCCTTCTGAATAACCAATCAAGGGTCAAGGAAATTGACCAATATGTTGTGAAGTTTTATCTTATCCATCTCTGGGGTAAGTTTATTTTCAACTAACTCCATTGCTTTTGATCTCTATTTTTCCAATTGCTTCCTTCTCTCATATGATACCCGAGCCTTTGCCTTTCTCTTCCCTTATAATTCCGTAATAGTGTCATAGTGATTCCATCCAACTTCGTTGGAAACCCTTCCTAACAGACAATACTTGTGACCTGGCTGAAGCCTCAACACTTTTAGAGCATCTAGAATGACCTCTCTCTTCCTCAATCTCCCTCTCTCTCTCTCTCTCTCTTTCTCTACCCTCCAATCCTCTCATAGCTATATCCCTCCCTTTATCCTTCTTTCTGCCCCCCTTCCATCTTTGTGTCACTATCTACCTCTCTTACCCTTCTCTACCTCTCTCACTTCTCTCCCTCTCTCTCTTTGAGCTGATCCATTCCTTCTCGCCCCTCTCCTTTAGTTTATCTCCATCTCTCCCTTGTGACTCCCCTTGTCTCGCCGCCTGTAACAATCTTTGTCTCTATAATTATTCATTCTCATATATATAGAGAGTTAAGACATATCATGACATATTGGGACCTATGATTGGGTTAATTCTGCCTTATTGGCAAGGTTAAAATGGTTAATCTTTGATAGAAAAAATTTAGATCAAATATTTCATCAAAAAATGGGAACCATACCCTATATTCTTCCAGGCTATGCCTATAGGTCGCTTGGCCTCTTCTTGCTCTTACATGAATGTAGTCTTGCTTGACTGGTATAGAAGAAGGTTTCGCATTATCAACTATTTTTTTGGGACAACTTTTAGTTGTTTCAACACTGCTACATTCTAATTCAAGCTTATCCTTTAAAACATATTATTCTTTTGTACTCTCTTCAACTTTTCAGTGCTTTCCATTCCTCTCAGTCACATATGTTTCCTTGGTCTGTTAAGGAACAAGGTCGACAACAATAGGATGTTTTTGCAATAAACAAGGGTATTTATAGGACATAGTCAGGTGGAGAAAGAGTATAAGAGACAAATTTATCATGATTTTGGGACACCCGAACTTAAGATTTTCTGGAGTAGTCATGAGGTGCAGTCTGGTTATTAATACTTCATCAGATGGCCATTCTCCGGACTTAAATTGTGTGACAAGACTGTGGCTGAGTTTGAAACTAGAGATTGAACATACATTTGGTTTAACGGAAATAGAAATTTTCATCAATAAATGTAAAGCAATGGCTAACAAATACTATAAAATGATAAATAAAGAATACACGGCAACAAGCAACAATGCTTACAAAATTGTTACATTGAGACACAAAGAATAAGCAACTAATTTAACCCCTAACCCATTTAACCCCTACACCATAAACATCTAAACGTCCCTTAACCCCTAACTCCTAAACCCTTAACCCCTAAACCATTTAACTCCCTAAACCCCTAGTAAACCCCTAACCCATTTAACTCCCTAAACCCTAAACCTCTAAACCCTTAACCCGTAGACCCAAAAATCTAACCCCTTAATCCCTTGATCTTCCAGGGGCCGGTTACCTTGATATTAACGGTGGTGTATTCAAACTCCTTATGAATAACCAATAAAGGGTCAAGGAAATTGACCAATATCTTGTCAAGTTTTATGTTATCCATCTCTGGGGTAAGCTATTTTTTGGCTAACTCCATTTCTTTTGATCTCGATTTTGCCAATTTCTTCCTTCTCTCATATGATACCCGAGCCTTTGCCATTCTCTTCCCTTATAATTCTGTAATAGTGTCATAGTGATTCCATCCAACTTCTTTGGAAAGCCTTCCTAGCAGACAATACTTGCGACCTGGCTAAAGCCTCAACACTTTTAGAGCATCGAGAATGACCTCTCTCTTCCTCAATCTCTCTCTCTCTCTCTGTCTCTCTCTCTCTGTCTCTCTTTCTCTACCCTCCAATCCTCTCATAGCTATATCCCTCCCTCTATCCTTATTTCTACCCCCCTTCCATCTTTGTGTCACTATCTCCCTCTCTTACCCTTCTCTACCTCTCTCACTTCTCTCCCTCTCTCTCTCTCAGCTGATCCATTCCTTCTCCCCCCTCTCCTTTAGTTTATCTCCATATCTCCCTTGTGACCCCCCTTGTCTTGCCACCTGTAACAATCTTTGTCTTTATAATTATTCCTTCTCATATATATAGAGAGTTAATACATATCATGACATATTGGGACCTACGATTGGGTTAATTCTGCCTTATTGGCAAGGTTAAAATGGTTAATGTTTGATAGAAAAAATGTAGATCAAATATTTCATCAAAAAGTGGGAACCATACCCTATATTCTTCCAGGCTATGCCTATCGGTCGCTTGGCCTCTTCTTGCTCTTACATGAATGTAGTCTTGCTTGACTGGTATAGAAGAAGGTTGCGCATTATCAACTATTTTTTTGGGAAAAATTTTAGTTGTTTCAACACTGCTACATTCTAATTCAAGCTTATCCTTTAAAACTTATTATTCTTTTGTACTCTCTTCAACTTTGTAGTGCTTTCCATTCCTCTCAGTCACATATGTTTCCTTGGTCTGTTAAGGGACAAGGTCGACAACACTAGGATGTTTTTGCAATAAACAAGGGTATTTCTAGGACATAGTCAGGTGGAGCAAGAGTATAAGAGCCAAATTTCTCATGATTTTCGGACACTCGAACTTAAGATTTTCTGGCGTAGTCATGAGGTGCAGTCTGGTTATTAAGACTTCATCAGATGGCCATTCTCCGGACTTAAATTGTGTGACAAGACTGTGGCTGAGTTTGAAACTAGATATTGAACATACATTTGGTTTAACGGCAATAGAAATTTTCATCAATAAATGTAAAGCAATGGCTAACAAATACTATAAATTAATAAATAAAGAATACATGGCAACAAGCAACAATGCTTACAAAATTGTTACATTGAGACACAAAGAATAAGCAACTAATTTAACCCCTAACCCATTTAACACCTAAACCATAAACATCTAAACGTCCCTTAACCCCTAGCTCCTAAACCCTTAACCCCTAACCCATTTAACCCCCTAAACCCCTAGTAAACCCATAACCCATTTAACTCCCTAAACCCTAAACCTCTAAACCCTTAACCCCTAGCCACAAAAATCTAACCCCTTAATCCCTTGATATTCCAAGGGACGATTACCTTGATATTAATGGTGGTGTATTCAAACTCCTTCTGAATAACCAATAAAGGGTCAAGGAAATTGACCAATATGCTGTCAATTTTTATCTTATCCATCTCTCGGGTAAGCTGTTTTTCGGCTAACTCCATTGCTTTTGATCTCGATTTTTCCAATTGCTTCCTTCTCTCATATGATACCCGAGCCTTTGCCTTTCTCTTCCCTTATAATTCCGTAATAGTGTCATAGTGATTCCATCCAAATTCTTTGGAAATCCTTCCTAGCAGACAATACTTGTGACCTGGTTGAAGCCTCAACACTTTCAGAGCATCTAGAATGACCTCTCTCTTCCTCAATCTCCCTCTCTCTCTCTCTCTTTCTCTACCCTCTGATCCTCTCATAGCTATATCCCTCCCTCTATGCTTCTTTCTACCCCCCTTCCATCTTTGTGTCACTATCTCCCTATCTTACCCTTCTCTACCTCTCTCACTTCTCTCCCTCTCTCTCTCTCTCTCAGCTGATCCATTCCTTCTCCCCCCTCTCCTTTAGTTTATCTCCATCTCTCCCTTGTGACTCCCCTTGTCTCGCCACCTATAACAATCTTTGTCTTTATAATTATTCCTTCTCATATATATAGAGATTTAATACATATCATGACATATTGGGACCTATGATTGGGTTAATTCTGCCTTATTGGCAAGGTTAAAATTGTTAATATTTGATAGAAAAAATGTAGATCAAATATTTCATCAAAAAGTGGGAACCATACGATATATTCTTCCAGGCTATGCCTATCGGTCGCTTGGCCTCTTCTTGCTCTTACATGAATGTAGTCTTGCTTGACTGGTATAGAAGAAGGTTTCACATTATCAACTATTTTTTTGGGACAACTTTTAGTTGTTTCAACACTGCTACATTCTAACTCAAGCTTATCCTTTAAAACATATTATTCTTTTGTACTCTCTTCAACTTTGTAGTGCTTTCCATTCCTCTCAGTCAAATATGTTTCCTTGGTCTGTTAAGGGACAAGGTCGAAAACACTAGGATGCTTTTGCAATAAACAAGGGTATTTCTAGGACATAGTCAGGTGGAGCAAGAGTATAAGAGCCAAATTTCTCATGATTGTGGGACACTCGAACTTAAGATTTTCTGGAGTAGTCATGAGGTGCAGTATGGTTATTAAGACTTCATCAGATGGCCATTCTCTGGACTTAAATTGTGTGACAACACTGTGGCTGAGTTTGAAACTAGAGATTGAACATACATTTGGTTTAACGGCAATAGAAATTTTCATCAATAAATGTAAAGCAATGGCTAACAAATACTATAAATTAATAAATAAAGAATACACGGCAACAAGCAACAATGCTTACAAAAATTTTACATTGATACAAAAAGAATAAGAAAGTAATTTAACCCCTAAACCATAAACATCTAAACGTCCCTTAACCCCTAACTCCTAAACCCTTAACCCCTAACAAATTTAACCCCCTAAACCCCTACTAAACTCCTAACCCATTTAACTCCCTAAACCCTTAACCCCTAGCCCCAAAAATATAACCCCTTAATCCCTTGATCTTCCAGGGGCCGGTTACCTTGATATTAATGGTGGTGTATTCAAACTCCTTCTGAATAACCAATAAAGGGTCAAGGAAATTGACCAATATGTTGTCAAGTTTTATCTTATCCATCTCTGGGGTAAGCTGTTTTTCGGCTAACTCCGTTGCTTTTGATCTCGATTTTTCCAATTACTTCCTTCTCTCATATGATACTCGAGCATTTGCCTTTCTCTTCCCTTGTAGTTTCGTAATAGTGTCATAGTGATTCCATCCAAATTCTTTGGAAAGCCTTCCTAGTAGACAATACTTGTGGCCTGGCTGAAGCCTCAACACTTTTAGAGCATCTAGAATGACCTCTCTCTTCCCCAATCTTACTCTCTCTCTCTCTCTCTCTCTCTCTCTCTCTCTCTCTACCCTCCAATCCTCTCACAACTATATCCATCCCTCTATCCTTCTTTATGCCCCCCTTCCATCTTTGTGTCACTATCTCCCTCTCTTACACTTCTCTACCTCTATCACTCCTCTCCCTCTCTCTCTCTCAGTTGATCCATTCCTTCTCCCCACTCTCCTTTAGATTATCTCCATCTCTCCCTTGTGACTCCCCTTCTCTCGCCACCTCTATCAATCTTTGTCTTTATATTTATTCCTTCTCATATACATAGAGAGTTAATATATATCATGACATATTGGGACATACAGTTGGGTTAATTCCGCCTTGTTGGAAAGGTTAAAATGGTTAATATTTGATAGACAAAATGTAGATAAAATATTTCATCAAAAAGTGGGAACCATACCCTATATTCTTCTAGGCTATACCTATCAGTCACTTGGCCTCTTTTTGCTCTCACATGAATGTAGTCGTTCTTGGCTGTTATAGAAGAAGGTTTTGCATTATCAACTATTTGTTTGGGACAAATTTTAGTTGTTTCAACACTACTACATTCTAATTCAAGCTTATCCTTTAAACCATCTTAGCATTTTGTACTCTCTTCAACTTTGTAGTGCTTTCCATTCCTCTCAGTCACATATGTTTCCTTGGTCTGTTAAGGGACAAGGTCGACAACACTAGGATTCTATTGTAATAAACAAGGGTATTTCTAGGACACAGTCAGGTGGAGAAAGAGTATAAGAGCCAAATTTCTCATGATTGTGGGACACTCGAACTTAATATTTTCTAGAGTAGTCATGAGGTGCAGTCTGGTTATTAAGACTTCATCAGATGGCCATTCTCCGAACTTCAATTGTGTGACAACACTGTGGCATTAAAACTTGAGATTGAACATACATTTGGTTTGATTGCAATAGAAATTTTCATTAATAAATGTAAAGCAATGGCTAAAAAATACTGTAAATTAATAAATAAATAGGACATGGCAACAAGAAAAAATGCTTACAAAATTGTTACATTGAGACGCAAAGAATAAGAAACTAATTTAACCCGTAACCCATTTAACCCCTAAACCATAAACATCTAAATGTACCTTAACCCCTAACTCCTAAACCCTTAACTCCTAACCCATTTAACCCCCTAAAACCTAAACCTATAAACCCTTAACCCCTATCCCCTTAAACCCTAAACCATTAAACCCTTAACCCTCACCCCTTAAACCCTAATTCCCAACCCCTAACCCATTTAACCCCATTAGTCCCTAACTTCTAACTCCTAAAATCCTTAAATACTAAATCTCCTAACCCCATAAACCCCTAACCCATTTAACCCCCTAAAACCTAAAACTATAACCCCTTAACCCCTAACCCATTAAACCATAATTCCAAACCCCTAACCCATTTAACCCCATAAAACATAAACCTCTAAACCACTAACCCATTTAACCCCTAAACCCTAAACCTCTAAACCCTTAACCAATAACCCTTAAACCCTTAACCCCTAACCCATTTAACCCCCTAAACCCCTAAACCCTCAACCTCTAAACCCTTAACCCATAACACCTTAAGCCCTATTTACCAACCGTCGTAACCCATTTAACCCCCTATAAACATAATACATAAATTATAAAGAAAAAATATATATATATAAAAGAGATTAAAACTCCAAATATTTAAAATAAAACATAATTTAATAGTGTAAATTTTAAAACTCCTTTTAATAAAGCATGATGACTTAGTAGGGTAGAAGGATTACTATATGCAAAAATCAATCCATTATTTACTCATATAACTTTAATTGCTTCTCAACAAGATATGTTTTATTTTTTTGATTGTAAATATTTTTAAACAATCAAAATAAACAAACATTTAATTATTTAGAAATTATTTTAATTATTTAAAATGATTATAATTATTTAAAAATATTTATTTTTAAATTAATTTGAGTGGCTTTAAAAAAAACACACATTTTTCAATTCAAAACGTCAAAATTTTTTAAATATCAAAAGTTTTAATTTCCCTCTGGTTGCATGGTTTGTCTAGGGAAGGAAGGAGGATCCGATCCAAATCTGAGTTGGGTTGATAGCAAAAATCTCAGAGATCCTTCACATTCAGGGGGGCCAATGTGGCAACCAGATCGGCTCCAAGTTTTGGGAAGTGGTCTATGAAGAACACGGGATGGATCCTACTTAGATATATCAGGGCACTTCAGATCTACAGCTTGAAAGGGTTATGGACAAGTCTTCAAACCTGATAACTTAATTTTTGGCCAATCTAGGGCTGGAAAAACAATTTGGCCAAGGGGAATTACATGGAAGGAGTCGAGCTCATTTATTCTGTGTTTGATGTCGTTAGGTAGGAGACTGAGAACTGTGATTGCTTGCAAGGTATGTGTCTTTTTCAGATTCGAATCCTTGAGCTTGTGCTTTTGAAATGTAGGATTTCATTTGCTAAAATGATGTGGGTTTTTGTTGTGTACAGGGTTTTTGTTTTGTGGGGATTTTTTGTGTAAATGGTTTCATAAAATTTCCCAATCTTAAGCCGCAGAGTGTTTTCATCCATGTCTCTGCAAGTCCCAAACTCAAGCCGCAGAGGTATGATCTTGTTCATGCTTTATGTTTTTTTTTTAATGCATGAAGTAAACTTTTGAACTGCTTCACATAACCAGTTGGAAGTAAAATCTAACCTAGATAGAATCATGTCCTCTGATCTAGAAACAGTCATCTCCTCTGATCCAGAAATGACTCAATCTGCGAAAGATCAATCCCCAGAAATGCCAATAGTGCCACAGTTTGTATCACTAACCGAGGAAAAAAAAACTATATTAAGCAATGAGGAATTCACTCATATAATTCAAACCTATAAGAAAGCCGATGGTGCACAGGTCAGGGATTTGCGATGTTCACTGCTTACACAATTGATTTCTTAGGTATACGCTCATAAAGTTTTTTATCAATAGTCTGTATGAACTGCTTTAGAGATACTGGAATCTGACTTTGCCTCATCATCAATGTTTGGCTTTAATGATTGCATTCTGAACTTTGAAAATCCTCTTTATAAAGGAATTTTTCTCAAGAAAATACTAATACGGTAATACCTCCTCTACAAATGAAAAGCGATTCTTCAACAAATTAGTGTCTACACTAAATACTTGTACACAATATTCTTACTGAAGTGCCTGCTTGCACCATTACTGATTCTAACACCCTACTCAAAATAATGTCACCTTATGATATGACATCTGAAACCAGCCACCTTTCATCATCAATCCCAGATTGTATGGTTGTTGTTACATTGATTGCATGATCATGAGAGAAATTTTCAAATTCCATTCTAATAAGGATTAGAAGCTAGAAAACTTGAAAGAAAAATTCCTTAAAAATAATCTGACCATATTACCTATTCATATTGTGGACCTTTTGGTTTAGATAGTCTCTTCTGGCCTTACCCCCGGTGAAGTTTCTTAAATCAATCATCTTTATAAATATGATGATCAAAATGAATCAATTAATTGTGAGACTATCATGCTGGGATACACCATGTTCAAACTCTTTTCCAGAAGAGTAGACAAATTCAACTCCACATGGGCAGAGAGGAAGAAATTGCAGGTTTAGGGTTTAGTCATTGAAAATGGAATTACCGCATTTTTGAATATTTTTCAATCCTCCCAAATTCTATTGAGGAAGAAAAGGTAAGTATATTTTTGATCCATGGACACCTGTTAAGCCTTTCAGATAGTTGGAAGAAACCTACTATTTGAGAGGCTGAAGGAATATCTCTCCTATGCTTGGCTATCTCTATAATTATGACCCGATATGAGATTCAAATGATCTTCTCTGGGGTTTATTATATACATTAACATATTATTCAAGCAAGGGTGTCGACTGCCTCACATTCTTTGGACTTCATATTTATGGATGAGATTTTCTCATTTCAAAATCCATGGGTGGTAAAGGTGGAGGCACTCTATGGGATCTCCATTTCACTATTTTTTGACAACATTGTCCTTCTATTTCACGAATCCAAAAACAAAAGTACATTTTGAGCTCATTCTGGGATGAACATGGTCTTAAAGTCCACCTTGCAAACATAAAAGCATGTAAGTAATCTCACCTTCTTTTTAAGGATAACAGGTAGAAATGGTGACATCCTAGTCTTTCCTTTGAATGCTATTATTTGGTTCATCTTTTAACTTGTTTTCAACATTTGTATCAATGTTGAATAGAGGATTGCAACATTAAAAGCCTTGGAGAGACGATGCTCCCTACTTTAGTTTTAGGATATTCAGGCTAAGTTCTGATTCTTAACACCATGGTGATTCATTATCTCCTTGTTTGCAAGGTTTGGAGTTTGAAGCCCATACGTACAAAAAAAAGTCACGAATCAATTGAGAGAGGTTACTCATTTCTATTCTCTCATTTATGGGAAATACCGTTGTAATATGGCCCACATAAATTGCAAGGCCATCGCCTTTTCCTTGTGAGATCATCCTCCATATCTTGAAGGTTGAAATAGAATATTGCAACATAAACTGCTTCATTTTTGTTTTGTTACTTTTGTAGGACATTAATAAACCATTGAAAATCTGAGGCTTCTCACCTGGTTAACAACTCTAAGGTACTGAGAGATACGTTGCTGATTGAGGATGCCAAATTGTTAGACCATGCATCTTATTCTGGTTTATTTTCCTCAAGGAAAGGATATAAATTTCATTGTGTATGCCCTTCCATTTTCATTTTTCTTTTTTCTGGTGAGTAAATAATTCTATATATATAAGAAATATTTTTGAAAAAATAGGGATCTAGATAGAAATTTCCACTCCAAGGAGAATCCTTTGGTCACACTCGGTGTCTTTATTTTTCTTTTTATATTTTCTCTCAGAGGCTAGTTGCTCCAATATGAAAGTACTTTGAAGTCTTTTCATAATCCTTTGTTACACATGACTTTTATTTTCTTCTTGCAGAATTTCTAGAAATGAATGGATATCTTGTGGATTGTTGTAAACAAATTTTGTTCTATTACCATGCTCAAGAGAATTTAATGTTTGTCATTATTGGAGGACAGAGATATACCATAAGAGCTTGGTTTCGTGTTGTAGCCTTCTATTAAGACTTGAATCAGTTAAACCCTCGGACCTATTGCAACCCTATATTGAGGCTTGGTTCGATTGAAGCTGCAATACTTTGGACCTCTTCATTGTAGTCTCAGGCCAGGGATATAGCTACAAGATTTTGACATATTTTATGCGGTGAACATCTATTAAAATCTCATATTATCTCCTATTTACCGATTCTTGGACAAAAATTTCAAATTGGCTAAGTCACCTATTTTTATTTATGAGCTCTGTGTTAAGTTACAATACTATGATAAGACTCAATGACTTATGTTTCGTATACCAATCTAGCTTGTAAAGCTCGGTCCTGTGGAATTGAGCCCAAGAACACCTTAGACTCACCTTTTTGGAAGTAGAGTGGTGATAACACATATGTGGAGTATATTTGAAGGGTAAATTAGTGCTTCCTTGGAGTTCAGATGGAACACATATGTAGAAGTGTATACCAGTGTTTATTTGAAGCTCATGTAAGACAGATTTGTGGAGGATTAAAGTTTCAACTGTGGAGGGCTCGATGATATTGGAGGCATGAAAAATCAACACTGTGATGTAAATTTAGATTTATAGGCCACTTTCCATGACCATTTATGTTTAACATTCCTTTCTACTGAATTTAGGGAAATGTACCCAATTTTGTGCATGTAGATCCCATAGGGAGAATGTGACCAAACCAAGTCATCATCTTTGTTAGTAAGCCTTACACAAGACTATGTCAATGCTTCCAAATACATATTCTATTTCTCATGAAATCCTACATCCAAATCCAATACTTATGTCATTTTACATCCTTGCCTCCAAATGGTAAATTGAGTTGGGTTGTCAAAATGTGGTAGTTTAGTGTTCCCATTGTCACGAAGAGAATTTAATGTTTGTCATTATTGGAGGATAGAGATATACCATAAGAGCTTGGTTCCATGTTGTAGCCTTTTATTAAGACTTGAATCAGTTAAACCCTCGGACCTATTGCAACCCTATATCGAGGCTTGGTTCGATTGAAGCTGCCATACTTTGGACCTCTTCATTGTAGTCTCAGGCCAGGGATATAGCTACAAGATTTTGACATATTTTATCCGGTGAACATCTATTAAAATCTCAGATTATCTCCTATTTACTGATGCTTGGACAGAAATTTCAAATTAGCTAAGTCACCTATTTTTATTTATGAGCTTTGTATTAAGTTAAAAGACTATGATAAGACTCAGTGACTTATGTTTCTTATACCAATCTAGCTTGTAAAGCTCGGTCCTATGGAATTGAGCCCAAGAACACCTCAAACTCACCTTTGTGGAAGTAGAGTGGTGATAACACATATGTGGAGTATATTTTAAGGGTAAATTAGTGCTTCCTTGGAGTTCAGATGGAACACATCTGTAGAAGTGTATACTAGTGTTTATTTGAAGCTCATGTAAGACAGATTTCTGGAGGATTAAAGTTTCAACTGTGGAGGGCTCGATGATATTGGAGGCATGAAAAATCAACACTATGATGGAAATTTAGATTTATAGACCACTTTCTACGACCATTTATGTTTAAAGTTCCTTTCTAATGAATTTAGGTGAATGTACCCAATTTTGTGCATGTATATCCCATAGGGAGAATGTGACCAAACCAAGTCATCATCTTTGTTAGTAAGCCTTATACAAGACTATGTCAATGCTTCCAAATACATATTCTGTTTCTCATGAAATCCTACATCCAAATCCAATACTTATGTCATTTTACATCCTTGCCTCCAAATGGTAAATTGATTTGGGATGTCGAAATGTGGTAGTTTAGTGTTCCCATTGTCACAAGGAGAATTTAATGTTTGTCATTATTGGAGGACAAAGATATACCATAAGATCTCGGTTTTGTGTTGTAGCCTTTTATTAATACTTGAATAAGTTAAACCCTCGGACCTATTGCAACCCTATATTGAGGCTTGGTTCTATTGAAGCTGCCATACTTTGGACCTCTTCATTGCAGTCTCAGGCCAACGATATAGCTACAGGATTTTGACATATTTTATGCAGTGAACATCTATTAAAATTTCAGATTATCTTCTATTTACTGATGGTTGGATAGAACTTTCGAATTAGCTAAGTCACCTATTTTTATTTATGAGCTCAGTGATAAGTTACAAGACTGTGATAAGACTCAGTGACTTATGTTTTGTATACCAATCTAGCTTGTAAATCTTGGTCCTGTCGAATTGAGCCCAAGAACACCTCAGACTTAACTTTGTGGAAGTAGAGTGGTGATAACACATATGTGGAGTATAGTTGAAGGGTAAATTAGTGCTTCCTTGGAGTTCATATAGAACACATCTATAGAAGTGTATACCAATGTTTATTTGAAGCTCAGGTAAGACAGATTTGTGGAGGATTAAAGATTCAACTGTGGAGGGCTCGATGATATTGGAGGCATGAAAAATCAACACTATGATGGAAATTTTGATTTATAGACCACTTTCCACCACCATTTATGTTTAACATTCCTTTATACTGAGTTTAGGGGAATGTACCCAAGTTTGTGCATGTAGATCCCATAGGGAGAATGTGACCAAACCAGTTCATCATCTTTGTTAGTAAGCCTTATACAAGAATATGTCAATGCTTCCAAATACATATTCCATTCCTCATGAAATCCTACATCCAACTCCAATACTTATGTCATTTTACATCCTTGCCTCCAAATGGAAAAATTGAGTTGGGTTGTCGAAATGTGGTAGTTTAGTGTTCCCATTGTCACAAAGAAAATTAATTATAGGTTGTGCCATCCAATGTTTGTCACCACTTCTTGGCCATGGTTCGACTCTAATTCTAACCTTATGTCCATTTCCTACTTTATATCCCAGACCAAAATCAATTAAATTGAAGTAGTTTAAAACATATCTCCATAATAGAAATATTAACTTGAGAA
The DNA here is from genome assembly GCA_034641835.2 of Pinus albicaulis. Classification (NCBI taxonomy): domain Eukaryota; kingdom Viridiplantae; phylum Streptophyta; class Pinopsida; order Pinales; family Pinaceae; genus Pinus; species Pinus albicaulis. The sequence continues at coordinate 692,143,463 of CM076570.1, read as the reverse complement.
ATTTTAGTCTATTTAATCCATTCCTCGATAAAATTTGGTGCAATATATTTGTGTTGAACCACAATAGACAATATATATATATTTTTAAATATTTTTAACCAAGTGTTGGCAGACCGACGCCTTAGATGTCGGAAGAGAGACATTATTTTTTTTAATATTTTGACTTTTTTCGTCGGAATACCATCGCCTTAAATGTTGGAAGAGCGACGTTAATTTTTTTAATATTTTTACATTTGCGTCGGAAGACCGACGCCCCGATCGTCGGAAGAGCGATGCTAATTTTTTTTAATATTTTTACATTTGCGTCGAAAGACCGATGCCCCAATCATCGGAAGAGCGACGTTTCTTTTTTAAATATTTTTAGCTTTTTCCTCCCTAAAGCGACATTACATAAGCATCGGACTAAACATCGGATGATATTTCGTCGGAATTGTGATGGTTTGTAAAACGTTGGAAGCCATAACGTCGGAATTGGGATGTTTTTATGAAAAACTGAAAGGCATTAGAAGATTGATTATTTGTGATCATCGGAAGACCAAAAATTTTGGGTCGTCAGAAGACTGACACTTATAGAATGACAGAATAGAGACACTTTGCAAAACATCAGAAAAAGTTTTAGTATTGCGACACTTTGGCAAAGCATCGGAATTGTGACGTAATGGCTAACCACGTTTTGTCTGGCCTGAGACTGTCACTGTTGCGATGACTATGTGTCAGAATAGCGATGAAGTGGTCGTCAAAAATTGGGCCAAATTTATTAGTTGCAAATCCAAAGGAGGAAGGAATTTTCTAGCACTTCGGCTAGTAATCCTGTGAGGGATCATCCCCTCACCTTGCCATCATCATTTCCATCATCCTGGAGCTTATTGCAGCACATTTTAGTGGGAATTGAGTCTCTCCTTATTGTACAATGCAATTTCTTCATAAAATACATATTCAGTCGCTGCATCTTGAGGAGGAGGAAGAAGAGACAAGATCTCAAGCTTCTAGCTTGGAGATCTAAAGGAGGTATCAACCATCAAAGCTTAGCTCAGTTTTTATAAAATATCTAAGCCATATTTGGATCTGATATATCTTCATATCTGCATAACCCAACATTCAAAGGATCAAAACCTCGAGGAGTTATTTTCCAAACTTATATATCTAGAAAATCGTTTCTCGGTTATCTTGGGTTTTCATCACATTGGCCAGATCTTGAATCTTGGAATCACCATAGCTCCTCAGCTCCATAGATCTACATTTCCCTTTTCAGTAGTTATATGTACATCATCAATAAAAATGATAGTGCATTATTTCTTTCTTTATCTCTCCAGTTACGTAGTGCTAGTTGTAGCATGTTTGCAGGGTCATTCTAGGCCACATCTTTGGCTAGAGTACCTCTATTTTTACACTGTTGTAACTGTAATCCATCTCCAATGAATAAAAAGGCTCAAAATTTCTGTATATTTTGTTTTTATCTTTATATTTATTGTTTATATTGCTGCAGTTCTCATATTGTGTTTGAGCATTACTGCATTCTCCCTTTTGGGATATTACAGTGGTATCAGAGCATGATCTTTGGCTCAGCTTGTGGACATTATTGACAATATAAGAAAAGAATATAGTAGAGATATAATATAATTGAGGGATTATGTTTTTTTGCATATTTATTGAGAAAATTGAAGGACCTCTCCAAAGAGATCAATGAAATGAAGAAATAAAGGAAAAGATAAACCTCAAGAAGGTTTCAGGTTGAAGAAGGTTCTAATACTTCTTGTCAGCAACAAAGAAAACCAGAGAATAATAAATCTCGTCATAGATATACTATGCCCACTTTCTTTGAAGAAGGTGAATGGTATAGGAATTAAGAAATAAGAGAACCTAAGACTTAGAAACTCTCAGTCTATATCTAGAAGAGTACAAGGCACCATCTAGAGCATTCAAGGAGAATCTAACTCTTCAAAAATTCTTCAAACTCAAAGAAGAAAGAAGATCTTATAACAGCAATAGAACGAAGAGGCCCAATAGATTATATTTTCCAACATTTAATGGATCTTCCTCAAGAACTATTAAGGCTTGGAAGAAAGACTTAGATGCATTTTTCAGGCTACATCCTGTAGCTGAAAAAGAGGTTATCTAGATTGCAGCACTTCATATTTTAGGTGAAGCCAATGATTAGTGGTTTGGTCACATGGAGCATGCAAAGGTGACTAAATATTCATGTTTATTTCACAAGTTGGGGAAGAATTTTTATGTGAGAAAACTAGAGATGATTCACAAAGAGACATTTCCTGAGAAGTCAAAGGAGGATGTCATTCTTGTCACTTTGGACAAAGAGTCACTACATTAACCACCAGTTGCAAAGGATCTTGTATCCAGAGAAGAGACACTTACATATTTGCAAGATAGTCTTGAGATCTTGAGATATAGAGTCGCATGCATGATTTAGGAGATGCTTGGGGAAGACTAGGTTGATTCCAGTGCTAGTACATTGATAGAAGAGAAGCCTTCACTCTTACCAGTAGATGGAGAGATCATTGCACCAAAAGAGGAGACTCTTGTGATCTTCAAATATGTTTATGAATCTCATTTGATCCAAGGTATTCATCCAATTCCATCTCATATTGTTTGAGTACCTCTTATTGAAACTTATGGGAACATCCCATCAAGGCCAATGCATAACCAAGGGTTATAACAACATGATGATTTGAATCAGAAACATATCATCACGTAGAGGACCCTTGATCTAATCAAGGAGGAGATTAAAAACTATCCCAGTTTTTTTTGGTTGAACTACATTCAACCATTTGAGTTTAAATGTGGAATTTCAGAAGATGGGATGAGAATTATCTTATGTAAAATGGTTGGTTATGAGATCAGCATTGTACCTTGCTTTGAGATAGTATATACATCATCTTGCAGATCTACAATGTTTTTAATGAGAAGAAATGAGAATAAGAGGATCCATTCCTTATGGGAGAAATCATATGGAAGCTTCACTCATGAAGAAATGGAGAGAAAGATGATAGATGGTAGACATCTTGAGATGGGAAATATTTTCCCCTTTCAAGATGACTCTTTCTCAATGAGCATCTCATAGCTCAAAGAGAAACTTATAGCTGCAGTAGATCCAAAATATTATTGGTTTTGGAGGGCCATTAATGAGCATAAATTCTCATTAAGGGATCTCATTAGAGGTGCACTTAAACATTTCGTGGAGGTGCAAAGTTCTTCATCAGTTTAAGGTGGATGGTATTCTACAAAGGGGTGCTACCATGTTTATGTAGAAAATCATTCATCATCCACATTGGGCTGAGTGGGTCAGGATGATAATCAAGGGGTTGCATGACCACTTGCATATATATGACATGGGCCATCAAGAATATAGGTTACGTTGGTTTCTCTTGGGTAAGTTTAGTTAGTACCCAGAAGCTCCTATTTCTTTGATCCATGCCTTGAATAACACTCATGAAATGAAGAAGGAGGCATGGTTGCACTGACTGCTCTTGAGTGAGTATGGTTTCCACCCAATAACTCATATTTTCTTGACTCATTCCTCGTGTATCAATGATAGCATGCATCAAAGAAAGGCATTTTCACTTTGGTTGACCTTAAGAGAGTTTGGCCATCACATGACATATCCTATGTCTATGTGTTTTGTATTGTGTAGAAATTGGCATGGTACTCTCATGATGTGTATTGATGGTGTTTTCTTGTATTGGGCTGATGTGACATTCAACATGTCTATCAGTATTTTTTACTCCATCATGCACATGAGGAGGTGTGAAGGCAGCAATATCTCTTGTTTCTTTGGTTGCTTTTTGGGGAGTTTGGCTCACTACAAGAAAAAAGCACATTGGTGAGGGTCATGCTTGTGATGGACCTTTAAGGTCCGTCACCAATGTCACATATGGTGACGGTCATTAAAAAACCGTCACTGTAAGTGTATATAGTGATGGTCCTTTATGGTCCGTCACCAAAGACATTTTTAATGACACTTTTGGTGACGGTCATTAAAGGCCCATCACTAATTCTCTCTTTGGTGACACTTCTAGTGACGAAATTTTAATGACCCTCACCAATGCTCTTTTTGTTACTTTTGGTGACGGTCAAAAAATGTCCGTCATCATTGATCACCAAAAACCGTCACTGTAAGTGTATATAGTGATGGTCCTTTATGGTCCGTCACCAAAGACATTTCACTTTTGGTGAGGGTCGTTAAAGGCCCATCACTAATTCTCTCTTTGGTGACACTTCTAGTGACAAACTTTTAATGACCCTCACCAATGCTCTTTTTGTTACTTTTGGTGACAGTCAAAAAATTTCTATCATCATTGATCACCAAAAACCATCACTGTAAGTGTATATAGTGATGGTCCTTTATGGTCCATCACCAAAGACATTTCACTTTTGGTGAGGTTCATTAAAGGCCCATCACTAATTCTCTCTTTGGTGACACTTCTAGTGACGAAATTTTATTGACCCTCACCAATGCTCTTTTTGTTACTTTTGGTGACGATAATTTTTTTTTTGTCATCATTAATCATTCCAATGAGTTTTTGATGATGCTATTTGCCTGTTAATATATTTTTTGTCAAAAGATAATGATTTAATACCATTATTGTGCAACATTTTTTATAATATGTCCAAGGCCATAGTGGTTAGGGTCAGTCAATTTTTTAAGAAGTAATAAGTGTGTATCATTTCCCTCAAGTAATGTATAATCGAATAGAGATTTCCTATGAGTCAACACATGATTCATATCTATTAAGTTTATTATCTAGCAAATTCCATTTAGATAAAGTTCCATTTTTGTGTGTAGGAAATATATTATTTAATACATAATCGAGCTCTGACAATTCTATTAATGAGAAAGACCTAACAATCCTCAACAATTTGGGCACACCTTAAATTAATGCTTTGGAACACACTAACATTTCTTAGCACCCCACATGTCTTGGAACATATTTGTACCTAGAACATCTTGTGATGAAAATGATGCCCAAGCACATGGTGGCATGCGCTAGCACAACATGGAACTCTCCTAGCATGTGTTAGCATGCTGCATATAGTCCCTAGCATGCCCTGGAACACCTTGGTTGAATGCATTGACATACATTAGCACTTGGCACACAGTGCCGCTTGGCATTTATTGGGACCTATTATTAGTGTGCCTGGCATGCCCCTTTCCAAAAAGATAAATTCCTGACTTATTAACCCTCTTATTGGTTCTTCCTTTTGTTTCCTTGACACATATTGATATACCCTAGCACCCTGTGCCACATCCTTAGCACCTAGCATGTATTGGCATATCTTGGTACTATTATTTGGCACATGATATAATTAGCACACCCTGCAACTCCCAAGCACACTTTGGGAATTCTTAACATGCCTTGATATTCCCTAGCATGCCTTAACAATGCTTAGCATACCTTGTCACTCCCTCCTTGGCATGACAACTAACACTAGTCTCTGGCAGTACACGTTCCTCATATTCATTAACTTCCATGAATTTTTACCTAGTGCTCCCTTAATGTTTTTTCCTATTACTCCTTAACATTCACCAACATGCGTTATCACTCTCTAGCACACCTTAGCACTCCTCAACATTCCCTTCCACTTCATAACATGCATAACACTAGTCCCTGACACATATTGGTGCTTGGCACATGTTGGCGCTTGGAAAGTGTTAGCATTTATGGAATACATTGAGATGCCTTGGTATGATTTAGCATGGTTTAATATTAAATTTATTTGTGATCATCAATTGTTGGAAAGTAGATGAGAAGCAACAAAGGAATACTTGGCACTTAGAATGCACTAAGACTTTGAACTTGGCACGTATTGCCGCCTAGTGTTAGTGTACCTAGCATGCCCCTATTGGAAAAGGTAAATTTATGACTTATTAACCCTCTTATGTGTTCATTTCCTTGTAGTTTAACTTTTTTCTCCCTTTTTTTGTCTTGAAAGTCCCTGACATGCATTGACACACCCTTGCACATCTTGGCATGCCTTATCTCTTGGCACATCTTAGCATGTCTAACATGTATTCCCACTATCTGGCACATCAAGGGGGTGAAGAGAGATGTAGTCCTAAAGTAGGTCGAGTACGAGGGCCGAGTAAGGGTTGCTAAAGGGAGTTCATGATCATCCTCCAAGAGAAAGATCATCATGTGAGGGTTCAGAAGAATGTTGCATACCTTAATGGTCAATTTGCGCTAGGAAGTAGGATGGCATATTGTTGATTCTCTTATGGAAGATCAAGATTAAGAGAGGTTTCTCATGAGAATCTGGGCATGTGATTTCAATGGTGTCTTTGTGTGAAGGCCGAATCAAATTTTGAAATGTTGAAATTTGCAACAAGAAATAGTGAGATTGGAAACCAGAAAGGAAAAAAACAAAATGCACCCACACTGGTGAGGAATTTTGATGCACCGGGAGTGAGGAATATGGGGCATCTAATTTAATTTTCCCTTAAATAAATTGGACAATAAATTTTAATTTGATCTCATAAAAAATTGTTTCAATTAATTAAGTCATGATGACTGAGTTAGCTCAAGAAATTCGAGTTGAGGGTCTAATATGAGGCATCTAGAGGGATTCTAATATTTTTGGGGTCCATTTGAAGTTGATGCATTAGTGGGGTGCAAGTGTAATTAACTCAATTAAATGAGTTAAAATCAGTCGAACTAGTTCTAACTGAGTGATGAGCTAGTGAGAGGTCCAATGAATTAAATTAGATTTAATTCACAATGAGTGATCAATCAAATAACTAATAATTCACTATTAATAGTTGCATGCATGTCAGTTTCGAGGAATACCCAATTGAGACAGAGGTTAAAGGGAACATAACTATCAGTTTTATTTGGAGAAATTTTCCCATGTGCAATTCTAAAGTCATTGGGATGCCATGATGGATTGCACAATCTAGGAAGACTGATTTTCCTAATTAATAAGGAGTTAATTCCCTAGGAATTGCATGAGCAAGGCAGGCTGAAGTAAGGATGAGAATTGGCTAAGTACTAGACCAAGTTTTCCTAGATCAACGAGAGACAATTGACAGAGTGTTGGAGAATCTCATGAGAGATTAAGCAATGTATTGTGTCATGATTCCTTGACTTAATACACAATAGAGATAGAGGGGTTTTCATTAGTTTCATTCCCCAAATACATCATGTTGTTGTGCGATTGATAATTTATTTATCTTACTTATATATGATTGTGCGATCATGTTTTGTTTCGGTAAATTGTAGGAAGGATTCAGTATCTTGTTTTAGTAGATTACAAGATCAGATTGAATCTCGTTGGTTAGATTTTCTACATGGTATCAGAGCAGGAATTTTTTGGTCGGAGAGTTTGTAGAGAATATTTGAATATTTTGGTGTAAAATTTTTGAAAACAAATAGAATATTTGGATTCCTTGTGAAAATCTACCCAAATGGAAAAAAAATCGGTTAAATCGGAGCTCGGATAAGGGAGATATCATCGATTTAAAATCAACTATTTTTTAGAAAATTTTTGTAACTTCGGGACAATTACACTGTGCGCGAGTCAAGAACCTATATGCACTTGAGGTACCAGATGCTTGCAAAGCTTTGAGGGGAAAGCCAGAAGTTAGAGACTTGGTGGTTTAGAGGGAGCATAAATTACCTCTCAACATGCATCCTCATGAGAAGCAGTCTCAGAAGGATGTGGAGTAGCTGCCACAATTGGAGAAGCAGAGAGGAGACTGAGTGGAAGCATCCACTCAGGAAGAGACCTCCATGAAGGGGAAATATCGAGCTAGATGGGAAGAGGGAGCAGCCATACCTCGAGGTGTAAGGTGGGGTTATGTGTAGACATAATCCCAAGATAAGAAATTTGGGCAAGGTCCATTGAGATGGCGTGTCTCATGGATCGAACCTAGCTACGAGGAGCCCATAATACAATAGTAGTAGGAAGGATCAGCTTGATTGATGTAGTCATATGCCAGCAAGACAGAAATCATAGTGACAGATATCAAATACTGGAGCACAAATAGAGTTAGCAATAGTTCAAAGGGCACGGATGCAGATGTCAGCAACAGTGTAGAGAATCCAGTACTAGACAGGTGCAGTAGCTAGTAGCAGTCAGAAGACTCTGATGATATATGTATTATACTAATTCAGTTGTTCAGAGGCTATTCAGTTTTAGGATTTGCAGGTGCAAACAACACTAGAGAAGTGTAGCATGCAGAACATTCCAAAGGTACCAGATGGGGATAGATTGAATTCCTTTATTTTTGAGAGGGAGTGTTGAAATTTGCAACAAGAAACAGTGAAATTGGTGACTAGAAAGGACAAAAGAAAAATGCACCCACACTGGTGAGGAATTTTGATGTACCAGGAGTGAGGAATGTGAGGCGTCTAATTTATTTTTCCCTTAAATAAATTGGACAATAAATTTTAATTTTGTCTCATAACAACTTGTGTCAATTAACTAAGTCACAATGATTGAGTTAGCTCAAGAAATTCAATTTAATGTGATCGAGGTGGATATTGGTGGCCACTCGCTTATTCCACTTGGGCCCTCGCCCTTGTCTGTTTCAGTTTTTTAGTTTCCTTAATTATAGCACAATTTACTATTTTTGTCAGTTTTTTGGGTCCTAAACTTTCGAAGCCATTTTGAGGCCCCAAACGATGTTTTTTTGGCATTAAAGGTTTGGTGATTTCATAGAAATCATATTAGAAGTTGTAGTCCTCGAAGAGATCTTTCTAACGAGGTATCGTGTGCGTTAAACGAAAATCATATGACCAAGTTACGATCCTGGGAAGTTGGTTGCCCAACTAACCCCAATGGGGCCCATAAAATATTGGTGTTACATCTCCTCAGGATAGGGTTTTGGTTGTTTAGGGTTTTATCTTATTTTAAATAATAAAAAGGCCCTTGATCCTTATTGTAACACAGTTCAGAGGAACATAACTATCAGTTGTATTTATAGAAAATTTCCCATGTGCAATTATAAAGTCATTGGGATGCCATGATGGATTGCACAATCAAGGAAGGTTGATTTTCATAATTAATATGGAGATAATTCCATAGTAATTGTGTGTGTAAGGTAGGCTAAAGGAAGGCTGAGAATTGGCTAAGTACTAGACCGATTTTTCCTAGATCAGTAGGAGACAATCGGCAGAGTGCTGGAGAATCTCAAGAGAGATTAAACATTGTGTTGTTTCATGATTCCTTGACTTAATACAAAATAGAGATAGAGGGTTTTGAGCAGTTGCTTCCCCACATACATCTTGTGTTGTGCAATTGATAACTTGTTTCTCTTACTTATATGTGATTGTGCAATTGTGTTTTGTTTCCACAAATTGTAGGAAGGATTTGGTATCTTGTTTTAGTACATGATTACAAGATCATATTGAATCCCGTTGGTTAGATTTTCTACATGAAATAGAAGAGAGGGTTGATACCATCTAATTGTCTTGTGGTGGTTAGTAGGCCACAAGGTCTATGATAAATACCAACATAAATGGAGGAGGGCTTGCACTGTAATTTAGAGCCATAACAGAATTCGACGCAGGTGTAATATTGATTGAGTTAACCCTAGTTTGAGGGTCGACATTGAGATCTAAAGTTCATGTCAAGATTCAGTGAAAGAAATGGCAAAAATATATGGATCCATATGAGCTAGGACGAGTCTCTTATGGAGGCAAGAGTCGTGTTTTTTCTATGTGTGGATAGGGTTTGTTCTACAACAATTAGAAGTACATAAGTATAATTCCCTAGTTAGGAAAATTTTATAGCATGTTTAGTACATAAGGTATGACCTTAAGATTGCGACAATTTTGCATCGAAGAAGATGGGTTGTGACCCTTAGAGCGAGGTTTATTTTTGCAATAAAGACCGCAGATCTGGAAGATGGTTTGCGGATTCAGTATGTGTGGAGACAACAGATCCAAAGGAGGGTGGAACCTGAGCAGAAGATTGAGCATGCAGAAGAAATGTGCCATATGAATAATGGATTGAAATGTAGAGGAGTTGATTTTGGTGGACTTTCCATAGAGTTTTAGACAAAGATCTGAAGAAACCTATAAACAATTAGTAAATGGATTGTTAGTGGCTGATTTGTGACCATAGTTTAGTCATCTACAAATTGTTAGAAGTATGATAAGAGGAGTAGTTCATATTTGTTCATAGATTGGACAACAAAGATCAAATTGTGGACACATAAGAACAATGATCTTGAGAGGACTCAAACCATTTCTAGGTGGCAGATTTGAAGAGCCCTAGATGAAGACAATATTGTGGGCCCTAGATCAGTAAAAGTAATTGATTGTGGTTGGGTAGATTGATGGTAGGCCAAGTACAGTTGGGGGGTTGTTAGGTTACGGTCAAAGAAGAGCCCTGACTCTTGTTCTGGTGAAGGACAACAAAATTGGTAGAAGGGAAGGTGTATAGGGCCTAAGGATGTGCATACTTTGAAGGACTAAAGTAACATTCAAGTGGGCCAACCAACTAGCCCTAGTTCACTATATTGTAGAGGATTGATTCAGTGAGAAGAAAGGTAGCCTCCATAGCCCTGGACTCCTCATCTTGGAGCTGTATTATGGAAAAAGTGGGCATACCAAAGAGTTATTCACAAATGGAATTTTGAACAACTTGTTACCACTCAAACTAGTAGTGGATGTAAAAGGGGTTCCTAAGAGGGCAACTGTTAGGACAAGGGAAACGATGGAGGCTTAGCCCATTGTAACCACAGCTAAGGCTCCTTGCTCTTCACAGACTTTCACTAATGGGTGGAGTCCCAGTAGTTTAGGAAGTCACTTGTAGAGTATAGGTCAATGAATTGGTGGGAAGTGACCCTCGAAACCCTTTCCCTAAGATAAAATAAATGGTCGGACTTGCTTTCCTTTCAATCAAGGGAATTATCTTCTAGGGAGAGTGGAGGGGGATTGAAGGGTTGAGGGAGAATAATAAGACTTATGAAGGAAGTTCTCAATCCCTAAAATCCTTTGGGAACTTGGATTCCCAAATGGACCTTCATGAAAGGCCTTTGACACCAAATGGGACCACACGGAGCCAGGTGGACCCAGCCCAGGTTCGGGGATGGAATTTAGCAACCAATGATGTTCCTATCCTGGACAAGGTGATGGGAAAGGATCAGGCAAGTGTTTTTACTTCGATAGGTCAAATTGATCCTACTAGGTTTTATCCTTGGGAACACCTAGGCAAAACTTGATCCTAGAGCTAGGGCTTGAGGTATCCAGAGATTCCACCGTTGGAATTGGCCCAAGTTCCGAGGAGAGTGAGGGCACCCAGAAACACAACTACCTCTAGGAGATAGAAGTTTTTCTCTAGCTAGATTCCTAGGAAAGTTTTTCCCTAGGTGACCTAATGGGGCTAGACCTAGGGAATGTAAAAATTTCTTAATATAAGAAACCTTATTGCAATATCTTGATTTACTTCTCCTACTTGAATTAAGTTACAAGTTAATTTATGAAATATTCAATAAATTAGTGAATTAAATAGTAAATACAACTAGCAACCTACACATACAGATCAAATACTGAATAACATGCTCATAGAAAAAGTGGCACGCGGATTTTCTGGACAACTATCCCTAGAAAAACCCTAATGTGGGAAAACCAGTGTAGCTAGCTCTGGAGGGTTTTCATTATTATGCAGAATCTAAGTACAACAATCGTGGGCACCAAAACTGGTTCACCCAACAGAGAATACAAATTCCAGAATAGTGATGTTGTTTCTAATCCTCTATGTCACCAACTGCCTGCGTGCTGCCCTTTGCGCCACTTCCGCAAGGGCCTGTCAGCACCCTAATGGCTTGAGACCACCCAAGGCCGAGTCCACCTGTCTCCATCGTCTCTATGTATGTGTGTTCTGCTACTGCGTCTGTTTTTGTCGGGTTTCAGTCACTACGGCTCCCCACTGCCTGCTGAGCCTGTCAAGTCAGAATGCTAAGAAAGCATAGGCAGAATGCACTCGTTGTGCAGCAACGACAATAACGTGGAAAAATCAAGAAATAAATGAAAATAGATCAATGTCCACAATTAACCTAGTATTCTAATGGGACTAGAGAGTAAAAGCTTTTAATAACAACAACATGCTAGAATCAAATAAGAGAATAGAGGAGACCATCTCATGTATAACAGAGAATTGTTACACAAGAAATCATAGAATTGTTAGCAATATCTGTACCTGATCTCGGTGATCATCAATAATCATTTCATTTCATCAAATACCCTGATGAATGAGCCTTACAAGCTATTTTCGTAGACAAACCCCACAGAAGATGTGTGATGGAAAAATATTCACACTATATTGAAGAAAACACCTACCAAATAAGGATGACATTTCAAATGGGGCAAGAAACAATAGAGAGATAGACATCGAAAAAGTTAAAATGCTAGGGAAACAGGAAAGTAACTAGGTAGCATGGTAGAAAGCACAACAAATAAAATTATAAAAATGGAAAACCCTACAAATTAGCACCCATCCAAACATCACCACAATTTTTTCTTCAACTCTAAATCTCAAAATTCATCAAATTATATCATGTATTCAAACCTGATCCTCTCTGTTAGCCATTCTAAAGATAAGGATGAGAACTTAATACAGAACCATCACCTACATGTAGTGACCTTATTCTGTGACAGACAACCTACTTTCGTGAAGACATGGAAAGGTAAACACTCTCTGCCAAGATTTTCCATACAACCCAGGTTGAGCAACCAAATATACATCACTAGTTTTTTCTCTTCAGATTTGTAACTTAGAAGAACTTTGTCTGACCACCTCCGGGTTGCTCCCAAAGTCACCCATGCAAGCCCTCTCAACATCATCCTCTTTCTGTAATACCTAATTAGTTATTTAATTAACCATAAAAGTTTCTTCATCATGCAGGTATTTCAAATATATTGCCAATAAGCATAAGGCTTTCATGTTAAACAATCAAGTTAAAATACTTTAGACTATGATGCAAAAAATAAAAATAAACCTCACCAACACTCAAAGGAAAAACAAAGTCAAACCTCTACAAAGTATAAATAGATATCTGATAAACTTCATTCCACCACAAAAATGTGCTTAACTAAAGAAAATTCTAATTACTGTGCTTTCAAGACAAATCTTTCAAGGGCAGTGATGTTATAAACATACCCCTACACCTCGTGAACAATCAATGTGTATAAATAGACCATCATAAGGCTCATTTTAAACATCATTATGATCATTTTATAAATAATTTTTAGTAAAACAACAAAAAGAAAGCAACAATTGCATTCAGTTCCACTGAAGCAAAGTATATGGCAGTTTCATACACTTATTATGAAGCTATCTAGATTTGCAACTTGATTGTAGAGTCAACCAATCAGTTGTTGAAGCCCAATATTGTCTCTTGTGAGAATCAAAGTTACATCAAGCTCTATGGAAATCCAATGTGTCATGACCATTTCAAACACATTGATATTCAATACAATTTCCTAAGATTCCAACTTCATTAGGGAGTTAGTGGTGTTGGACCACATTCTGAAAAAGTTTCATATGGTTAATAGTTTGACAAAGCTCCTAACAAAGGGGAAGTTTTACAAGTTGGGGGAGAATCTTGGGTTATTGGAAAAAAATTTTTTATCAAGAGTGTTAGATTACCTAGTTGGTCTCACCTCAGCCTTGAGAATTTGAGCAGCACCAGGATTGCAGAGCTAGATTGTGGTACACCAGTCAGAAAGATTCTTAAGTAAAACAAGAAGCTTATAACGACACCTTCGAGGATAGACGAATTAGTTGTTGGGTCACACCCACCAAGTATGGCACACTAGTTGAGGAGATTAACACCATCATCTCAGGTGCATTCATGAGTGCACACTTATGGAATGAGGCACCTTTAGGAGAGGAGTTATATCTATTATGATAATGCACTACTCTAAAAGAAAAACCTTGCATACAAGGCAAAGTTATGAGGGAGTTGCTCATGCTCAAGGGAGATGCACCACTAAGGCTATCATTAGCCTGTTTTCTAACAACACCTTCTCTTAACTTATAAATGAAAAGGATAGGCACAGTAGTTAGAAATTTGTAGAAATAGATAATAAGAGTGAGTATTGTTAGCTTGTAGGTTGTAGTAGGAGATTTTGTGAGATGACAACTTGCTGTGAAATTCTTCTATTTGAGTAATAAAGACTTCTATGCAATTGTTGTTGGAGCTTGCTCTTTTTATCCTGAATTCTCAGATTACAGATTTGTGTAGAGTGGGCCTAATATATTTGTTGTTTTAATCCATTGTACTTCTTCTCTCTCCCTTTCTCTCCTACCTCGCTCTCTCTTCCCCTCTCTCTCTCTCTCTCTACCCTCCAATCCTCTCACTATATCCCTCCCTCTATCCTTCTTTCTGCCCCCCTTCCATATTTGTGTCACTATCTCCCTCTCTTACCCTTCTCTACCTCTCTCAATGCTCTCCCTCTCTCTCTCTCTCTCTATTCCTTATCTCCCCTCTCCTCTTGAACATATCGACGACACTGTGATGAGTTGGCAGCGTTGACCCAAAACTGAAGTGAAGGTATGATGAACCATATGTGATGGATGAACTGTCAAGATGATTACCCAACCCAAACAGTCATAGATATAGAGTGAAGGAAGTGTCATGTTCAAGAGCGACTTGCTACCATAAAGAAAATATTGTTCATTCTTCCCAAATTTTTCCCCGGTCATTTGTCGACCAATACGTCATTATTTTTTAACAAGCTTGAAGAGGATAACATTTTCTTGATCTATAATTCAACCCTTCGGGCGAATAAAGAATGAAGTATCGCTAATTAGTAATTTAACGAGTCTAGCGATGAATGAAACTCGATTCTTGACATGATTGAGAAGCCTGTCACTATTTTATGATTTAACGAGCTTAACGACAGTGACAGCTTGGTCCTTTTTCATATTTAGAGATTCTGAAAAAGAGGATGAAAGTGTTAGAAAATTAAATATTACAAAGCAATGAAACACATAAAATATGCGGAAAATACAAGCACACAAAACACATAAAACCAGAGAGACACAGATATACGTGGTTCACCCAGTTTGGGCTACGTCCACCTCAAATAGCCAGTCCTTCCTTTCTATTATCTAGCAAAATTGAAGAGACAAAACCTACAGCAGATCCGCTGTAATATCCTTTGTTCTCTCTCACAGTCTCCCTCTCTATTTCTCGCTCTGAGAATACACACATAATACACAGCCACAATACAATGCCCTCATATATAAAAGGGGGTTGCCTTCTAGGGAAAAAAACCCTAATCTAAACATAACTTCTACCGTCAGATCATTTGCCTAATGAACGGCTCAGATTGACTAGAAATTACTATACTTTTACAAGGCAATTTTACATCTAATTTTAGCTTCGGGGGCGCTGCCCCTGAACCCCCGCCAGGGGGGGGCTCCGAAAAGCTCTGCCGCCCCCCCCCCCTGGACCCCCCATGACAGCGATTAATTTCAGGCGGCGTTGCCGCCCCTTTTTAAGGTACAGGGGTCCAATGCTATGATACAAAGTAAACAAGATAATCAGGCTCCACACCCAACAAAAAGAGAACTCCATAATTACTTTTTCATAAATTTGTCTCTCAGATCCGAAAAAGTGTAAAATAATATCTGAAAGAAACTCTTTGGTCATGTTTAACCAATGGTATTTCTTTCTCGTAAATAATCTATCTCAGTCCAGAAAAGGGTTAAAATTATACTGAGTAGATATCAATTCATTTAATTTAACGAGCTCGAAATGACAAGTGCTCGGCAATCTTTTCACATTATCGGAGTCTGAAAAGAGCTGAAAGAAGACTCCAGGGATTCCTTTTTCGCTGTTATGGAAGCTTGAAAAAGAGATAAAAGTGCACTTCAAATCCATTTTCGTTTTTAACAAAGCTCGAAAAATAAGGAGAAAAAGCATGCTTTGTGGTCAAGTCATTCTTAATAAATTTGCACGACTAATCTGTTCATCAGTTGTATTTCCTGTTCAGAGCAACATCAAATAGATTAAAAATCCCTGTTTCATGATAAAAACATAATAAAACTATATTCACAACAATGAATTTAACTTGCAAATAATTAAATGACTATTTAAAAGTAGTTTTACTATTCATTTTTACCATTCCATTGTTACCATTTGCATTTTGGAGCTCTGAACCTGATTTTTCCGCCTAACTTCTGTTGTTGATTGCAGTTGTTTCTGTGGATGGATTTCATCGTTGTTTCTTCTACGTTAGTGCCATGAACCTTCTATTTCTATTGGTAATCATTTCATTTTAATTTCTTGCAATTTTCAGGGTTTTAAGACCCCTAGGTTAATTTTTCCCCAAAAAGAGGGAAACGCACCCTTAGGCATCGAAACCTACATTGCATAGCAGGTATAGTGAAAGGTACCTGCATGTGCAATGCACTGTCTCAAGCCTAAGCCTACGTTGGGTGCATTTCAATTTTTTTGTTTTGATGTTTAGCTCAAAATTGACCTAGTTTTTTGCAATGGATGGCTTCTAATGGATCTCTTACTTATGTTTCAGGTTTCCATTGAATAACAATTAAGATTACATGTCGAGAAAGAGAACATGAAGAAAAAGACATGATTGCCCTAAATGACCTGGGTACTGTAAGAGCCCTGAGGGATTGTCGACTTTTAAAGTACTTCAAGTTATCCGGAATGAAGCAACAGATTGAGCTTCTTGAGTTCTTGGTTCGTGCATGGGATCCGGCAATAGAGGCATTTCACATTAAGAACCAAGTGGTTCCTATCACTATTGAGGATGTGTACTTTCTCACAGGTTTGTCGAGGAGGCGTTTTCCCATTTCTCTTTCAGGGTCTACCATTGGAGGAGAGTCGGTGAGAGATTATATTTGGCAGTATTGTTATGCAGGGGCAGAACCGAGCAAATATGGGAAGATTAACATCTGTACAATGAGAGATTTGCCTTTGAGAACCATCCTGTTCATAATCGCAAAACTTGCTGGCACGGTGACACTATATGTGGCTAACAGATCTTATATGCAGTATGCATTAGAGTGTCTTGAGCCAACAGTCTTCAACTGGTCTGAAGTTGTTCTTTCTCAGATAAAGGAACAACAGAATAAAGAAAAAGGAGGAAGGAAAAATAATTTCAGTTATGGTTTGATCCTCATATCTTTCACTTTGGAATGGATTCCATTGATGTAGCCACAGCATGTGATGCTGGATATCGCTAGTCCTAGAGAGCCTCAGATGCAGAGATGGGCGGAACTTATGGGTTGACATGCAGGGTAGTCGACAGTTGTATTTTATATCTCATTCTTCTCCTGGTTCTGGTGACAAATCATCGCCATCGATGATTATGCATACACATCGAGGGTGCCCGTATCATTTTTTCTAAGTTGTGACTGTCACGGTGCCTTATGCACGTTCGGGTGGCCCGTTTTTCGTTTGATCCCTTGTGGCATCATTCATTTGGGCGCATTGTGTCGTGCTGTGAGAGGTCGCCCGACCAGACACGTTCGGGTCGGGCCATTTCGTTCGAGGGCGCCCGAATTAATTTTGCTAAGTTGTGACCACCTAGGTGCCTTGTGCACGTTTGGGTGGCCCGTTTTCTGTATGATCCCTTGTGGCATCGTTTGTTTGGGCGCTTCGTGTCGCGCCATGTGAGGTCGCCCGACCGGGTGCATTTGGTTCGGGTCGTTTCATTTGAGGGCGCTCGTATAAGTTTGGCTAAGTTGTGATCGGGTGCCTTGTGCACGTTCGGGTGGCCTGTTTGTCGTTTTCACCCTTATGGCATCGTTTGGTTGGGCGTGTCGTGTCACACCATGTGAGGTTTCCTAATCAGGTGCGTTCAAGTCGGGCCATTTCGTTCGAGGGTGCCCGTATCAGTTTTTCTAAGTTGTGACCATCCAGATGCCTTGTGCACGTTCGAGCGACCCGTTTGTTGTTTTCTCCCTTGTGGCATCGTTCGGTCGGGTGTGCCGTGTGAGGTCACCCGACCGGGCGCGTTCAGGTCGGGTCGTTTCGTTCGAGGGTGCCTGTATCAGTTTTTCTAAGTTGTGACCGCTTGGGTGCCTTTTACATGTTCGGGTGTCATGTTTTCCGTTTGCTCCCTTGTGGCATAATTTGTTGGGTGCGCCGTGTGAGGTCACCCGACTGGCCGTGTTCAGGTCGGACCGTTTCGTTCGAGGGCGCCTGTATTAGTTTTGCTAAGTTGTGACCTCCTGGGTGCCTTGTGCACGTTTGGGTGGCCCGTTTTCCGTTTTATCCCTTGTGGTATCGTTCGTTTGGGCACGTTGTGTTGCGCCATGTGAGGTCGCTCGACCGGGCATGTTCAAGTCAAGCCGTTTCATTCAAGGGCACCCATATTATTTTGCTAAGTTGTGACCACCTGGGTGTCTTGTGCACATTTGGGTGGCCCTTTTTCCATTTGATCCCTTGTGGCATCGTTCTTTTGGGCGCGTCGTGTCGCGTCGTGTGAGGTCACCCGACCGGGCATGTTCGGGTCGAGTCGTTTCGTTCGAGGGCGCCCGTATCAATTTTGCTAAGTTGTGTCCACCCAGGTGCCTTATACACGTTCGGGCAGCTCATTTTTCGTTTGCTCCCTTATGGCATCATTTGGTTAGGCGCGGCGTGTCGCGGTGTGTGAGGTCGCCCGACTGGGCTCGTTTAGGTCAGGTCGTTTCGTTTGAGGGTGCCTGTATCAGTTTTGCTAAGTTGTGACCACCCGGGTGCCTTGTGCATGATGTTTGGGTGGCCCGTTTGTCATTTTCTCCCTTGTGGCATCGTTCATTAGGCGCATCGTGTTGCGCCGTGTGAGGTCGCCCGACCGAGCGCGTTCGGGTCGGGCCGTTTCGTTCGAAGACGCCCATATTAGTTTCGCTAAGTTGTGACTGCCCGGATGCGTTGTGCACGTTCGGGCAGCTCGTTCGATATTTTATCCCTTGTAGCATCGTTAGGTCAGGTAAAACATAGAAAAAAATAAAATTAGAGATACACAGAAACTCATATTAAAATTAAAATATTATAGAAAATAATATGAAACTTAAATTAATATTAAAATAACATCAAAACAAAAAGATTAAAAATAAATTTAAATGATTGTGAAAGCTTAAATTAAAATTAACACAATCTAAAAAAAATATAGAAATTAAAATTAAGAGAAAAATTCAAATTACAACAATAATAAAAAAAACATAAAAATTAAAAACAATACCTAAATTAAAATTAAAACAATTTAAAAAATATGAAAGTTAAATCTTAAAATAAAATTAAAAGCTTAAACTAAATTAATAATACTTAATAAATCATCATATTAATAACAATAATGCGCTCTGCCAAAGGCTGACGTGGCCAAAACAAGAAAAGGAGGCATTCGTTAAAGGCAGCATATGCGTGCACACAAATATTTATGCCAGAGGCGTTTTTTTTTGTTGGTTTGAGGTGAACAAACACTATTCACTTCTTTTTTATCGCTCTTCTACTTAGTCTTCCATTTGGCATTCTTAATAGCTTTTATTTGGCGTGTACTTTCAACCATGCACGAAACATACAAGTTTGAGGAGGCACCTCCAGATTCAAAGTAAGTAATTTCTGCCCAGAAGAGGCAGCTCCAGTTAGCAGACCAACTAAGACTCTAGCTCTCTGTACTGAAAAGAAGCTAAAAGGCGAGAGTTATTTTAGGGTTTGCATGTGACCATGCGGGTTTTTCATTCTTTTGGGTAGGTTTTCTTCTGGTTAGGATAAGATTCTAACTCCCAAGAGGAGGGGCTGGTCTGGATGGTCTCCCAAGATGCCTTCTCCTCCTCCTCTGGCCGAAGACATGGAAGGTTTGAGTCACGTCACGATGGCTGCGGCCACAGCGGGAAGGAGCAGTAAGGGCTGGCCTGGATGGTCTCCCAAGACGCCTTCTCCTCCTCTGACCGAAGACGTGGCAGGTTTGAGTCATTTCGCTATGCCCACGGCCACAGCAAGAGGGAGCAGCGGAGGTAGGGCTTTAGTAGAGGCTCCACTGCGAAATTTTCTGGACAATAATGGCGAAATCGTGGCCACATGAGGCCAGCCCGAGATCTGGAGGCATTTCGAGGAGGCTGGATCTCTAGACCAGGAATCCCTCAAGATAAAATATCGGGCCACTTTGGTCGTGCACGTTACCAAACTCTAAGGTGAGTCAGTCTCTCTCTTTTATTTAAATCCTCATTTGGCCTATGCAGTGTCCTGCAACATGGATTACATGAAGAAGGCTTGGTTTTACAATGAATATGGACCCATAACAGTGCTGCAGTATGGTGAATTCCCTGTGCCCCAAATGGGGGATAATCAGATCCTTCTAAGAGTCTGTGTTGTTGCGCTCAACCCTGTAGACTTAAAACTACGCAATGGAGTGTTTAAGGACACTGATTTGGAATTCTCTGTGAGAACCCAACCTCTCTTATGAATTTTGTAACAAACCATCATTTTATTTTATATAGAGATCAAATTCAATAAATTAGGTTCTCAAAGATATTTAATGTGTCACAGAACCCTATTTCCCAAATGAAGGATTCAGATGATGATCCACTGCTCTGTTTTTTTATGATCTTTGCAACACATTTATCAGTTTTGCAGAGGCCTCTTTGATGGATTTTACCTAAAGTTTTTATCAAACTCTTGGCTTGTACCTGTTATTATGTTAGCTTCCAGGTCCATTACATGGTCTGTAGAATGGGCATAATCTTGCCTTTGTAATCTCCATTTACTGCATATTCTACCCATATGCCTGAATGGCAATAGAGCGAACGACCAGGCTCAGGCAACAGGTGAAACTACAAGTCACAATAACAGCGAGGGAGAGGCTAAAACATGTTCGTTGTACTTGACCTGCCATTGGTTCTCAGATAGAATTTAGGCTAACGATGCCAGATGTGGAAAATTCTAGAAGGCGATCGCAACAGAGGCTAAAACACGTTCGTTGTACTTGACCTACCATTAGTTCTCAGATAGAATTTAGGCTAACGATGCCAGATGTGGAAAATTCCAGAAGGCGATCGCGACACAATCATGACACTCCCGATCAAAATATACATTAATTATTATATGTTAATCCATGACACAACCATGCTAAAACCCTGTTCTCAAAGAAATATTTATCGAAAATTTTTATTTCTGGTCAAGCTCTGCATATATAACTCTGATCAGTATTGACACTCTTCCCAAATCTAACGAATGATTATTTTTCGTAAGTAGTAGATCCCAGCCGTTTTGATCATATTTTGCATACTCCTTTGTGGTTATTGGATCATTTCATTAAGAGGAGTCAGAAAGAGCGTACTGTACTCAACAGCAATCTATGATTGAAACAAAATCTATTTCGGACATTACACATAATTTTAACCAGAGTCCATGGTTGTTTTGGGATTATATAGCCCTCTTTTGCAATTATTTTTTGTTATATTGCATCACTTTCAATGAATAAGTGCATCCAGCCATATCATCCATTGTTTACCACATACTCTTTTGCAATGATTTTCAGGTATATTTCAGTGCATCACTTTCACTGAATAGTGGCATCCACCAATATTTTTGAGCGTTTACCACATATATTTGATCCAATGCCATTCTTTTCTGGACCGCATGTCTCTCTTTAAAACGTTTTTCAGGTGGTTCCAGGTTGTGATGTGGTAGGAGTAGTAGTCGATGAAGGAGATAATGTCTCAATGTTTAGCAAGGGTGATGAAGCGCATGGAAATATTCAAAGTTTCAACACTGTTAGGCCAAAACAATATGGGACTTTAACACAATACACAGCAGTGGAAGAAAGCCTGATTGCTTTGAAGCCTGAAAAAATTCCCTTTGAAGAAGCAGCCATCTTTCCCCTGGCTCTTCAAACTTCCCAAGAAGGTTTTGACAGAGAAAAATTTCAAAGGGGTCAGACTATGTTCATTGTAGGTGGAGAAGGTGTTGCTGGTAGCATGGTTATTTAGGTAAAAACTTTTACTATTTTTCTGCATTAAATCTCAAATAATGGTCTTCCTCTACAAAATGATCAGGTCAAATATTGTAATAATGCTTGTGGTGCACAATGGGTCAGGCATCAGTCAATGCAATAATGTAGACTAAACTGCATCAGATTCCCTACAGTAAAATGTTAATGCTGCAACAAATTCATACAAACTGTTTTAGATTCTATATGAACAAGAGAAATAGGCATGACCCACTGTGCAGAAGAGGAAGATTTAGATGAGTTTTTTCCAAGATAAACTCCTTATAAAACAAATGATGAAAGTCTGATTTAAAAGGAAGAATCATTTCACTCCCTTCTATAGTTTTTTCTCCCTCCTGTGGAAGGGAGAATGATCTTGCTAATAAATCCATGAAGAGCCCACATAAATAAATGTGGGATCAGCTTGTTAGTGCCATCCAAGGCCAGAGCAAGACTTTAATTTATCAATTTTAAATGAAGTACCTGATACTTAAATTTCTAAAAGGGATGTAACTGTAATCATTTCCTGTGGCGAAAGAACAATACCAATTGATTCCCAATATGGAGCTTCACAGCTTTGACAAAGATATAAGGTTGTAAGCTGCTACATAGCATCATGGAGTTCAATCAAGGAAACCAGATATCCACTCCCTCAAATCAATTCCATCTGAGTAAGACAATCAAATGGATTAACATGTGATGAGAAGCGCACAACTACTGCCATTGAACATTGAAGTGAGAATATTTAACTGAATATCATAATGCTCTACATACTTGTGAATCATAATTTTCGCAATTACAGGACATACAAGATTGTAATCTGATTATACAATCCTCCAAATTACATTTAACACTTCTTAATTCATATATTGTACAAGGTTCTGCTATAGATGCCACATAATTTGTATTGAGTTCATCATTCTCAACTATTTTTTGTTGAAGCAAGTGATCATGTTCAATTCTTCAAATTTTGATATTCATAAAGCATCCAGTATTAAAATCTTGAAGACAACCTTTTCATGGAACTTGGTAATAGATTTGAAGCAAGTGATCATGTTCAATTCTTCAAACTTGATATTCACCAAAGCTTGTGGTATTATCATCTTTAAGTAAAATCACATTCTCATAGAATTGCGTAATAGTGTTCGACATTGAATTGACCTCATCATGATGCTCAATATTAGTACTCTGAAATGAAATATCTTGTATCATTTTAACATGTATTTATGTGCAATATGTGCGGAGGAACACAAAGATATAAATTCCTTCCATGTTTCATATAGCATTTACATGAGGAATTTTCTAAGATTTTTTAAGAATATTAAGAAGTAACATTGAATTTCTAACTACCTTGCTGAATATGGCATTGCATATATTACATTTCCCTTGTATTAGTTTATTACAAAGTCCTAATATGAACTACTACATTATCATGATCGTATTATGTAAGCAAGCTTAACTTGCAGTTCTTGCTATATTTTAATTAAACAATTCTTCCTTGGCACATCCCAAGGATGCAAGTCTTACTAGTTCATTTTCCTTCAATTTTCCTATATGTTATTCCATCTTAATCTTCCTCATTTGCATTCTAATTCTACCGCTTCTTTGGCTTGTGATATAAATCTTCATTGCTCATATTTTTTGTGTCACACTTTTAATATGCTAAGAAGGCATGAATAGCCTAGGTTTGTAACATGATAAATAGTTGTTGTTTCAGCATCTGATATCATCCCTTGCTATCTTGTTTTCATACACTTAGTTATTATTTAAGCAGGTTAGTGAATCAGCTCTATTTATTTTTTTTACACTGTAATTTTTATTTTTCCAAATTAGTAATATGTTCCAATGCTAATAATCAAATGTGAAATTTCTTCCAGCAGGCATTGGTCATCACGGTCGACAAAGGTTACATTCTCCTTTTCTCCTTGTGTTCTGCTCCACCTGAATTACATGAGTTTGAAATGAACAAGGCTAGGTAATAATCCCAAGTAATTTTTATCATATAGCTAACCCTCATTTTTGGCACACAAGCCAAATAAAGTATACCCTATGCAGTGCAGCCCTTCGGAACTTTTCTTGAAAAACTTCCAAAAAAAAGAGTGGAAATTCATCCCAATATGAATCTTAGAGATTCTGCACTTTTGTAGGTTTTATGCATTCATGTTAAATATCAAAATTAAAAAATGAATGCAAGTTGCAATGGCACCCATAATTCATAGAGTATGCTACTTTGTTGTTTCTTCAAGCATATTTATATACCTGCTGAAACTAATGCTTGGAATATGACAATTATAAAAGGAAAATTTTAATGTTTTACAAGGAGAACAAGATACAGATTAAAGTAGGAGGCTCCATCTTTTGCATAGCCTCCTTTACTAAACCATTTAATTTATTGTAGACCTTGGTGTCCAGAGAAGATTTTTCAATTATGTACTGGCAAATCATAGGGTTCAAACTTCAAACGTCCTTTCCTTACCTGATGATCTTGTGATTAGCCTTTTAAGAATTTGGTTTTATCGGGTGCTTGCATCTTTAAAGGTTGTTTATTCATTAATACATTTAGATGTCTTAGACAAGTGTGGAGTCACCTTGGCTACTGATCTTGTGATTAGACTTTTAAAACCTTTTTGATGCAGGAAAACAGTGTATGCTTCTTGATGTCCTTGATATCTGACAAGTAATTGAGGGCACAGTGGACCGTGTCCTCGAATACCCTAAGTATTTTGTTTTCTGTGGTTCTGTCTTCTGTTCTGGTTTTTTCAAGAGGGTACAGGGGATTAGAATGCTAATTTTGGAGGGAGTTTAGTTTACTACAGCTACTCATTTGGTTTGGGCTGTTGTGACTTGTTAAGACTTTTGAAGATGTTAAATATTAAATATTTTTTTGCAGATGTTGCGTTTGTTTGATCATTAGTTCAAACTTCAAACCATTAAGACTTTTGAAAATGACTTGTTGAGATTTTATTGCACAGATCTATTAAAGGAGTTAGTTATCTATGATATCTGGGAATGTGGTTGGGATGAAAATTCCAACAATATATCCTTTTTGAAACATTTGTTAGAGCCTCTCGTGAGATTGAATTCTATGAATTAATGATTAATCCATGAGATCATTGATATGCTCAGATAATAAATTGCCGAGATATTATTTTATAGTGTTATGAAACAATTCAGTTGTCCGTGTAGACGTCTGGGTATAACTCCTCTATTCTGTAGTAAAACATACCATTGAGATTGTTTGGGCTTAGGTGCAGAAGTCATAAAGATGATATATAGTAGGTTATGATAATGGATTAAATTCTGTATTGAAGAAAATATATATTTTTATAAGAATGTTTTTCTCATGGTTGTAGGTCAGAGGATTGTGTGAAAAGGCCAAGGAGATTCTCATGGAAGAAAGTAATGTTCAGGTATGTCCTTTGCTTCAGCTAACTTTGAAATACAAATTATAATTTTCTTTCATCTGTGCCTCAAGGTGTTCAGTTCTATTTTGCATGCATGTACACACCAGTAAAAAATATACGTTGTTGGAATACAAAAAGAAGAAATAGAACAATAAACAAATGAAATACATTTTACCATTCAAAATTCTTTTAATCTGAAAATATGAAGAAAATTCAAGATTGAAATTGGAATCCATTAATGTTATCACAAAAATTGGGACTCACGATAACATAGTATTTACGAGGTACACCGAAGAAGGGAGTGCTTGATGCATCTCTTGAGGAAATTGATCTAGCCCGTCTTCAAAACAATAACATAGAATGAAAAATAAGAGCTGGGGAAGATGGCTAAATTCTATCATTTCAAAACAGCCATTCCGCTTTTGAAGTATTCTCCTCAAACCCTACTATTTAGGGTCCATTACTTTTTCCACATCAGTGGAATAAATGATAGTGGGGTGAGGACTAGCAAACAAATAGCTAGCCATGCTCTATGATGTTGAAGTCAGCTACAAGCTGGTGAAGAATCTTCATATCAGTAGAATCATATCTTTGGTGTAAGGAAAATTTTCCTCAAGAGTACCAATTATTATGTATTTTGCTTGACTGAAAGCCAGGTATCATAAACACACGAGAATTTCTAATGTATATCCACTTTTTATCCTATTTCCATTTCAGTGACTTTAATTGAATGCAAATGTTGTTGTGAAGTGGTTCCGTAATCATGATTTTTTTTACCCTTCTCGTTTTGCAAGTTCTAATTGCTCTCTTGATGCTAATTGAGGAAATATTATTGTAATAATGTACCAAGTATTAGTCTATTGCTCTCTTGATGCCTTGTGCACTAAATTACCAAGTATTAGTGGAGAGCATGGATTGCCAGCTTGCACATATTGGCCTGTATGCGAGTCAAGATGTATGTGGTTTCTTTTGGAGTTAGTTTTTTTTTTTTTTTTATGTGTATGCATGAAATGGGGAGTCTTCTGCTTAAGAAAGCAACATTTTGTTTTAACTTTTTACCTTTAGCAGTTTTCAGCTGACTGTGATGGGATTTCTAATTTATTTGGCTTGAGAAACTGATATTATGTTTTCACCTTTCTTCAGTCCTTTGTTTTCAGCTGTTCAAGATAGTACTGGTGTCAGAGTAGAAACTTCTTGCGTTTACATTAAATCATATCCAGGTTCCCTACTAGGGTAAATTTGTGGTTGAAATTCTGAATTCTTCTGCTTTGGATTTCCATATGTTTTATGATGTCAAGGTTCCCTACAAAATTTCAATTTTGCTTTCAGGTCTCAACACATTAATTTGTTCAGGCCATGGGTCCCATATAACCAAGCAGTTTTGGTTTATTGAGGTTAGTCACAGGTTTGAGATCCACAGAGGCATTTGATGTATGTTCTGGATAGCATACAATGTCTATGCCACATGGGTGTCTAGATGTGTATAGATAGCATGCTGTGTCTATGGGTGTCTAGATGTGTATAGAAAATAAGGTTTCAATACCTGCATGGAATGTGCAGAGTCTCTGCTTAAGAAAGCAGCATTCTGTTTTTACCTTTTTTCAGTGCTCTGTTTTGGGTTGTTATTGATAGTCATGACACTAATATAACATGCACATCCATTTCCATATCAAAGTTCACTTCTACAATAGATCTGTGTAAATTTTTTTGCTGAACTGCTTTTTTGTCATATGATGCCAATCCTGCCAGAGCTGAATCTATGGTGTTACAGTTCTAGAGACTTTTCCTTGCTCCAAGTGATGTGGCTAAATAGTTAAGGAGTTTTAGTTCATCCAACCTCAGTTTTATGATTGATGGAAACATTTGATGCATGCACTAATAAGTAATAACATGCAATATCTGTGGGTTTGTATATCTATGATTCTATTTAGAAAGAGGGTTTCAGTGATATTTTTCAGTTCACACCTCGGTTTACCTTTTATCCCTCTTTAAAATTCGTCTTCCAGGCTTTGATCCTTCTTCCATCCATGCTTGAAAGTAGCCATGCTGACATGATAACATGTATATGTCAGTCTGCAAGTACTTAGTGTTGGCTGCATTACATATGATATATGGGTAAGTCTGCCTGCATGTACTTAATGTAGGATAGGGAGTTTTCGTTCGTTTGTCTAAATTTCCCCTATATATTCGGAACATTTACGAAAGCTAATTTTCATCATTATAGTCAAGGCTTGATCAGCCATATTCCCACATTATGTGAAAAGTTCATGTGACACTATTTTTTTAAGGATGAGTAATACTTGTACTATTCAATTTATGATTAATACTTGTGCTATTCAATTTCCTGTCCAGTTTTAAAGTTTCATTTTTTTTTTTTTTGTAAATTTTACCAACACACGAGAATTTCTAATGTATATCCACTTTTTATCTTATTTCCATTTCAGTGACTTTAATTTAATGTAAATTTTGTTGTAAAGTGGTTTTGTAATCATCATTTTTTTTACCCTTCTCGTTTTGCAAGTTCTAATTGCTCTCTTGATGTTAATTGAGGAAATATTATTGTAATCATGTACCAAGTATTAGTCTATTGCGCTCTTGATGCCTTGTGCACTAAATTACCAAGTATTAATGGAGAGCATGGATTGCTAGCTTGCACATATTGGCCTGTATGCAAGTCGAGATGTATGTGGTTTCTCTTGGAGTTAGTTTTTTTTTTTTTTGGTGTATGCATGAAATGTGGAGTCTTCTGCTTAAGAAAGAAACATTCTGTTTTAAATTTTTACCTTTAGCAGTTTTCAGCTGACTGTGATGGGATTTCTAATTTCTTTAGCTTGAGAAACTGATATTCTATTTTCACCTTTCTTCAGTCCTTTGTTTTCAGTTGTTCAATATGGTGCTGGTGTCAGAGTAGAAACTGCTTGCATTTACATTAAATCATATCCAAGTTCCCTACTAGGGTAAATTTGTGGTTGAAATTTTGAATTCTTATGCTTTGGATTTCCATATGTTTTATGATGTCAAGGTTCCCTACAAAAAATCAATTTTTCTTTCAGGTCTCAACACGTTAATTTGTTCAGGTCATGGGTCCCATATAACCAATCAATTTTTCTTTATTAAGGTTAGTCACAGGTTTGAGATCCACAGAGGCATTTGATGTATGTTCTGGATAGCATACAATGTCTATGCCATATGGGTGTCTAGATGTGTATAGATAGCATGCTATGTCTATGGGTGTCTAGATGTGTATAGAAAATAAAGTTTCAATACTTGCATGGAATGTGCAGAGTCTCTGCTTAAGAAAGCAGCATTCTGTTTTTACCTTTTTTTAGTGCTCTATTTTGGGTTGTCATTGAATAGTCATGACACTAATATAACATGCACATCCATTTCCATATCAAAGTTCCCTTCTACAACAGATATGTTTAAATTTTTCTACTGAACTGCTTTTTTGTCATACGATGCCAATCCTTCCAAAGTTGAATCTATGGTGTTACAGTTCTAGAGAATTTTCCTTGCTCAGAGTGATGTGGCTAAATAGTTAAGGAGTTTTAGTTCATCCAACCTCAGTTTTATGATTGATGGAAACATTTGATGCATGCACTAATAAGTAATAACATGCAATATCTATGGGTTTGTATATCTGTGATTCTTTTTAGAAAGAGGGTTTCAGTGATCTTTTTTATTTCACACCTCGGTTTACTTTGTATCCCTCTTTAAAATTCGTCTTCCAAGATTTGATCCTTCTTCCATCCATGCTTGAAAGTAGCCATGCTGACATGATAACATGTATATGTCAGTCTGCAAGTACTTAGTGTTGGTTGCATTACATATGATATATGGGTACGTCTGCCTGCATGTACTTAATGTAGGATAGGGAGTTTTCGTTCGTTTGTCTAAATTTCCCCTATATATTCGGAACATTTATGGAAGCTAATTTTCACCATTATAGTCAAGGCTTGATCAACCATATTCCCACATTACGTGAAAATCTCATGTGACACTATTTTGTTAAGTATGATTAATACTTGTACTATTCAATTTCCTGTCCAGTTTTAAAGTTTCATTTTTATTTTTTTACATTTAACCAACACACGAGAATTTCTAATGTATATCCACTTTTTATCCTATTGTTATTTCAGTGACTTTAATTTAATGCAAATGTTGTTGTGAAGTGGTTCCGTAATCATGATTTTTTTTACCCTTCTCATTTTACAAGTTCTAATTGTTCTCTTGATGCTAATTGAGGAAATATTATTGTAATCATGTACCAAGTATTAGTCTATTTCTCTCTTGATGCCTTCTGCAATAAATTACCAAGTATTAATGGAGAGCATGGATTTCCAGCTTGCACATATTAGCTTGTATGCGAGTTGAGATGTATGTGGTTTCTTTTGGAGTTAGTTTTTTTTTTTTGGGTGTATACATGAAATCTGTTTTAGAATGCGGCATTCTATTTTAACTTTTTACCTTTAGCAGTTTTCAGTTGACTGTCATGGGATTTCTAATTTATTTAGCTTGCGAAACTGATATTTTTTTTTCACCTTTCTTCAGTCCTTTGTTTTTAGCTGTTCAAGATAGTACTGGTGTCTATCTTTAGCTTGTGTTTACATTAAATCATATCCAGGTTCCCTACTAGGGTAAATTTGTGGTTGAAATTCTGAATTCTTTTGCTTTGGATTGCCATATGTTTTATGATGTCAAGGTTCCCTACAAAAGTTCAATTTTTCTTTCACTTATACACGTTAATTTGTTCAGGTCATGGGTCCCATATAACCAAGTAGTTTTGGTTTATTGAGGTTAGTCATAGGTTGGAGATCCACAGAGGCATTCGATGTGTGTTCTGGATAGCATACAATGTCTATGCCATATGGGTGTCTAGATGTGTATAAATAGCATGAAATGTCTATGGGTGTCCAGATGTGTATAGAAAATAAGGTTTCAATTCCTGCATGGAATGTGCAGAGACTCTGCTTAAGAAAGCAACATTCTATTTTTACCTTTCTTCAGTGCTCTGTTTTGGGTTGTCATTGATAGTCATGACACTAATATAACATGCACATCAATTTCCATATCAAATTTCCCTTCTACCACAGATCTATGTAAATTTTTCTGCTGAACTGTTTTTTTGTCATACGATGCCAATCCTGCCAGAGCTGAATCTATGGTGTTACAATTCTCGAGACTTTTCCTTGCTCTGAGTGATGTGGCTAAGTAGTTAAGGATTTTTAGTTCATATAACCTCAGTTTTATGATTGATGGAAACATTTTATGCATGCACTATTAAGTAATAACATGCAATATATGTGGGTTTGTATATCTGTGATTCTGTTTAGAAAGAGGGCTTCAGTGATATTTTTCAGTTCACACCTCGGTTTACCTTTTATCCCTCTTTAAAATTTGTCTTCCAGGCTTTGATCCTTCTTCCATCCATGATTGAAAGTAGCCATGCTGACATGATAACATGTATATGTCAGTCTGCAAGTACTTAGTGTTGGCTGCATTGCATATGATATATGGGTAATTCTGCCTACATGTACTTAATGTATGATAGGGAGTTTTCGTTCGTTTGTCTAAATTTCCCCTATATATTCGGAACAATTATTGAAGTTAATTTTCATCATTATAGTCAAGGCTTGATCAACCATATTCCCACATTACGTGAAAAGCTCATGTGGCACTATTTTTTTAAGTATGATTAATGCTTGTACTATTCAATTTCCTGTCCAGTTTTAAAGTTTCATTTAAGAAAAAAAAAAAAATTAACCAACACATGAGAATTTCTAATGTATATCCACTTTTTATCCTATTGCCATTTTAGTGACTTTAATTGAATGCAAATGTTGTTGTGAAGTGGTTCCGTAATCATTATTTTTTTTACCCTTCTCGTTTTGCAAGTTCCAATTGCTCTCTTGATGCTAATTGAGGAAATATTATTGTAATCATGTACCAAGTATTAGTCTATTGCTCTCTTGATTCCTTGTGCACTAAATTACCAAGTATTAGTGGAGAGCATGGATTGCCAGCGTGCACATATTGGCTTGTACGCGAGTCTAGTTTTAAAGTTTCATTTATAAAAATGAAAAAAATTAACCAGTTGTCGGTATACCGTCGGTCTTCCGACGCCTTGAACCTTTTTCCCTTTTCGTCGGTCTTGCGATGTTTTATTTTTTTATTTTTAAATTTTTAAATGTCGCCGGTATTGCGTCAAAACAAGTGTCTCTCTTCTGACGCTTTATTGAAGTGTCAGAATTGTGATTCTATGGCTAACCACACTTTGTTCGACCTCAAACTGTCGCTCTTGCAACGACTATGTGTCGGAATAACGACACTTTGGTAGTCAGAAATTGTGCCAAATTTACTAGTGTTAGGTGACTTTAGTTTAATTTTATCGACTATATTTTAGTAGCAGTTATATATTGCATATTTTTCAAATTGTGGAGTTGTTTCTTTCCTGTTGCATGTTTTTTTATATTGTTATGTTGTGATTCAAATTTTTAGCTGTGCTTTCCAGTGATTCTCCTACATAATACATGCTTTGATAGATTATATCAAAAGTCTTACCAATACAATAACATTGATTGTTGTATGTGGACATTTTTGTTCAGGATGGTCGATTACATAATCAAGATGAAGAGCTGGATCATGCAATTGCACTTTCTCTTTCTGAAGAACTAACCAAACCATATGGTATATGATGGCAATTTCATTTTTTTACAGTTACTTTTAGTTTAATTATATCATTTAGCTCGATGCTTTTCATATATTCAACTAAACTTTTGTTGATTAACAAGACTTTGTTATTTCCATGTTTTAGTGAAACTGTTTATGGTTTGATACTCTCATACAACCTTTATCAAGTTACATGCACCCTCATTAGAAAAAACAAGAGAATTTTGCTTGCCATGACTATCTTTCTTTGTCATTTTTGACTTAAGAAAGTTTTTTAGCTAAGAAACTAGTTTCAAGGTTATGGCATAACTTGTCAGATAAATTGAACAGAGGTTATATCCAAAATGTTAACTTGTAAACTACTTCGCTGGTTTTAGGCTTTCCATTTGAAATCTACTTCAGTTTGAACTTTGAACGCGTTGTTCCATAGACTTGAATATTAAGAGATTTTGGTGTAAGGATTAAAAATTAGCCCATAAGGCCTCTCAATTATTCATTTATTTTATCTGAATATAACATTTACTATTAAATTAGAACCCCTTGGCACAAATATATCATAGATCAAGATCATACTTTATAGAGTGTCGTAGAATAAAAATAGAAACAAGGACACTGAATTCTTTCAGTTTTCCTCGTTCTTATTCCTTTGTGTATCTTTGCACCTTTAGGGGCAATTGCTAGTTTAAATTCTAATTCTTTAAAGGGTGCTAGCTCAATGGAAGAGTACCTGCTTTACAAGTAGGAGGTTGGTGGTTCGATTCCATCGTGCCCTGATATTCATATATAGGGAATGAAGAAGATCAATTTTTGGTGACAGGTGCTCTTTTGACCATCACCAATGAGTTTATGGTGACATTTTTCGACCCTCACCAAAATATGAAATGGTGACGGTCAACGAACGCCACCATATATACCCACCAATAGTGACGACTATTAAAGGTCTGTCACCGTAAATCGTTGTTGTTGATATGAAATGGTGAGGGTCACTGTTTATCATTATAGTTATTATTCGTGACGGACCTTGATGTCACCAATGAGTTTATGGTGACGATCAATGAACATCGCCATATATATGCACCAATAGTGACGGCCATGAAAGGTCCATCACAAAAAATCGTTGCTATTCATATGAAATGGCGACGGTCACTATCCGTCATTATAATCAATATTCATGACGGACTTTGAATGTCACCACAACACATAATTTCGGCGACACCACCTTTGGTGATGTTTAGTTTTTTGGTAACGGAGGCTATTTTCCATCACCATTGCTCATATGAAATGGTGACGGTCATTATCTATCACTATAAATCATTATTGGTGACGGAGCTTGAATGTCACCACAACACCTATACTTTCGACGATGCCACTTTTGGTGACGTTCAGTTTTTTGGTGACGGAGACTATTGTCCATCACCATTGCTCATATGAAATGGTGACAGTCAGTATTCATCACTATAAATCATTATTGATGACATACCTTGAATTTCACCACAACACCTATACTTTCGGCGACGCCACCTTTGGTGACGAAGGCTCTTTTGACCCTCACCAATGAGCTAATGGTGATCATTTTCGCCCCTCACCAATGTGCCTTTTTCTTGTAGTGGCTTGTCCATCTTGAATGGTGGAAATGGAGGGTGGCAACAAGAGGCCTTACTTCGGTAGTTACTATTGGGAGAATATGGTTTGAAATCCGTGTCTACCCATATGTCTCTATTTCTTCTTTTGCATAATGTTGGAAGGATGCTTGGATCCAACAAGGCCAACAAGGCTAAGGATGAGGGGATGTCAATGCTCAATATACTTAATAAAACATGGGATGAAGAGATGTTTTTTGAGATGGAACTTCTACATTGTGGTAAGAACCACTTTATACTATGTATCTCATTTATTGATGATGATGTTGGGTAGCTTATGGTTGTCACTTGGTACTTCTTGGAGAAAAAAGGACATCTAGCTATACATTTGGAGGTCATTCTATGCATTCTTGAGAGACAACTTTGGAACTAAACATGGATAACACATTGCATCAAATGGAGGAGTCCTTCCTTATGTGTATGCCATTTGAAGGGGAATGGATGGCTTTGAATCTACATTTGCAGTTTCTTGAGGAAAATCAACATTTTTCTGAGGAGGACTGTAATATTCCTAAATTTTCACATGATATTTGGAATATTATATTTCTTAATTTTCTTAATTAATTAAGTAAATAAAGGGGTGGAGGGACTCATAATACTCAAGGATGAATAAGATCCAATTTTGATGTGTGAATGTGGAATAATTTAACATATATTTACATAATGGAGTAGTGGAGAAGCTAATAATGTGAAAGGAGTGGAGATCATGTCTCATTAATGAGATAGATCATAGAGGTTGAAGCAGTCAGCTGAGATCATGGAGGGAATCTAATGTAAGATCATAGAGCATTCATGATGAAGTGATGGAAGAAGTAGTGCATTTAATGCACACATGATGGAGAGGGTGCACATTCCATATATGGATGATGGAGGAGTTGGAGATACAATGAAATCAACCATGGAGGATTATGTCCACATGAATAACGCAGTTTAGAGGTGGGCCAGGGATTGGGAAGGCTCACTTTCTATATAAAGAAGATGAAGGAAACATTTGAGGAGGATTTGGTTTATGATTTGATGATATTTTTAGATCTGGATTTTTCAGGTGACATTTCCATGCACTCTTATGCTATTTAGCACAGGGTGTTCTTGAGTAAGAATCCCACCCTTACCTGAGGGGGACTTGTGTGCCTACTTTGGGAAGGTTATTCTGAGCTACCATTCATCATCAGGCATTGGTGCCATGTTATTTCCACTCTTTGCAGGACACATACTTTCAGGAATTATGCAATTCCTGAATATCAGTTTGGGAGGAGGAGGTTGTCTTCAGTATTTCAGCTGGAGAATCATTGAAGGATTATGCCTATCACCTTGGGATTCAAGATCAAAATTCCCATGGCTTCATTTCAGATCCAGCATCAGGAAAAAATTTATTGACCTCCTATTAGCAGCAGTCCCATCAAGGATTGCATAGTCCATCATTGGATATCTAAAGGATGAAGGAAGTTTCTAGCACTTCCGCTAGGAATCCTGTGAGGGATCATCCCCTCACGTTTCTATCATCATTTCCATCATCTTGGAGCTTATTGCAACACATTTTATCAGGAATTGAGTCTCTCTTCTTGTACATCACAGTTTCTTTAGCAGCTACATATTCAGTTGCGGCATCTTGAGGAGGAGGAAGAAGAGACAAGATCTCAAGCTTCTATCTTGGAGATTTGAAGGAGGGATCAACCATAAAAGCTTAAATCTATTTTTATAACATATTTCAGCCATATTTTTATTAGATCTAGCTTTATATCTACATAACCCATCAGTCAAAGGATCAAACACTAGGAGGGTGATTTTCCAAAATCATAGATCTGGAAAATACTTTCTGGATTATCTTAGGTTTTCATCACATTGGCCAGATCTTGAATCTAGGAATCATCAAAGCTACTGAGCTCCATAGATATTCATTTCCCTTTTCCGCATCTATATGTACATCATCAGTAAAAGGGACAACATAGTATTATTTCCTATAGCCCTCCAGTTATGTAGTTCTAGTTGTATCATGTTTGCAGGGTCATTCTAGGCCACTTATTTGGCTATAATACCTCTATTTTTACACTGTTGTAGATATAATCCATCTCCAATGAATAAAATGGCTCAGGTTCTCTGTATGTTCTATTATTTTATTTATATTTATTTTCTATCTTGCTACAGTTCTGATATTGTGTTTGAGTATTACTACATTCTCCCTTTTGGGATATTACATTTGAAGAGTTCATAACCAAGGAATTTACCTACCTTAACACATTCATATCAGTCATGGCATGCTTCATGGAAAATTATTTGATAGTATCAGGTCTTAGTGCCACCACAATGGCCCTTTTCCTTAATTTTTCCATTCTAGTGTGTTTTTGAACACTGATATATTCAAGATGTTGTTGTTTGACCTGTAGTCTACCTAATATGCTCATGTTGATAGTTCCATGATTCTTCTTTAACCTTAGATCATCATAATGTTTTATCAACCCTCAAGCCACAAAATTTAGCAATGAATCAATTTGATCTTCATTCTTTTGCTCTACATAAATTCCCCAAGTGTTTATCAACCCTAAGGAAATCACTTAGTAAATCTCCATGTGATATTCAATAAAATCCATGTTGGAAACCAACCTTATAGGTAGTTTCTTAGTCATTCATGCACATATAATTATTATATCCAATTTTTGAGGTGTTCTCAATATCTCCTTGTTGTTACACCACAATGGAAATGAAATAGTGCATGGTTTCATGTAAAGCATAAAGAGTTTCCATTCAATATTGGAGAGAGATATGTATAAATAGAATTGAAGGTTTTTCAGATTTGCTTCCTTTTATAGGGATAAGAGCGCACTTGCCAACAACTTATTATTGGTGCTCACAATTGTGTTCTCAACCTTACCCCAAGTTTACATCATGTATTATCATCCCATTAGCCCTAGGGTACGTCAACTTCTTAGTAAGTTCTCAACCAACGTAGTCTCCAATGGTTTTATCAGCCCTTGGAACACAACCACAACTCTGTGATTCTCATCTAGTAATACCTCTGGGTTTTCTCAACCTTTATATAATTAGAGTATCCCTATTCCACTGAAATCCCATCTAGCCTTAGCACGAGACTTAGTGGTATGCATGCCCAATTTTCCAACCAAGGATTTCGGTTCGTAGTTAATATACCTCTTGAAACCACCATTAACATTTCCATGTCATCGACATAATACACCATGTATACATAAAATTCATTTTCATGTGATAATAAAATAATTAACAACAAGAATTCCCACTTTCTTAATTGATTCCTCACACTACTTGTAATCTCATTGGACATTAATTCTATGTTATCCTAAACATCCCATATATATATATATATATATATATATATATATATATATATATATATATATATATAGATATATGATCATCAAATTTTATGAGTTTAACCTATCATCCTTCAATAAGAATGGTTCTTGACAACCACTTTCAAATAAAATGGAATTACATACCTTCATTTAATCAACAATGTATTTATGAAGATAGAAAATATTCACATATGTCGAATAAAATAAAGTTCAAGAGAACCTATTGTATCCATGCAAGGCATGCATCCATATAGAAAAACATTTATTCCCAAAATAATTCTTCACACAAATTCCTTCCCAATTATCTTTTACACTCCTCCTATCATCAACACCATCAAATGATATTATGTTGTCTCAATATTCAAAAGAATATATGCCTTGATTTTTTTTTTTCTATTCACATATGATCAATTTTTTCCATACATATGTTTCCTTTATTTATGCTTATTTTCATACTAAGGAGAAATGTTCAAACGTATTCCAACTATGGCCTTTTTCTTACCTATATGTGACACTCCAACCTTTCCCAATTTTAACAGCTCTTTATTTACATGAAGGGCCTCATTTGGGAAATTTTCTTGTTGAATCCCACTCAAATCTTTGCTAAAGACCCATCATTTTCATAACACTCAATATATTTCCCTAACGCCCCAAAGCATGAAATGTGAATGGAAAAAATAAATATTAAATGACGTAAACAATAAAAGGAAAAAGAGATTAATGACAACAATCATAAAAATGAAAAACAAAATAGCATTTCCATACATATAGCCAACAAGCAAACAACAAATAAAATATGCATTCAATCATGAAAAATAGTATGAAACATACATCAACCCAAAATCATCCATTCCCCATGGGCCCAATATTCATGCTGTCTTCCATCATATGCATTATATGCATACATTCAAATTCAATATGAGTGCTTCCATAGTTTTATGGCACTTCAAAATGTCCATTTCCCCACAAAATAGTCCAGGGCAGGAAACTTCGATTCAGATTACAAGTATAAACAAAAATCAAAGGTTGTGAGGGGATGGTACATCCTTTCCTCTACCATTTTTTATTGTTTCATGTGCCTACAACTCATGTTTTCCTTGGGAGGAAATCTCTGGCTGTAAGGAGATCAGTACCCAACACATTTACTATCACTTGTAAATAAAATTATTTGTTGTCCCTTCATATTGTAGCCGCAAAATTAATATATTAAACCATTTAATATTTATAGAGAAAAAAAATCCTCAAAGTTCCTTTCAATGATAAATGTGCATGAACAGGAGAAGGTGAAATGATAGTTATAAACCATTAAAAATATGCTTTAAATCACATAAACTATTATCTATGGCTAGAAGAAAATGGTTGCAAGAAATGATTTCAGAATAAAGGATCACATTATTAAGAAAATATACTCCAACTCACAGATGTAAATTAGATAGTAGCAATTGCATTACTTTATTACAATAGAAGACACATACATAAGATGGAACAAGAAAAACTCAACATATTCATCAATTGCTGGAAAATTCTTTGAAAAGCTTTACTAATCTCATAAAAGAAAAAGTATAAAAATTGAAAAAAATTCTCAGGCCCAAAGTCCCGAACTCCATCTCTCTTTCAAAAAAGTCTTAAATACAAAGTTACAAAATGGAAAGTAATGGAACTGTAAACTTCCCAAAATGTTTCTTTTGGTCATTACATAGTAAAACGGAAAATTACGATTTCTTCAACAGAATAAAGTAAAAGTAAAGTGTAAAATTGAATTTGATCATGTGATGGAAGTGGCCTGATATCTTGTAACATAAGAGGTTCCAACATCAGTATTATCAGTTTGCGGAGACATCCAATATTTACATTTTCTTCACAAGTCTATATTTGAGGTTGAACAATTCAAAGGATTGACATGAGCCATTCTTAATTATATGATCATTGAATATGAAGGTATTTCTAGAAACAAGGTTTTCATCATCCATAACAATTGAAGGGGTTTATGCATAAAATTCACAATAGTGACCCTCTTTAGGATAGGAGTATTCTCATGCCTATTTCAAATTTTACTTTTTTCCTCTGTTAGAAATGTTTCATATGTCTCCCGAGGAAGAATATTTCCTTGTTGGTCCTAGTAGGATGGCAAACCAACCCTCTTTCATTTATCAAACAACACATTAAATCTTCCCACTACATCTTTAACTTCCTTAAGATTTTTCTCTGTAGTATTCTTGTATGAATTCTTCATGATCATTTTTTTAAACTCCAACACACATTGAGTCTTATCATAAATTCAAAAATCATTCAGGTCTTGTGTAGTTTTGGAATTAATAAAATCAATCAACCTCTTGGCATACATGGCCCTGTTCTGAAATTTCAATTTATTCTACATAATGACATTTCCTAGGTCTCTCACAATGCTCTTTTCTTCCCCAACAATAATCAACATATCCCATAAATTCTTGACAACATTAATAATATAATTCAAAATAATCTCCTAGGCTTATATAAGAGAAATATTTCCCTTTAGTTTCTATTTTAGCTCTTTGATTTACTGATAGGCAGTCTGACAGTCTTGCCTATACTTCTCTTCATTATCCTTGTTCATTTGTACTTTATGCTCAGTAGCTCTGATTACTTTATAAGAAATTTCCAGGTCCCAATGATTTCTCTTCAGATCAATTGCTTCAATTCTTAACTTAGTAGAGGCTTAAATTAATTGGGAAACATGGTCTTCTAAATTTGACCAAACAAAAATAATGCAAACATGGGAGTCTATCTTCTTCTGTAACATATAATTCCCTTCTTTCAGCTTAGATATCTCTTCATCCATTGCTAGCAGAGCTTGCAACAACTTCTCTTTCTCTATCTCAACTTGTGCTACTTTAGTAGCCATAGGATGCTCACCATTAGGAAGCTTAAGCTTCTTCTTCAAAGTATAGATTTTAGATTCAACACTCTACAACTATTTTTTCATTGCTGATCTATCTTCATGATCAAAACCAATCTTGACAATTATTTTATTTAAGTCCTTATTTTGTGTGGAGTAAGCTCTAGAGTTTTCTTTCTCCAACTTCAATTGTTTGACTACTTTGTTCCACATATTTTCAACTTTGGCAACAACTAAAACGGTTTTGTTTAAATAATTAAAAATTAATTGTCCTGTTTGCATGTGCAAGGTACTATTATGAGGAAGAGGAATACTTTTTTACATCGACTATCAGATTAACATTTTTGAAAGAAGTAGTAGATGAAAAATTCATTGCTGAAGGATGAGAGATGTCTATCCTTAGTTGATATTTTTCACGGTCCATGGATGTGAATAATATTTTCCGCTTAAGGGAAATCTAAGCCTCTGACTGAGACTCAATGTTATTACTTATTCTTTTGTTTCTTTCTTAAATTTGTGAGAAAACCTGTTTAAATTTTGACAAAGAATCATGACTTGTACCCCTAGGCAAAGGAGATGAAGGAGTACAAGAAGTGTATCCCAATTGAAAATAAAATCCAGGCATAGTTGAAGAACCACCCTCCTCCACTGTATTAGCCTTCTTGGTTTCATTTTGAGCATCACTCTTCAAATAAATTAATTTCTCCCTTCCTCCTTTAAGCCCCTTCTTAGCAGGATGAGGTGACTCCATCTCCATTTGCACATATGTAGAAATTTTTCCACCATATTCCAATTTTTACATCTCTGGACTAGACTCATGAAAAAATGGAGAACAACCCTGTAGTTTGAAACCACATGATATGGGTCATAGGTCCATTTCTCCTCTAATGAAAAATTCATATTATTCATCATATGGAAACCCTCTTCTAGGGCCTATCTAGATTTAAAAATGAATGGGCCTACTGTCTTGGGTAATTTAAATAAATGACCCTTCTTCATTGGTACAAAATTAACTTGATCAAAATTAATACTTTTCCTGATGAACTCCAAGGCAAACATCCTCATCAGAACCAAAACAAGTATCCTGAAAGGTTCCATATAAACTCCAGAAAATCTAATTTCATTGTGGTTTTCATGACAAAAACAATCCCCATACCTTATATATTTGTTCAATTTAAGAAAATACTGAGCTTTGGGAAACAACCTTGGTGCAGACACTCCATTTAAAATAGAATACACAATAGGAAGGAAAGATGAATTAATGTCAAAAATTCCTTCATTTCACACCTCCTTTCATGCTAGGTCTGTCCAAAAGACCACTGATTTCTTATTCTTATTCATGTCAACAATATTTAGCCCTAATTTAGTAAAACTATCCACATTACTCTAAAGAAATAAATAGGTGACCAGGGATGGAAACCTAAAGCTCCCCGTAATTGATAAACTCATGAATTGAATATTTAAAACATTCTCCAAACATGTAGGAATATCTAAAACCAGCCCAGGCTTCATCATTAAATAAAACATTACAATAATTTAATTATCCACAATTTCAACATCTTCTTTACCTAGGATTTTAGCTAAAATGTGGAGAATTGGGCTTAGATCTTCAACAAAGAGGCTCAAAGGATATTTTTATGAATCCATGGAAAAACGTTCCTTTTTAGAGTTAAATGGAACACAATTAGGGAAAACTCAGGTCCTTGCAATTTTTGAAAGTATGTTGAAAGGGACTCTTCAGTAAAACTCACATATGACTCTGCAGAGGAAAAGAAAAAAGTCAGCCTAATTAATTGAGATGACACTTGAAGGAAATTTTCTCCCAATTGGTTGATGAAAAAACACTTTTGAGGATACATGGTAGAGACTAACCAATGGATAAACTAAGGAAACATGTAAGTTTGTGGAACAAAAAATGACAAGAATCGAGACTTGATTAAACTAGAGTAAAATGGGAATTTTGACTGATTTAGGATGACATGCTGATAGAAAAGTGGGTGGTCTCCTCTGCAAAGTATCCATAATGGCACTTTCTATGTCCATCATTGGAATATGAGTTAAAGACCCAGC
Source organism: Pinus albicaulis (assembly GCA_034641835.2). NCBI lineage: Eukaryota > Viridiplantae > Streptophyta > Pinopsida > Pinales > Pinaceae > Pinus > Pinus albicaulis. Next base: position 692,101,574 of record CM076570.1, on the reverse strand, counting down.
CATAATGCTTTTCTTTGACATTTTGGACAAATCCAAGAAAAATTTTAAGGGTTACCTGGCTTTGTCGAATCAGTTGGTGACTCAGATACTAGTACAAATGCCAGAGATATTTTAAGTTATTCGAGAGCGGACATTGAAAAAATAAGGGTAAAATTATTTTTATAGGTGGGGAAAATGACTGGAGGGGGGAACAACGTATGGAAGTGTAACGAATGATGAATGATTGACAATATTGGTAAACTGACATGGAGGGTGATGTGGAAAACATAGTTGAATCGCTTGCCAGTGTCATGGGCCCGTCAAATGTTGTCACTACTAGGGAACTCCGCATTATGGGATCGATCACAGAGTAGTGCCCACGCAGTTAATGTAGGCCACTCATTCCAGTCAATTGTCGGGAGTCAAAGATTCTAGTGGAGGCACCTGATTGTTAATATCTAATAAAGTTGTGATGTCATACTGCTCCATCACGGGAAATATTTTCCAATTGGTTGTCTCGATGATGTCACCTGCTCGTATTTTAACCTCATGTGCTAAATGTAGTCCCACAATCTATCACATTTACTCCGAACACTTTTAGTACATGATTTTCAAAATTTTATTTTGTGCATATGCATATATATATTTTTAATTTTTTTAAGAATACATAAGGTCATATATACAACATATAATAAATTTAAAATAGGCCATAACAACTCACATGAACCCTACTTTTTCTTCCTTTTCAATTTGTTGGGGTAGTCATTTTTCAAATGTTCTTCCCCACATAACCAACATCAAATTGGCTTTCTTTCCTTTTCAACCTTATGAGGCATATTTATGGCCATGTCAGCATGAATTTCCTGTTTTGAGGATAAGGCATGTCATGTCAGCTCTTGCATGCACTTATGTAGCATCAAGTTTTATTTGGCTAGCCCTTGTTGCTTCTTAGAAATTTTCTTGGTTTCTTCTTTATACATCTTCAAATCAAGCTTTAATTTATATAAGGTCCTTACTCTTTTAGGGGATTTTCCCCTTTTCTATCCATGTTGAATTCTAGTGGCCATTCCATTCCTTTTTCTACCATTTACTCTTCTTATGTTCAATCATGTATTGATTCAGTTGTTATTTTAAATTAAATTCAATTATTTCACTCGTTAGCTCACTATGTTAGTGCTAACCATCTTAAATTGTAGGCATACAAACATGTCAAATTTCTATCGATAACATGTCTGTAAATATGGAAAATAAATAGGTATATTCTATACCTCAACTTAATTTCAAAGTTGAAATTTTTACATACATGTTTATATAAACTATTTTTTAAATATGAGAGTATAATTATTATAAGTTTTAGGAATTGACATTGCTCAATTTTAAAATCAACCTCTTTACCAATATGTGTATCTTTAATTAAATTCAACCTCTTTTTCAAGGCCAATAATAGCAACCAAAATCAACCTCTATACCAAGGATAGCAACAACAATTAAATTAAACCTCTTTAGCAGGGTTATAATGGTGACATCTGCACTCTTAAAATATTAGTTAGAAGATAATCTAACACTTAAAAATATATCATTTTTACTTTTCATAGTTATAATGTTTGATTGGATAATGCTTGGTAAACAAAAGTTTGATGTAACTTGGTATTTGGATGTGATCTCTACCTGAGACTTGGCTCGAAGATTTTTTCACAAGGAAATTGGAAGAATTTTTTATGATTTTCTATTGGTTTTTATTTGGAATCTAAGGCTTGATAAACTGACTTAGTTGATTTTATTGCACAATATTTATTTCTGTGCGGCCGAGTATATAGGTTTTGTTAAGTGTTTTTTTTGTATAAATCATATATGAAGCAAGCTCCCCAAGCCTGATACGTGTACAGTGATAGTTACCTGGTGAAGCTAGGAAGATGTGCCGATCGAAACCTCTACTTGAAAGGTTGTCCAAGGTACGAATTTGATTTTGGTTTTATATGTTCATGGTCTATTCTTGATAGGTGATGATCTATGTAAGAGGGAGTTTTCCTCTCAAGTTTGAATTGAATAATAATGGCATGAAAATTTACTTTCTAAAGTTTGGGAAAGAAGATCTATATCGTGAAGAAAATGAAGAGTTTTTTGAAAAGTGGAAATCCTTGGACACTCCGATTTAATCTCAAGAAGTTATGAAGAGATATTTTTGAACCTAAATTGGCAACTAATATTTGTTTGAAGCATTTATGTTTCATGTTTGAGTTTTCGTCGAGCACCCTTAGATATATTTGAATGGAATGATCAATTTTTGATCTGAGATATTCTTCCTATGATATGTGATTGCATGGATGTATTGCTGCTATTTGAGATTTTTATTGATAATATAAAAACATCCCATTTTTTCCTTAGTATCAAATATACCATGATTTTTTGATGAGAAGTTCATAGCTTTAAGCACACCCCAGGTTGAGTACCATGTTTCTCGCATGACTAGCTGTGAGGTAGGATGAAGAAACTCTTTGGAGAGCTATTTTTAGAAGGTTTTGGATATGACAGGGATACACTGTTATCATATTTAATGATATTTGATTGGTAGAGAATCTCGTATATAGTTGGGACTAGGATATCTTCATCCAAGTGCTATTGTATAAGAAAATATTAGGCTTTTGATTTTCGCCTTTATGAGAGTGAGGATGCATAAGGTATCCCTCTTTTCATATATTTTTTTTTAATATAATATTTTTATGTCCTCCATGAACAAGAAACTTCTGCTATTGTGACATGATGATATGCTACATATTTATTGAGAGAAATACTAATTGAGAACATTGATCCAACTCTTCTCCCCTTGTCTAAGCTTCCACGGTTAGGAATTGAGATGTAGGGCTCCTAGGGTTGAGGGATCTCTATACAATAGGGTCATGCATGTTTCTCCCCTATCTGTTAGCCATAGGTTTGGAGTTTTTTCTCCCCTATCTTTGGAGATGTTGCTCCCCTATCTTGGTTTTTAGAATAGGAAGTTTAAAATTATTTATTAAAATTTTTAATAATTTAATATTTTAGACCTTAGGTAGAAATTTGATATTTTTAATTATAATTTTATATAATTACTAAGAGGGAATTATAAAAATAAAAAATTTAGAAATTAGGGTATTATAAATTAAATTTAAAAAAAAATTAGAAAGTAGGGTTATTATAAATTAAATTAATTAATAAAATTGAGTTTTTTAACTTTTGTTGCTGTCGGTTCCTCTCATCATCATTTTCCCTCACTATTTATACCTTGTTCCCCTTGCTTCCTTATTTCATTATTCATTCATTACTTCTTGTCCTGAAGATGGATCCTCATTGGGATTCGTAACATTGACCAGTATTCTATGATACCGTGGATAATCCGGTTTCTGATAACAATAACTATAACCACGGAAGTTTAAAAACCAGTAGTATACCCCAGTTGGCATCATACCCACAATATCAGATTTTTTGGATTGTCCCTACCCGTCTAGCCAACTGGTTGAGGAGGCTTATGGGTGTGTGATCCTTACCTTTTGGTAAGTAGATTATCTCACCCAAACTTGGATTATGATGCAGGTGTTCTACTACATGAATATTAAGTGTCATTGCTGGGAATATCAATGGGAAATAGAATGGGTTGAGATTTGTATATCACCTATTTCATGATATGGATTTGAAGATGTTTTTCTCCCCCATGAGATTCTAGGTTGATATGTGCTCCGTGATGCAGTTTAATGGTTGAGATGTGCTCCTTGACGTGGTTCAGGGTTGAGACTAAGCTCCCTGATGTTATTACAAGTTTATTAAGTCTCCCTCAGGATAACCTCTTTAACATTTATTTTATGGTAGCTTTGGGATCGTTGTTGCATGTGATTGCAAGTGGAAGTAGTGGTTCCTCAATGAATAGAGGGTGGTAGCTTAGTCTTCCCTCTGATATCAAATTATTATTATTTTAGTTTCAAGAATGAATATCATATGATCAGGGATAATTAAGAGATAAACATGCATAGGTAAGAGATGAGAAATAATTACATTTGATGATGAGATACTTTAGATTGTATATGATTTGATGACACGATTCTTGCGATGATTACATGATGCAATTGGAATTTATCCCTAGCTGAGAGGGAGTGTTAATTTGGAAACCCAATGGAAATGTTCTAACCATGGGATGAGATTCCTCTTTTCGATATGTCCATTTTATTACTATTAAAGCACTCAATTTTGATAAGGGCAAGTGTATTTTTGAATTAAAAGCCCACATGTGTATATTTTTTCATGTCATACCTAAAGAAAATTAGACACCCTTGGAAGGTTATAAATACAAGAGACCTCAACCTTATTTGGGAAATAATATTGGATCATGATTCTATTATGTTTCTTCTTTTTGGTTTGCATGAGTTTGAGGAAGGTCCACAGAGGAATGTGCTCACATGAAGGTGAAATCGTAGGGCCCAAAGCTCTCATTTTTTATTTATTTATTTTGGTTCTTAACCTCAAACATATCACAGATAATTCTATATTACAACCACATGCATGGAAAATCATCCGTGTGGTTGAAGCCTCTCATCCACATGCACAACGTGCGTTCCTTATTGTTGGGACCTAGGTTTTAGTTTTTTAGTTAACCAAAGTTTTCCTCAGCTGACCACAAGGTTCAGAAGTTAATCGCAAATAGTGACATTTGATCGTAGGAATATAAAACATGGTTTTGGTTATTAGCTTTATTTGGTTCATCTTATGAATGTTTATTAGTTGATTTTGTTGGATAGGTTTATGATTGAATATATGGATCATTGTACTTTAATTTTCCATGTCATTCAATGAAAATATTATAAGAAGAATAATTTGAAAGGGTTTTCTCCATAGTGGGTTTTTCCTTGGTCTCCAACCAAGCCTAATGTCTATATGTGTGAATGTTTTTCTTCTATTCTTCCTTTATGTTTCGCTTCATTGATGATGATAATATTCTTTCTATATATTTTCATATGTTGTTGAATAATGATGTAAATATGAACAATGTTATGGTGTTATGGGGTGAACTTAATATGGAAATAATGAAATGAAATTATCAAAGAAAAAAAATATAGCCCTAATAAAAATTAACACTTTCTAGACTCAAAGAAATACGTTGATTTTTCCCCCCATTACATGTCACTCTTGGGTGAAACAATGGGAAAAATTATCTCCCATTGATTTAATTGGTCACTCCGATGTTTGACACCACCATATTTTTCACAATAGTGGTATATAATAATATACGAAAATTGTAGTTATTTCATCTAGTCAAAGTGTTATGCAGAGAATCCTTTCTGTGGATAGATTCGATCCCTCTAGTCCTAATGGGAGGATCTAGCGAAAAATGAGACAAATATATGCAACCTTTCCTAAATTATACTAGAAAAATGTGAAGGAGGATAGATGTCCTACCTATTTCTTATGCTAATGCCCATATTTGGTGTAAAAGTTTCTTCTTTCACTTCCAAACTCATGATATTCTCTCCATTGGTGAAGACAAATGCCTGCAAGGAAGAACAAGTTGAGAGTAAAAGTAGATTCAAAGAATGACAATATCTAGTATAAACTATGTAGAAGATAAAAGAGAACTACAATAAACATACCATAAAATACATACTTATGGAAAGGAATCACATAATGTATTATTAATAGAATTTTGAATGCAGCAATAAAACCAGAAGCCTTGATGTTGGATGCATCCTTTAGGTGAGACTCCAAGTCCTAGCCTTGAATCTTCAAACAATTTCCTCCTTCACAAGTGTGAAGCGATTGGGTATGCTTTAGTGATTGGATTTATCAAAGGAAACTCATGGTCTTGACCTCTATCTAGACCGATCCAAAGTACGAATTTAACCATGTAAATAGATGTGTTGAAGTCACACATGGTAGAAACTACTCGATTACTAGTCAATGATGTAAACCGTTAACATGCACGAGAGAAACCACCAATTATGATGATGGATCTCGAGGCACAACAACACAATCTGCGAGCTTGAACAAAGGAGATGAAGTCAAACACTAGCAAAATAATTTGATAGAAGGCCAATGATGTGAGCCTATCATCGAATGTAGAGAACCGTCCATTGAGGCATGCGACATCCAAGGTACTGAAAGGGAGTTTCTAGACCATCTCCCTAGATAATGAACTGGAGTTGACAGGAAGTGATCCATCAAAGGAGGGCCATAATTTTTCCCACATCATCAACACAAAACATAGGATTTTTAGATTTGATAAGAGTGATTCAAGATTTCTGCAATTATTTCAAACAAGCTATAAGTGGTTTGAATTTGTTGACAGAGACTTGGCTTGAACATTTCAGCGACACAAATTCAGAATTTGGAAACATTTCACGTGAAATGGGATCAAAGTTCATGCTGATAATAAGAAATAATCAAATTACAGGCAAATGAATTTACCAAACCTGAGAAGGAAAGTGAAAAAGTGAGTATGTCCCAAACCCAACATGAGCGAGGTAAGTTTCATGTTCAAGAGTGACATAATTAATTTCACACAAAATACAAGATATATTTTTACTTCCATTTTCGCCCGATATTTCTAGTGAGTACCTATTTATTTTTTATCGCAATCTTAAATAGAATACCATATTATTAGCGTATAAGTTCACCCTTTGTATGAATCCATCATATTAAGTTTAATGAGCCCTAGGAAGGAGTAACTCAGTCTCATCATGGTGAAACTTCCTTCATTATTTAAGTTTTACGAGTCCGATGAAGGGGTAATTCGACATGTTTTTCATGTTTAGGGAGTTTGAAAAAGAGGTGGAAAATAAAACTCCATATGTCCCTTTTCATAAATAGTTTCTTGAATCCAGAAAGTTAGAAAACAATATCCAATATAACCTCCTATTCATGTTTAACTAAGGTATTCCTTTTTTGTAAATAGTCTATCTCAATTTGGAAAAGGGTTAAACTTATACTGAGTCGAATTCATTTAATTTACCTTAATGAGATCGAAAAGCAAGTGCTCGAAAATAATTTCATTTTTTGAGAGTAAGAAAGGAGATGAAAGATGGCTTCAGGGGGGTTCCTTTTTCTTTTATTTTTCACAAGTTCGAAAAAGTGATAGAACAAAACTCGTCATTTCATCCAAAATCAATTACCTTGCTAAGTTGTAACCATGTACTGTTGTACTGTGAAAAAATGTTTCCTAGTTTGAGAAAAATATAATAATATTGGTTAAAATATATTTTAAATTGTAAAAATACTTTTAGAAAGTTTAAATAAACTCAAAAGTAAAAAATAAACCTACCATTTGTAACTTGTGAATTTGGAGAGCGTTTTTAGCCAAAATTACACCGATCTTTAGGCAACGAGTGTCATCAAACCAGGGAACCATTCAAAAATCTATCAGTCATAGGTAAAATATTTTTCTTTCCTCTTCATTTTAGTGGTCTTTTAAAGTGTTTTCATCCATAGAGTAGGTTTATGGGGGTCTTGAATAAATAAGGCTTGTGGATGGCCATCACAAGATTCACCAATCGGGATTGTGTTATTTGCCCTAAGCTCCAAAATACCAGCGTGGTAGCAGCGCGAGAAAATTCCTAAATAGTCGCATTGACACTGACACATACATGTTTTCGATAAAACTCAAAAAATTCCCATTGATTTCCAAATTTTCCTCCATGAAAGCTAATCAATCTTTGTTTAATAATGTTTTGTAGGTGTTTGTTGGGAAAAAATGGTCATTGAGTGGAATGAAAGAGGTCACAAAATAGAGGACCATCAAGTATCAAAAAATACACATTACATAAGCGCTCTCTGTGAATGCGGATTGTTCAAGTTGTTCCGTACCCTTGGGATCAGAGCCCTGTTAGATTTATTGCAGTACTTGGTTAGATGGTGGGATGTAGATCACCAACTATTTATGATAGGAGACCAAGAGATAGAAATATAATTATCAGACATATACTTAATTACTTTCATGTCCAATATGGGACAACGAGTTCAATATTTGGTTGCTCGTGTAGCAGGAGATAGCACAAATATGTTGATTTCTAGGAATTATACCCATGATTCTTGCAAAATGAAGAGTCGAAAAATAGACATCAAGGATGTCAGAGAGCTTCCATTGAGAATAATTCTATTTTCCATAGCTCATGTGTCCATAGTACAATCTCTCCATGAGGTGAGAAAGTCTCACCTTCAGTATGCATTGAAATTCCTAAACTCTACCATATTTAACTAGAGTGAGGGGCTACTAGCCAACATGAAATACCAACTCACCAAATGTAAGGTTAGGAAGTTGAAATAGTTTGGCTATGGATCAATTTTGGTTGAATTATTCCTCGAACGTATCCCATTGTTAAGGTATCAGTGGGTGGAGGTGGACACTCTTGGCCATAGTGATCCACGGTTATCACGGTGGGCATAGTTGATGCGTCGCCATGGAGGTGGTCAACATATGCACTTCCCTGCTGCATTTTTCGTATGGCTATGACAAAAACGTATCGTGGTAGAAAACTAGGCCTATGTAGGGACAAAATTTACAGGAGATCCTAATCTCCTACTTCCACTAGGGACATGGTGGAATGAGTCAGGTAAAAAAATATTTTTTAAGTTTTTCATTTTTGTTTATTTATTTTTAGTTATGTGAACTGAGATTAAGACATATGTTATTTTACAAATATTGGACCAGAGATACCTCCAAGGGTTTCTCTAGTATCCAAGACGGTGGCACATCAACTTGAGGATGACCCATACATCGAGGAGGATGATCCTATGGTAGATGTGGAGTGTAATCTTGATGCCTTGACTAGAGGCATTCAAAAATATACGACTATTGATGAAATACCACTCTAGTACCATAGGCACACCATGGGAGTGTCAACTAGACTATGTCAGTTTTTGGGACGAGTTGTTAGAGCTGTCACATGCTATCATGTGCACCATGTTGGTGGATAGGCATGTCTCTCATCTTCATTTTTTTTTTATGTAGGCTCAAGGAGCCATGTGTCTTAGAACATAGATTTTTATTTTTGATGTAATAAACATTTTGCAAACTCTATATGTATATACATTGATGTTTCTCCTAATGTATCTTAATGTTCCTATTGTGTCATGGTTTTCATTTCACATGTGTTGCAAATTTATTTCTAAAACATGATTTTCTAATCTGTTTGCCAATTTGTTTATATGTTTTGGAATGTGTTGATAAGTTATGTAATCAAATTTTGTCTCCAAGAGACGAACACATGAATACATTCTTAAAATTTGAGGATTTATGATGGAATAATACTTGTTTAATTGTAATGAAAAAATTTGTGAATCAATTTTAAGAACTAATTCCCTAATACCAGGAGCAATAAATTCTATTAAAAATTTGATGACTGTAGTATATTTAACTATTTTATTAGTTGCATGTCCTAAACATATACCTTGAAAACTCACAAAATCATTATTAGGATCAAAAATTTCCCACGCAACAGATGATAGGTTCTGTGTACTACGACAAGCACCATCAGTGAAACTGACATAAGGAAGAGGGTTCATTGACATCTGTAAACCAAGCGGGACACACAATAAGCATGGGAAAACATGTTTGAAAACACACAAACAATCACAACAAAAAACAACACACTAATGAAACAAACACTAATGTACAAAGTATCTATGCAAAATGAAGCATAATACTTCTTAAGTAGATCCCATTGTGGGGCTTAGAAAGCTGATTTCCATCACGAGTAACAGAAATAAGGCCACATTTTTACTATTGGCATTGTATGTAGGCATTGCCTTAGCCCATTTTCTAAAATAAATCACAAAAAACATGTACCCATGCCCCCTAGCTGAGGGAGGGTTATAAGTCATGAAATAAATGCCCCATAAGGAAAATAGGTGAATGGTAATAATTGGGTATAAGGTTGTGGGTGCGGATCCTATGTGAATTTTTTTTACTATCCCTGGTTTCATAGATATTTTGATGGGTATAGCTGCCGAAATATTTCCCATATTTCCTTAAGAAAACACACCATGAATTTGAATGGGATTCTGAATGGGAGAACAAATTATAGGGGAAGCTAATGACTCTAGAAAGGTACAAATTGCCCCAAGGTTAGGAAGAAAAGAGGAATGATGATGGATATCATTGCATAAAGTTTCAACATGACTTCAATAATGATTTCGTCAGTCAGGAAAGGATAATTCAAGGGATCATATAAATCCAAAGAACCAAGCCAATATAATTGTGAATACGAGTCTAGCGCCATACTCAATCGGTCATTAGTTTTAGGTGTAGTTGCGCAAGCCAATATGAAAACTTGATAGGCTTGTTAAATGGGATTGAGTCAAATGTTGTCTCCAAAATGGTCAATCTGATCCGGGCTAGGTATTATCCAAGCGTCATGGATAGATGATATCATATTAACTGAGGAGGCATTGGGCAAAGGAAGGGAAAAAGTTCCCATTAAGAAAGAGAATTTAAAAATACCTACTCTGACACTTTAGTAAGGAATGGTGGTTTTTCCAACATAATTCACATTACCAGTTGAAGAGTCATAGGAAAAGAAGGATAGCTAGTCTATTGTGAAAATATTCCCTTGATGGGGAAATCAAAGTATGTGAAATAGAGGAGAAAACACAAAAAAAATTGTGTGATTCCAACTATAGGCAGATATAATGGTATAATTGAGATTTTTTTCAAAACATTATACCTCCATATTGACTGTTTTACCTTCTAACTGGATAGGTAAGGCCTTGAGAATACCATATGGATGGAAACCTCTACCATCGAAAGCTTCTAAGGTAATCAGATATTTTTTAATAGGAGGATATCTAATGGCTTTCTAACATGAGATAGACATGATGCACATGGAGGATCCTTCATTAAAAACATTCATATGAATAGTATTTCCCATAACGACAAATTGTATGAGAAAAGAAAGTTGAGGTGGTAGGCGAGGAACATGGTTTTGAAAATCAAAATTGATCATGCTGGAATTTGTGGGATCAATACCTCCAATTGTGGATGTCAAAGCCTTCCTTTGTGATTGACATGCTTGAATGACTACAAAATCCGAAATCATTGAGGTTTATTGAGCCAAATCTTCTATAATATTTAGTGTTAAGCAGCTCGTGAATTTTGATTGTAAGACGATTTCCAAAGAACACCTTTGGGCGGTGGTCAGATTATGGAATCAATGCTAGGTTTATCGACATGGAGAGGAAAAATATCGAGTGGAATGGAGGAAGAGGGTGTATTAGTCGCATATTTCTCCACCATAGGTTCACTATAAGGAAAATACCCTCTAGCGTAGGTTATAAAAGAGTTTTTTAGTGTGATAAAATTGGCCAAAATTGTCAAAAAAAATATTTTCTATAACATCTATTTTTTGTAACAAAGTTTTTGATGGAGCGTCTAATGAAACTTCAACACAACTAAAAAAATGGGCAGTTGAAGGTTTTTACGCATGTTTTTCTCATTGGTGAACGCCTCAAGTGTGAACGCACCGGTGTGTTTTACCCTGTATGCATCGGTATTATAAATATACCAAGCACCGGGATGGAGAAAAATCAGAAGCCACAGGGCATTTAGCAACATCACGGTGCGTGTCACCCATAAAGACACACCAGCCCGATAGAAGGTGCATGTATCGACGTTGTTAAGGTGTAAAAATGCACCGGGTTTTTTACGTGTTAAAACGTACTAGGATTTTAATTTATAAAAATGCACTGGTGTGTTAAAGGAAAACCATATCGGTGCATGGAACGCCTATCTACCACCCGAGTGGTAGTTGTCGATAAAGTGCACCGAGTGTTCTAATTGGTATTGGTATTTGGTGGGGTGCCTATAGGTCGTATGAACGCACCAATGCATAGTAACAAACACACACCGGTGTTCATTTTCTATTTTTTAGAAACATAGACCTGTGAAATGAAATTATTGTGATTTTTGAACATTCATTATTCATCAAAAGTCAACACATATATTATAACAGTATTAATATAAATCAACTTTTTATTAGTTCACTTGAATGTGATGTTTGGATTAATTTCTTATATCATATCATCAGATTTCAGATCTCTTCATTATAATATTTAATCATCGATACATTTAATCAGTGGTGTAATATTTCATACCGACAATGGGGAACACAATAGAAAAAATTAAAAGGTATTTTATTATTATTATTATATATATATATGAATAAGACACTCTTTGTCATAAAAAATAGGACAATTATTGGTATCCCTTTATCTTCCAATTGGGACACTATGTCCATTACATTAAACAAAATGTATGATTTCACAAACAAATATTTGAAAAAATACAACGCCTTGCTTTGATATCCAAACATATTGATCATCATTCTTCATTGGAACTGTTGTCACTGCTCGAGATACTTCTATGACTTGGGTTATTTGGATGAATGTTTTTTTCATTGTGTTGATTGTTTTGTTCTTCTTCAAGTTCCATATACAAACATAAATATAAATTTTAATGAGTGTAAATAAATTCGTGAGTGTTACACCAATTTCTGGTCATATAACCATTTACGTTTAGATGGACCAAATTACACCATGTAAGACCCATTTTACCATAGTAAAATTGCTTTCATTATAATAAATAATTTAATAAACCATAGTTTATTAAGTTATTTTTGGTTCAAATAGGAAACCCCATGAGAAATAATTAAATAAAGCCTTATTTCTTTGATTTTCCTCTAGAAATAATTAATTAAACCACTGTTTAAATAATATTATTGGTCATATTTAGCCCAATTAATGAGAAATAATTAGATAAATCACTATTTATCTTATTATTCTCTAGGAATAATTAATTAATCATTATGTAATTAATATTCATTGTTAAATTTGAGTAAATCATTTAGAAATAATAAAATAAATCATTATTTGTTTAATTATTCCTTAACCCCATTCTTTAAATAATAAACAAATCATTTAGTTTTTTTATTTTTTCTAATAAAGGGATCTAACCAATTTAAATTCCTTTTCCCTCCAACAAAATATAATAAAATATTCCAAGCAGTTAGATCTAGATCTTGGTTAATAATATCTGATTATGACCCATTATCAAGGATAACTCAATATTTCGTTATAAAAGGATGGTTTTCCATTCATTATTTACCTTTGATCCTTTTATCATGGTCAGACTTTGATCTTTTGTCATTATCACACTTCGATTTCTTTTATTATTTTCTTACTTCTTGAGCTCCTATAGAGTTCAACATGTCTTGGGTTTTCTACACCATTGAGAGAGAGAAACTTTTGGATCTAAAGCATTGAGGACAACCAAGAATCCATCCCATTGAGGGGGACTAGTAAAATAGTTCTTTTTTCCCTTCCCACATGTTAATAAATATAAAATTCTTTATATATATTTTCCTGTCCATTAGATATTTCGAGGAACTCTTATTTCATTTTACCTTTTAGCTTCTTTTACTACATATATCTTGGTTTTTGTTGCATTTGTTTCGACTATCTATTGCAGATCTAAGGAATCTAAGAAGCCATATTTGTTGTTAGGTTTTCTTTTCATGTGCAGCTAAAGTGATCTCTTTTCGTACACTTGCGTTAATAACTCATACTAACAATTGACAAATCCACGGGGTTTTATTCAGATTCTTGCATGACCAGCTGCTTCAGCACCTAAGGTTTTTTTTCAGCTATTTTTTAGCCTCTTAATGTTTTTTTTACCTTTTATGCCCTAAAATAGTAAAAATTCTAACTCCCGAATGTTTTTGGTGTTTTGTGTAGGTAATAGGTTCCAACCATGCCAGAGACAACAAATGTTTCTGAAACCTGTTTTTCGAGACTCCTGGAACTGCAACTCACACTTTTTAGCCCAAAACCTGCGATTTCAGGTTCAGGTCACACATGTTGGGCCAAAAAAAGTGATTTCAATAGCCTACACATCAATACTCTCGAGCTACAAATTTTTATGGGATTTTTTCTGTGACTGTCACAATTTGGTGCAAGCACTGTTCAGGGTTGTCTAACCTCTATCTCAACCCGTCTTAGGTCTAGATATGCTTATTTTGTCTCTTTGGAGTAGGAACAAGCCCCTTAGGGTTTTAGTATGCTTCCACCTTTTTAGGAAGGGTTTAGCTGAGTATGTAGTCTAAGATTTTGCAGCACTCTCAGCCATTGTTTAGGATATGATCTATCCTTCTTGCACATCCTTTTATATCGGTTATTATCTCATCCAAAACTCCCTCTTGAGTATTTTTGGATCTTGTCCTCAAGGTCCCCTTTGTTTCCTTTATGGTTTTAACCTGTCACCTCTCATTTTGTAGCAGTTTTCCCTCGACTTTCTTGTTTTTTTTTCTGATCCTCTTTCTAGCAGATATGAGTCATTAGAACCTTGTCCCTTATACCTTAGATATTTTGGCCATTTTGTGTTTTTTGAGTGAATTTCACCCGCCTGTTAGAATAGTTTCTTCGGAAGCCTTCTTTTGGGTTGACTTTATATATCTATAGCTGTTTATTTTACTGTCGTTTTAGTTTTATTTATAGTTATTGAACATTTTTTATTTTTCTTTACACAACCATCTGGGCTTAGTTAAAATTAACACACTAATTTCATAGATGCACACCTAAATTGAAGAGATTGTTTTACACAACCAAGCTAAGACATAAAAATCATAATTAATTTATCTGCTCCTTTGAGCCTTCGTTTATCACTCTTCATTATTGGGTTACTTGTGTCTTGCGATCGTTGCACCCCCAAGACATTTATCCCTGAGACTCCTAGGCCTTCATCTTCATTTTCTATTAGGAAGAATTACTCCATCGCTTAAGGTCTGAGTTTTCCCTTAGTCGAGTTTTCATACTGACTCTTATCCCAGTTCATCAGGTCCTTCCCCTAATTTTGGCCCTGGTTCCCCTCCACCTCATTCTGTCACCATGTTAGGCACTAATGCAGGTGATGGTCCTCAAGCTGGTGGTAGCCCTGACCCAATTGTTGGAGCTACCTCTAGTGGAACTGCTACCAGAACCATTCTAGCTACTCCTTTGCTAACTTTTATGGCAGGTTTCAGCCTTCCCAATTTTATTCAGTTGATAAACGACCCTATTCACCATGATTTAGGTTTCCCTATTATGCCAAGTAAGCTTCCTTCATACATTCCTAATTTTGAAGGAAAAACTGGAGAAGACCCAACCAATCATGTCTGCTCCTTTCACATGTGGTGTTCGTCCAATTCTATCACCAATTTCTCTATCCGCCTTTGGTTATTCAAATGTACACTTACTAGAGAAGCTTCAATGTGGTATGTGGAGAAGGCCTTTGCCTCTCACACCAGTTTTGCGACTCTTGCAAAATTCTTTCTATCCTACTTCTAGCTACCTCTTCATTAAGATACCGGTACTAAATTATTGACTTCTTTTGGTCAAAATTCTGCCACCTACCTTTCTGACCATGTCCAAGAATGGAAAATAAGGAGGATCTTATGTTGAGCTCCTACATTTGATGACCGTGTCTATATGAATTTTTTTCTCAAAACACTTTTTCCCTCTATAGGTAAAGATGTCATGTCTCATTTTCCTTAGACCGAGGAAGAATCACTCGAATTTGTGCTGAAATATGACTTAATCTATGCCCATTTTAGTTATGTTTATATCATTTTACCGAACCTTCCTAGACCTGGTGGGGCCAATGCATCGGGGGCATATCATGTCATCGACGGTATAATTAGATCTCTTTCACATCCATGTACTCATTTTCCCATGGGTTATGGCTTCCCTCAGGGAGGGGCCAACTTCTCTAACAATTTTCCCCCTCCTGGAAACATGTATCCAGGAAAAATCATGCCTTATGCATTTGCCCCATCACATCAAATGATGCCAGGTCTAGGTGTTGCTCAACCTATTTACCCCAAGGTTGCGCAACATCCTTTTTATCCTTATAAACATCCCAGTGCTCTAGCCCCTTCGGTACTAACACCCCAACCTCCCATGCCTTCTCAACCTCCATCGCAACAACCACCTCCCCCTCTGAGTCAGATGTATATGCAACATAATGCGATTGATCCTCAAAATTCCAAGAAAAAGAGGAAATAAAAACAAAACCAACCAAAAAAAGGTAATCAATGACACTAAGGTAACCAACCCAACACTAAAAACCAGCAACATGGTGATCAATCCAAGCAGAACATGCCTCTTCGTATGTAATATTCCTAAAATTACCATGCAGCTAATAGGAATATTAGATTTTTCTTTTTCCACCTAGTAGATGAATAAATGGGGAAAGGGACACATACCTAACTTGTATTGACATAAAATACCTCTTGGTGTGAAAAGGGGATAACTTGGTGGCTGGATTTTGCACTTCCCATGTATGAACAGGAAAAGGGTCATGTTGATTTAGTCAAGTTGACCAAGTCAATAACAATTCCTAAGAGGGCATGGCTTGCTTGAGAAGACAATGTAGTTTTGGACGGAAAGTATTCACATGGTGTTGGAAACCCTAATAGGTGGGACCCAAGGTGAGGAAGCTCAAAAAATTTATAAGGAGGAATATAACAGAATTTTGGGATCAACTTATGGATTATTTATTTTGGTCTGCTCAGACAATTTTTAGACTCTTGCTGGTTAGTAGAGTTGCAACGTTGTTCAGCACAAGGGATTCCTGCTTAGGAATTCCTTCTCCTTCACTAGGTGATCTCTTGGAGGGGTTTTATTATTCATTCTCCACATCCAGGCTTGTGGCCTAGAATCCTCCTTCATCCATTGCGTTATTCCTGTAGCAGGGGACGTTGTGTTGCAGGGTGTTGTAGTGGGAGACTCACAACACCAGTTCCTGAGCTTATCTTTTAGAGGAGGGAGCTCCCCTTGCTTTGCAAGATCTGTACAGGAGTTTCTGTGGCTTATTTGACATCTTGGAATGTGGAAAATTCATGTTCCATCCTCTACAGCACAGTTATCTTCAGAAACTATGTTTGATCCCTTGCTTGTGAGCTAGTTCCTTGGAGAAAAGGCCAACCTTTATCCTAGAAAGCTTTGTAATTAATTATTTATTTGTCACTTGTATATTTTAGTCACATATATTCAGTGCTATGGTAAAAATTTGTTGCTCAAATCCATAGCTATAGATTTGCATTCTTTTACATTGTGCTCTCAGGAAACCCTTGCTGGGTTACTCTTGTTTTTGTATAAAATGGGAGGAATATCCATTTTCTCAGCCATTGATGCATTATAGTCTTTAGATATATTTTTTATCATCATTTACTACATAAAACCTCATAAAAATAACGTTTTCCTTGCTTCAGTACTTTCTGCATGAGCTAGGCTATGGGGTTTGGGCTTATTTGAGCTGCATTGACTTGGGGATATATGTTTATGTTGGCTAGAGTGATTTGATTCACCTCTAATTCTGCATGTGAGTTGTATATCATCTATTCTAAGGGATCCAAGTCCCATTTCTCACTTTCATAGCATTATTTTCTTAAGACAACTATTTTATGCCCTATACTGTTGCATTTCCCCACTTCGGAAGGAGAATATAGGCCATATTCTTGCTGAGGTTCCTACATATACTAGTGAGATTTCCTTGTACATCTAATGAGCTGCTCTAAATTTCCATGCTCATTATTTACTGAAGCTCCAACCTTAGAATATCTAAAAATATTATAATTGTTATAGTTGTTCCCATTTTGGGATATTACATCCTACGAACAAGCCTTGTTCTTGTTGTGGTGCGCATGGCCATTATAATCAAGATTTTACCCTTTTAACCTAGATGCGCCAATTGTGGGAAGCACAGGAAACATCTAGAGGACAACATGCCATTGCTTCGTCTACTCCAAATACTCCACCTATTAAACCAGCTATTTTCACTAATCCTTTCCCTTAGAAATGATATGTGGCTACCGAAACCTTGCAAGGTCAGGCTTCCCTTCAACCTTCACAATCTAGTACCACTCAATACCAAATTCTCATGATGAATTCTGCAGATTCAATACCATTGATGTCAACCTTCATACTCAGTCACGCCAATATGGAAAGCCACTTGCTTCGTCTACAAATGATTTGCAAAAAAAAGTTTCTAAAGAGTTTATTTCGACACCTAATTCTTCCTTACAGATGCCTCAACCATGGTCATAGGTCATTCCCAATATCCCCAAAGTGCCATTAGGCCAAAACGATGCTTTTTCCAAAGCTGCCCACACTTACAACATAGTAGATGACTTGGAAAAATCTCTTCCATGTCAACGCTGGAAGTCCTATATTCATGCCCTTCAAAAAGTAAATCTCTATTATCTGCTCTGGGCTCTCTAGATCCTTTAGATGTTTGTTTGATTGTGTTTTATGTTGAAAAGTCATAACATCCCCCTTTACCTTCGTCCATCACTTTCCAAATACCAGTCAAGATTCGTAATGCCAATATCTTGCGATGTATCATTGATGAGGGCACATCCACTTGCGTGATGTCCACCTCTCTTTGGAATAGAATCGGATCACCTGATCTAGCCCCATCCACGATCACTTTGCATGCCTGGGATAGTCATCCTTCTTAGCCCCTTAGCATGTACTGCAATTTTCTTGTCACTCTTGCGGGAAATACTATCTGTGTTGACATTGAAGTCATCGATTCCTTGGATTACAACATCCTCTTCGGTAGTAGCTACACTTAAGCGATGTTTGTTGTCGCATCTGCGGTTCAACGTTAGATGTGATTTCCACATAATGGAAATATCCTTACCATTGATCAATTAACATATTAAAAATCGAAGTCTCAAACCTCCCCTCAGTTTATCATATCTTTGGTGGCTGATAAACAAACAGTCGCACCTCTCACCAGTGTTTCACCTGGAGTCTATAAATATTCCACCTTACTTGGTGCTTTCCCTTGTCCCCTCTCCCATTATTTTAGACCCTATCTCATTGAATTTTCTCATGATCAAATCATATCGGAATAGCCATAAGCGGTCTTGTTCAACTATCCAGCAGCCTATGCCTCTACAACCTACTAGTATTCACTCAACGCAACCTTATAGAACTTCTTCCTCTGCTATTTTCTCTTCTACTACTTTTCAACCAAGAACGGTTCCCCCTAGCCTTAATCACTTTGGATCCATTCTGATAGACCATTAACCCTCTAGTTAGATACAGTTTCTAGCTCCCCCCTATAGAGTGTTTTCGGTACATGTTTTTACTACATAGAGCCTTCCTAATTTGACCTTGGGGATCCAAGTTTGGTACATCGGCCCACTAGCCAATACCCCACCTGATAAACTCAAACCTTATACTTCTTTCACCCCGATCAAATCAGTCGCTATGACTCCTCCCTTTGCTTCAGTGCCTCAACCACCTCAAAAGGAATCTACTCCTTTTTCAAAAGCATCCTGTGAGGGGGGAAAATACGAAAATAAGGAACCTAAGGACAAGGTCACCCAAACAACTCCTTCTCATCCTAAGCCTCCAAAGAGGTGACCTCTGTACACTTTTTGTGATGTTGTTAGGCATGCTACCCAAAATTGTCTTGAAATTCCTATTCTCAAACCTATGGTCAACGAGACGTTCCCTTAATCTGATATCCCAATGGTCCATGTTACAGTACCCGATTCAGCTAAGAAACTCAAATATTTCTGCACAAATCACCCCTGTGATTTGTGTGATATTTATGGCCACTATTCTGACATATTTCCATGTATCGATGAATTTCCGCGATATCCTTGAGGTTGTCCACTGAATCGAGGCCGAACGTAGTGGATCCTCTACTCCTCTACTCATCTGTTTTGCTCATGCTGAAGTAGAGGAAATTTCTTCACCTATTGTGATACCTCCCCTTGATGTCGAGATGACAAAACATTTGGCCACTATCCTGTATCTCTCATCATACATGATATCCATGGTGGAAAGCCCCTCCAGGGAAACCCCTTCTATTTTGACTGAACCTCCTTTGTCTATCACCTTGGGCTCAACATCAGTAGATGTTTCATCTACTAGCTCTTCGTCTACACTCCGTAGAAATGCATATGTGAACCATATCTCTTATTATGATGTGTAAAATATCCTTGTCACATCATGTGGTATTTATTCCACCAGCCCCCCCATCTTTCATTGTGATGAAGAAATTATGGAAGTGATGAGCACCCCTGACTTTTCTTGGGATGATATGCACCATCGTGTGTACTTCCTTCTGCAGTAGTCCCATGACCAATAGGCTATGGAGTCTAAAGAATTCATCTTCGATGAGGTCGATTGGTTTATAAACCCCATTCTTGAGCTTGATGTTTTCGAAGAAGAAAATATGGCCAATATCTCTCCTACCATTAAAATTAAAATTTATAATAAACCAGGGGTTGAATAAAACATTTCCTTGGTGGAAAATTTCACCCTAGAAGAAATTTAGGCTTACACCAATCTATTCAAGGAATTTAGTGATGTTTTCACCTAGTCCTAGTTAGAGATGCTCAAAATTGATCCTGCCATTTTCAAACACCATATTGATTCATGGCCTGATTCCAATCATGTCCATGAAAAGTTAAGACCCACTAATCCTTCCAGACAAGAGGCTCTCAAAGCCGAAATAGATAAGCTCAAGCAAGCTAGTTTTGTCTATCCATTGAATATACCATTTGGGTTTTAACTTGGTTCCCATTCTCAAGAAACAAGGCACCATCTATGTTTGCACCAAATTTCACAACCTAAACAAAGCTTGTCCCAAAGAAAAATTCCCCACACAACTCATTGACCAAATTATCGAAGAGTGTGTGGGGCATGAGGTACTGTTCTTTATGGATGGTTTCTTTGGATAAAACCATATTTTTATCTGTCGAGATGATCAATTGAAAACTCCGTTCATTATTCAGTGGGGAATGTTTTCTTATAGGGTCATGCCATTCAGCCTAAAGAATGTCAGAGCCAAATTTCAGGGAGCTATGTCATATTGTTTCCATGACCTGACCCATATTATCCT
The DNA here is from genome assembly GCA_034641835.2 of Pinus albicaulis. Classification (NCBI taxonomy): domain Eukaryota; kingdom Viridiplantae; phylum Streptophyta; class Pinopsida; order Pinales; family Pinaceae; genus Pinus; species Pinus albicaulis. The sequence continues at coordinate 692,080,687 of CM076570.1, read as the reverse complement.
TTCATACCTCGATGACCTCACTGCTCATTCTAGGGATTGGGTGTGACACATCCATGATTTGCGTACCATATTCCTTAAATGTCGCAAGTGTAATATCTGCCTTAACCCACTGAAATGTATCTTTTGTGTCCCTGTCAGATGTCTCTTAGGATTTTGTGTCCAAATATGGTATTACGCTTGATCCTCTTAAAGTTCAAGCCATTCTTGAGCTTCCCATTCCTCGTACCTTGCACCAATAACAAAGCCCCCAAGGCAAAGCCAAATTTCTTCATCGGTTCATCCCTAAATATGCCACCACAACACATGGCTTTCTAAGACTCCTTCGATCTGAAATTCCATTCATTTGGAATGACCATGATAAATAGTCTTTTAATGCCATGAAACATGATGTCACTTCCTCTCCCTTGATTAGTCCTCCTAACTTTAAGAGGGATTTCATCCTGTATATCTGAGTTTCCACCTATTTGGTCGCCGGGGTCCTTATCCAGGAAGATGAAACCAAAAATGAGCATGTTATCTATTATGTCAATGAGAACCTTGTGGCGCCCTTGTGTTCTACTCGCATGAAGAAAAATTGGTGCTGGCCATTATATTCTTAGTCCATAAACATTGTCATTATATCCTTACATGTTCCACCAAGGTCATGACTAATTCCAACCCTATGGCTTTCGTATTGAGTAGACAGTTCATCAATGGGGAGTATGCCCATTGGATCATTATCCTTTGGGAGTTATATCTCGAAATTTTCACACCAAAGAGTAACAAAGATTTATCCCTTGCTGAACTCATCTTTGAATTTCCTACTATTATGAAATATATGCCAATTAATGATTATTTACCCCATGAACACTTGTTTTCCATTACTTCAGATTACCTTTGTATGGCAATATCTTTACCTACCTACGAACCCAAAAGTTTGCCTCTCACCTTGATCATGATGCACGACAATGTATATGACACAAAGCCCCTTGCTATCTTCTCATTGGTGATGATTTTATATCCTCGCAGTGTTGATGTTGTCCTTTGTTGTTGTATTATGCAAATTGAAGCTAAGAAAGTCCTTAATGCCTACCATAGTGGTGCTTGTGGTTTCCACCTCTCTAGTTTGGCCACTGCCTAGAAATTCATGCACGTTGGGTACTCTTCGCCTTCTCTCTTTGGCGATTGCATTGAAGCAAACTAAAACAGTTCCAATTGCCAACTTTTCGTCCCAATGGCACGCGCTCCTCCTTATCCCCTCCATCCTATCATCTAAGCTAGTAACTTCTGTAAGTGGGTAATTGACTTCATGGAGTGTCAACCTCCATCTACTGGTAATCACAAGTATATCACTGTGGTGGTTGACTATTATACCAAATGGGCTGAGGCCATGCCAACGTTCAATAACATGATAGCTATAGTGGCCCTATTTTTATTTAACAATGTTATCACTCTATTTAGGGTTCCTAAATTTTTTGTCTCTGATCATGGTCGACATTTCGAAGATGATATATGGCGTGAGATATCCTCCCTGCTGGGCTTTGAACAATAATATTCATCGTCCTATTATCCTCAAGGTAATGGTCAAGTTGAGTCATTCAATAAAATCCTTAAAACCATGCTTCAACGAATGGTGAACAAGGGAAAAACCTAAAGGCACCTTATATTCTTCCTTGCTTTGTGGGCCTATAGAATTTATGTTAAAACCACCACTGGGATTAATTTTTTCCACCTTGTTTTTGTCAAGGAGGCATTGTTTTATTTCTTCCATGAATTTAGTTAGTTTTCACTATTCATAACTATAATATAATGAAATGAAGAACCATTAGAACCGTTGGAAAGTTCTCACCAACCTATAAATGGGCATCCCTTAGTTTCTTGTGATTTGATACTTCACCCATAAGCCATTTTTATAAGAAGGGTCACTTCGTCACCTCCCAAAATAGAATTTTTGCACTTGCACTACTTGTAATTGGTGGACCACTTTGCCTACATACTTGTCATCACAGGTTTCGATTTTCGTCATGACTAACCATATTTTTCTCATGCTTTTATGGTCCCCTCCAAGCCTAATATGTGTGGCAGCGTCATCGAGTCACCCTTGATCATAGCATCCAATTTGAGTCACCATCGTAATCATGGAGTCTATATCGAGTCCCCTTGCCTCCTGTTACAATCTTCCATCCATTCATGCCTTGTCCCTCTCTCATGTGGCCCATTTTGGCATTTAGTCATAGCATCCCCCATCCCCTCTGGAGTTGATTCATTCGCTGCCAGGTCATTCATGATTTTTATGCTCTAACAAGGGAATTCATCCATCTACTACTCATTATTCCCCCATGCCATCATCATCCCTAGTGTCAGTCCATCAGTTTCTCTATTATGATCCCTCATGCCTAAGTTTAGAACCCTAATTAACTCACATATGGCAGACCCCCTTCTATTGACATCAACACATTCATTCTAGAAGACATGTCTAGAGGGAAATGTACCTTGGTTCTAGCTTCCATTCTTGTTTGGTGCCTCAGATCACGCAAAGGGACTCCTCATTTCCCTTTGACTTGATTGTTTCTCATCCGCTCTGCTTCGACATGATTGAGATCTGTATACTCGATAGTTTGGTGATCCAACAGATTGACCAAACAATTCCTAGGTGTGTGTGATATGTTTCATACCTCATGAGGGGGTGGCCCTTTAGGTAGCCCCCCACATGCTAGAATGACCTCATTTTATGCTACAAACTCAGATCTAGTTCCGCATATTTGATGGGTTTGGTTCCAGCAGCTCGCAACACCTACAACATGCATGCATCACTCAGATGATCCATTCATATTTTCAGAGCCCTTTCTTGTTTATCAAGGCTTATTTGGTTGTCATTTGTCTCATGTAGTTAGGTATTATTCTATTCAGTCATGGTTGTTTTCCTAGGTGCAGCATGTATGTGAAATCCATTCTATTTTTGACTGGCCCATTTTACGCCAACATTACATGTACCATTTATCATGTAATTTTTAGCTCAGTCCTATGTTGCTAGGAACACCATTTTTATTTTTACTTTTCCATCTTAGCGGGCATAGGTATGCCTCTCCCGTCTCACTAAGAACAGGTACCCAAACATTAAAGGAGACTTATATCATCTGTAGGTATCTCCCCCTCAGGTTATTTTCCTCTATCACTTCAGTCCATATATGTATCTCTCTTTCTCTCTCTAACTCACCTTCGATGTCTAGTGATTGTATTCTTACAATGTCCTTGGTCATACGATTAGCTCCTAACACTCACACATTGGGGGGAAATCTGTTCCACTAGATTTTGGTCATCTAACCATTTGCATTTAAATTGAATGAATTACACCATGTAAGACCAATTTTACCATAATAAAATTTCTTTCGTTATATGAAACAATTTAATAAACCATAGTTTATTAAGTTATTTCTAGTTCAAAGAGGAAACCCCATGAGGAATAATTAAATAAAACCTTATTTATTTGATTTTTCTCTAGGAATAATTAATTTAACTATTTTTTAAATAATTTTCTTGGTCATATTTAACCCAATTAATCAGAAATAATTACATAAATAATTATTTATCTTATTATTCTCTAGAAATAATTAATTAATCATTATTTAATTAATATTCCTTTTTAAATTTGACTAAATAATTTAGGAATAATAAAATAAATCATTCTTTGTTTAGTTATTCCTTAACCCCATTCTTGAAATAATAAATAAATCATTTATTTTTTTATTGTTTCTAAATAAAGGGATTTAACCAATTAAAATTAATTTTCCCTCCAACAAAATATAATAAAATATTCCATGTAGTTAGATCTAGATCCTAGTTAATAATATTTTATTATGCACCATTATCAAGGATAAGTCAATATTTTGTTATAAATAGGAGGGTTTTCGATTCATTATTTACCTTTGATCCTTTTATCATGGTCGGAATTTCATCCTCTGTCACTATCATACTTTGATTTCTTTTATTATTTTCTTACTTCTTGAGCTCCCATAGTGTTCAATATGTCTTGGGTTTTCTACACCTTTGAGAGAGAGAAACTTTTGAGGACAACGAAGAACCCATCCCATTGTGGGGGACTCGTAACATAATTCTTTGTTCTCTTCCGAGGTGATAATAAATATAAAATTATTTATATATCTTTTGTTTTCTATTGGATATTTGGAGGAAATATTATTTCATTTTACTGTTTATCTACTTTTACTGCATAGATTTGGTTTTTTTTTTTCATTTTTTTCGAATATCTATTGCAGATCTAAGGAAGTTAAGCAACCATATTTGTTCTTAGGGTTGTTTGTCATGTGCAGATAAAGTGGGCCCCGCGAGTTAGATGTCATGCGCCTATATATATATTAATACCATCCCTATAAATCTAAAATGAAAAGCCCTAATTGTGAAGTCACATAAACAAGAAGAAGCAAGGGTTTAACGTAAGAATGGATTCTTTTTTTCTTTGAATTTTAATTAAATATAAATAGGAATAGAGATTGTAAATTATTTTATCAGTAAAATGGACTCTAAAATTTAAATTTTTTACTATGCATGTATTAAATATAACAGAAACTATGAAAAAAAACAATTATTACAGTAAAATTTAACAAATTTACTATACTACAGGTTTTTCGTGTGAATCACCAGATGTTTCAAATTTGTATTCTATGAATAGTGCTGTTGTTCGAAAGTATTTTGCTGCTCCATAGTGCTCTCGTGATCTCTTGCTCTAGGTATGTCCCTTGTGAAAATCCCTCGATTTTTTTTGCAAAAATAATGAAATAATGAATATATTTTACTATTTAAAGAACTTTTTTTATGAAATTAGATTTGTGAAAATCATTTCTATCCCATTTTTCAATTTAAAACTTTTTTGTTTCACTTCAAAAAATAAAGTTGTGCTTTGTTTCCCTAATATTCAGTGTGTTTGTTAACCAACAACACCGGTGTGTCCGTTAATATAACCGCACCTGTGCGATTAACAATACATTAGCACGATAACAGTAAGCCTTTTTTAAGGCACCATAATTACTTTTAGGTTTGTATACAAAAAATTATTGTTGATTTTGCTAAAATGTAGAGATAAAAGGCCATAATTATATCAAATGGACAATTCTTCAAAATCCAGCTCGTTCAATAATATTTCTCAAAGTCCATCACGAAGTTCTCCCTATCCATATCAAGATGTAATTAGTTGAGATTTTATTTATATTTTCATTATCTAATTGAATTTATTGTTTTTTATCCATGTCAATCAACTGAATAAAATTAATGCATACAAATTTGCAGGTTCATGTAGAGTCAGAATTGAGTATAGATGCACAAAATATTCAAAAGTTCCAAAATGTCGGAAGCTCTTATCAGAAGCAACATACCATAAGGCGCGATTGGTAGATGAAAATGGGCAGTTGATTCACATTGCGAATTGTAACATGACATATTATAGCTACAATCATGGGATAATGATTGTAATAATATTTGTTTAGTATAATGTAATTATTTAAAATTCATACCAATTAATCATGCATTCACGTGCTTACTAATTCATATCATCAATTTTGTACTAATCATGTTCAAATATATTTTTTGAAATTACTAGGATTCTGGTGATGATGACTGAACTATCTACCATCTTCTGGTCCACCCCAAAGACAATGTCAAATCGAGAGAGGGCTGAATGTAAAGAAAAAACTTGGAGAGGAATGATACCAATAATGGTTGAATCAACCACCTATTCAATTCCAACTACGTCCAAATTGACCAATTAGGAATGAGTACAACAATACTAGTTATTCACAAGCTAGCAATGGAGGAAATCAAATATAGGTTGGTATGGACGATTACTTAAGGGATACAACTGCCATGGAGAAAATGTTATTGGTTACATTCCAGAACGATGATCAAGTAGGGGATGATGCTTATATTGTTGATACTTTTTTTGAAATCCTTAAATTTTCTTCCACCACCCCTCTCTTTCGACCTGGCGGTGAGTTATAGTATACCTATTTGGGGACAACGATGTTACTGTACAACTTGAAAGCAAATTTTGGCTTTCTGAATGCATGTTTCTCATAAATTTTGAGGTAACTGACCATCAAGTCGCTTATATTTTGAAAAATATTTTCAGACATTCAAAATTACAAATGGTCAATTTTATGAACATTAATAATTATTGAAATTAATGTACATTTAATATTGTGCATGACCAGCTATAGGTTATTCAAATATAAGGTTATCCTGAGTGATAATGTCTTGCCTGGTAGATGCGAAGGGGCAAAAAAGTTGTTGAAAATGTTGGTTGTTGAGTACATATCATATCATGCATGTCAAAATGATTGTATTCTATATAGAGGAGAATATACACACAAAGATATATTTATGAAATGTGGGCATGATAGGTATGATAAATAAAAAAAGAAGGGTAAATCACATGGTACTCCTTTTAATATATTGAGGCGCATGCCTATAATCCCAAGTATTCAAAGGATCTTTTGTTGGAAATAATTTGCTATGTTGTAGGCATGTCATGCCTCACATAGAAGTGAGATGAGAGTTATGTGAATCCCAACAGACTCAATAGCCATGAAGCATATAGAGGATACATGGCCCGAAAAATTCAAGGATGAAGTATAAAGTTTACGACTCAGTAGAGCCATGGATGTCATCAACCCATATTCCCTCCAGATCACCAACTATTATGTCTGGATTGTAGTAGTGATCAATAACAATATCCACCTATGGTTGTTCGTGAAGAATGGACATCTTATGTTGGCTCTCATATTCCATGGTAGAAGACGAGTGAAGAATATGGATGTCTACTTACAACCATTTGTAGATGAATTGAAGGAATTAAGAGATGGGATAAATGTATACAATGTATCAAGACCCATTGCAGAAGAGAGGAGTTTTATGTTGTATGAAATATGTGCTTACACAACACATGATTATCCAGGCTTAGGATTTTTCTCTGTTAAGTTACATGTTTACTGATTTGGTTATATACGTAACAATATTTTTTTGCATATTAATTATTTAATTCATTGTACTTTTTATGATCTCTAAGATATTGTTTAACGTTTCATGCATATTTCATACAATAATTTTACATTTCTTGTAACAAGAGGGTATTATGGATGTAAATTTTGTCAACCTTATCTAAAAACTATATGGTCCAATGACCTACGAAAGCCAGTGCATGAGTGCTCCACGGTATTCCTCTGAGAATAAAACCCTTACAGAAGAGAAACATCCACTTTCAATGGTAAAAGAAAGAGAACCTAAAGGCCTACAATAATGAAACCAGCTGAATGGCTTAGAGCATATGAGAGAGAGAAGGATAAGGAGTTCATAAAAATGCTCGATTCAAATGGGAAGCCTATGTTCGATGATCCACAATTCTTTGACACCTTGAGAAATTTCCCATTGGGATGAAAAGGAAATATATCTTTTATAACCTCCCATATTGGAATCGTCATAATATTACCCACTTATTAGATCCCATGCATATATTTAAAAATGTTTCATCTTCTTTATGGAGGCACATATCATCGAAAAAAAGTGACACATTGGCTATTATGAAAGATATTATTACATCAAAAACTAAAAAGAAACATTGGCCAAGAAGATTAGAAAGTACAATATCAGAGGTTGGTCCCTCTAATTGGTATTTCAAAGAAGGTGATTTCCCATGGATTTAAAAAAAAAGATGATATTTCTTTGGAAAAGGAAGTTATAATGGGTGTAAGGGTGTCATATTCATATGGGTATTCCCTATGGCACTACTTCATCGTGGAAGAAAATTTTTCAGGGTTGAAATTGCATGGCCATTTGAATCTTCTAAGAGTACGTATAATGTCAAAAGAATGATTTTATTATTTTTTATATTAATAAATTTTATCTCGTGTAGGGATCATTAAACATAAATAATTTTGTATATTATTGCATGTGTTTATAACTTTGTAGTGTCATTACCTTTTGTTTGTGTGTTGGTGTGTGAAATATGACTTCCCCAAGACCTTGGACATGCCATATCTAAATTATCTGCATTTTTACATTGGATCATGTAAAAGGAAATTCATGTGGCTAGCATTCCATGATGGCATGAAGAGATAGTTGAGATTGTCTGTATGTTGGAGAAGGAATTGCTGACAAGTTTCATGGACGTGCAACTTTATATTCTAATACACCTGGTAGATGAGGTTGAATTACATGTGGTGGTTTCTTGTCATTGGATGTTATTCCTAGAGAGGTACATGAAGAAATTGAAAGTTTTTGTTCAACAAAAGGGGAAAACCCAAGGGGTCTATGGAAGAGGGGTAAATATCATATGAATCTTTCTATTATTCAAGTGAGTACATCAAGAAAATCAAAAATAGACCAACTGTGGTGATTTGGGATGATGAAAGGGATGAAGAAAAAATAGAAGGGGAGCTTCTCCAAACAAATGGAAAAAAGCGCTTGATAAAGAGTAAGCGAATATTAATTTTTTAAATTTACACAAAGTACATATTCACATTGAACTTAAATATAATGTATATTTTTATCTCATGTGTACTATATGTTGGTTTGATTTCATCAGCGAATGCAACAAATGAAGCAATCAATAAATTCATTCCTTACAATTCTGAGGTGACACAACTGTGCGTTGCATTGTATGAAAAAAAGAGGATGAAATGGGATAGTGACAGGAAATAATTCAGATGTTTGAATGGTATAAGAGTGCCTTATCCAAATTATTTAAAAGAAAATATTACAATTATATGCCCCAACAGTTGGGTTTTTGACCAAGTCAGAGAGAAATACAGTGCAATCGGTCATTACCCGCGTGTTGAAGAGGATGTGCTAAACGTAGGGATTGGGTGCAACAACTTGGTAATAATATATTTATGTATATTTTAAACTTAATTATAATTTACCATTGAAATGTAACATCTATATTTCATATTTTAACAGTTGGTTTATTAGACACTTGACACTATGATTTTTTAAATTTTTATAGGTGCATTTTCTCCCATCTATGTGGGCATATGGAAACCATTTTCACACAAAAAATGCTGATGATGTACACACAATTGAAGACTGTGGAGTGGAAGTCGAGTTCGATCAATATATTTTAGCTAGCCATTATGATCAAAACCTAGCACGAGGGACATTAGGTTACATCAGAAAGATACAAGAGATCGTTGAAGTGGACTTCTACTCTTTCCAATTTTTTATTTTTAGGTGCAAGTGGTGGGACACCTTTGATCAAAATAATGTAAAGGAAGATCACAATAGTAGGCTGATATGTATCAACTTTAGAAATATGTGGGATGAAGCTATGGAGCCTTATGTTTTCCCAAAACACTCCAACCATGTGTTTTTTTACCCATATGTGTTGGATAGGGATTGGTGGTTTGTATTGAGACATTACCCTAGATCAAAACATATTTTTGAGAACAATAGTGTTGTCATGCCAAGCGAGATGGAAGATAATAAGGGTGATCATGAGAACAAAGAGTGATATGGTACATGTGTTATTTCATCATTTATGCTATTTAGCATGAGTTTTTATAAAGAAGAGGACTTAACCTTGTAACTAAGACTCTTTTTTTTTCTTCAAAACATTATAATATGTATTTTGAATTAATTGGTTTGAATTGTGTTAATATTAAAATCATTTCACTTGATAATTTTCAATTATGTTGATATTGAAAATAATGCACTGTATCAATTTATTTTTTTATGTCAATTCCTAAATTAATACAACTACTTGACTGCTTTAAATGTGTGTGAATGATATCTTCAAAATTAAAAAAATGTATTAATGTATGCTCTTATTTTTGGTACGTCAGATCATAATAAAATAATGATAATTCTAAACATCAATTTATTTGCTTTATTTTCTAAACCTTATTATGTTACAAAAACTCATATTCTAGATTTATTATTTTACAATTATTCATATTGATAAAAATTTAAAAATTATAATTTTACAATTATGGTAATTTAAAAATATGTACAGTATATAAGTTTACTTATGGTTGTTATGGTTTGAAATTGACAATTAATTTACAAATTTACAAATTTTACGATTTTAATAAAATTGAATCACGACAATACATACAATTAAAGTTAAAATTTTACAATTTCACAATATAATTACAATTACAATTTTACAAATATTTTACATACAATTACAAGTAAAATTACAATTACAATCAATATGCATACAATTACAATTAAAATTTTACAATTTTACAAATTTTACAATTTTAATAAAATTGAATGATGACAATACATACAATTACAATTACAATTTCACAATACAATTACAATTACAATTAAAATTTTACAAATATTTTACATACAATTGCAATTAAGATTACAATTACAATTTTACAATTTTACATACAACTATAATTAAAATTTCAGTTACAATTACAATTACAATTTTATAAATTTACATACAATATTTAGAGTTAAAATTACAATTACAATCACGACACAGACAATTACAATTACACAATTTTACCATTACCAATACATAATATTTAATAAATATCATGATTTAATATTAAAATAAGCATCACAATCATGATAACCTTCATACAAACCTCATATTTTAAAATACACATTGAAATTCGCTAACATCATTTAATCATCATGATCATGATCATCTAGCAAAACACAAGAATTGTATGACATCATCACAACACAAACATCAAATATACATCTCATGTCAAATAAATGCTATCACATACACATATATCTACAATCACATTAAATGAACATATCTAACATGATCTAACAATATACACATCATGATGAACACCAACATGTAAATTAAGTACATGAACATGAACTTAAAATACATGTAGTATATATATATATATATATAATGTCAAAAATATACAATTGTAATAGAACTAGATATAAATGTTTGTGGTACTACTTAAATATTATAACTAGTACTACTGGAGGCCTGCTCAGTCGATGGTGCAGCCTCATGCTCAGATGGATGACATGACTATTCACGAGGTGCCTGCAGATGACATGGTGCAGTCTACTCACGAGGTGCTTGTTGATATGATGGTGTAGTCTTCTCAGGAGGTGCTTGCTGATGAGTCATCGATGGTGCAACTTGCGCCTCAATGGATGGTACCTACGCAGATGGACTTGTCTGCTCAGGATCAAGTTCCTCCTTAGTTGATGGTCATGTCTTCTCAACACTAGGTTCCTGCTGAGATGGTGCAAAATTCTCAGAAGATGCATGTTGATCACAACTCGATGTTGGCTTCTCATCTCCGATGTGAGGTGAATGAGGATGAGGTGTAGTACTAAAATTATGATCACTCCCCTTATGATGATGATCATCATATGATTTTCTCTGTCACACATCTCCACGATGCCTATCCCTCCTAACTACTAGTAGTCTATAATATCCAATGATATGACACATAAGGGTCATCATATCAAGATGCATGTATCTCAAGATTTCTGTGAGCCTATGATAAGCTTCGATCACTCTGACTGTAGCAGGGCAGACTCCCTCATCAAGCAGGAGTTGACATAGTCAATCAGCCACCTACATCTTGAATCGGATGTCCAGCCTACGCCACATCCCTATGGGTATCTACACCTAAGGATCAGGTCTGTCACCCAAATCCGCCACCTTCGCAATCTCCTCTTCATGATCTACACCTGGATCATCCAATGGGCGTGGAATCATGTCCCCAACGAATGTGCCAATATCTACAAAATATATAGTACACAAAAATAATTAGACAATTTCATTAAACAAGTTAATAAAAAAAGTTAAATAACGTGTTAGAATATATTTTATTATATTTAATTAATTAAGACAATAAAATGAACCTATATTAATTTAAATAAAATACTAATATTACCTCTAGCATCTAGTGGCTAATCTTGTGTGAAGAGGATATTGGTACACCCACGCAAATCCAAACCCGCATACGGACAGGACACCATCATGAACGAGTGATCATCAGAACTGGCCATAAACTCTAGTGCATCACAAGATATCCTCTCCAGATAGTTAGAGTGGCCTCTCTTGGATATCATCTACATCCGTACATGAAACATTGGGCTATGAGGCTGCTGAAAAAATGTAGGCCTCATCTCTAGAAACCTCTCAAAAAATAAAAAAATAATTATGAAACAAAGGGGAAGATCGACCTCCCACATTCTTGAGAACGACATCTATCTAATTCTATACAAAACTACCGCAAAAAAATGGCAGACCATCTCACAAGTCATGGTGACTAGAATAAAGAATCAACATAAAATAAAAACGGTCAACTAATGCGATGCCAATCACTAGTATAGTGTGAAACGGTTGTAAGTAGTAGTGAGAGGAACCTCACCTTCTATGGAATAAACGAAGCAATGCGTAATTGACCACCAGATACTTGAAAATCTGCAGGTGAAAGTGTATCGTCCGTCATGTATCTCTGGAAGTATGCCAAGTAACTCCCTGCTGCATAAGAAACGTGGACATCTTGGAACTAGGGAAAATCCTGCCCTCTCCTATATAGGCAAGTAATAAAAATAGATTTCCTCCTCAATGGGTTTGTACCACTAGCCAGGACCAACCCATAAATCTTGTTAGTGGGCATCCAACTTGTAGATCAATTATCCAAATAACCTAATGTGCCACTTCAGGGATGTAGCCTCTTCATAGAACTTGAGGAGGCCTACCTCCCTTAGGAGCAACTAGGTGGGTGTTGTAATACGGTGAGGGTGAAAAAAATCTCTCCCTCTCATGTGCCTCCCATAGCTTAATTATGTTATAATGGTCCTCCATATGCTCTTATTGTTCCCTTTTCTCTCTCCGTTGATGTCATTGAATGATTCACATATTAAATAATTTTTTTCTTAAATGAGAAATTTATTCATATATATATAAATTTGTGTGTGTGTGTTTTATTGAAAAAAACACTCGGTGCACCCAAAAAAATAGTAATGAGTCAGATGATCTTTTGATTTGGTTGTTATGTGAATAGGTTCTGTACCACTCATGGACACTTGAGATATGTCATATTTTTGACCTTGTGATTGGCCTACCAATTCTTTTTTCTGAGATGGGAAAGGTTCCTTCAGCACAACTATCATTCCTAGGGTGCCTTTTAGAAGAAAAATTACTTCATAACAACAAGGGAAATCCTTAATGTAATTATCTTCATCACAAATAAGGCAAGATATTTAGGATTTTTATTTGATGAATCATGAGCATACAACTTTGGGGAATCATTTTTTTGTGTATCTTGCTTAACTTATATTTTACCCTTATTTTTACCTTTTGAGGATTTATTTGCTGTAGTAAATTGGAAAACATTTTCCTCTTGAGGTTTTACTAGGATTTGTTTGTTTGTTTGAGACATCAAGGGCTGTAGCAGCTGGATTAGATTTGGATTTTTTACATTTAGCTGGAGTACTAATAGATTTTTGAGTGACAAATCCAATAACACCATCAACATGTCTTCAATCTCCATGCCTGGAAAATGCAAGACCAGTTGAAGGTTGTGAGGCACCGGGTAGCGATTCATAGAACATGCGAGATTGTGAATAGACCAAATCAAAATATTGGGCATAGCCAATGGCTTTTTCTTTAGTCACAAAACCACCCATGGCTATGTATTTAGAAATAGGAGAGATGAATGATTTGGTAAACCATTTAGTCAAAAGTTGATCTAAGATGTCAAATTTGATGAGATGACGTGTGCATCTCCATTCATGGATCTGATCATAGATATAAGTGGAGGTCATATGCAACAAATTTGTTAAGAGATGGGTTTGAGTATCATACTAGACAAGAAATTGGAAATGAGTGAGGAAATCCATGACCAAAGAATTGAAATCATGGAGAGTACCTTGACGGGGATTGATGTACCACTTAGTGGAAGCACCCATCATAGTGTGTTGGAAAATATAAAATCAGATTGAATCATCGATCAAAGAAGTATAGGAACACCAAAGGTGGTAAGTCATAACAACACTTGAGGGTATTTGTTATGAAACTAGCTCCAAAAATATAAGAAAAGAGAGATAAACGCCTTAGAAATAAGCCACTTTTAGGGGGGAACCTCCTTTGTATTATATAAATGAACAATTCTTGGATGATACAAATTAAAAAACCTACTTCTATATATAAGAGTCCATGGGGTCACAATATAATCGTAGCCAACCTAACAATAATAATTTAAGGGCACAACAATAACAATATGGAGGTTACAAGGGTACAACAATAACAATAAGGGAATACACTAGTAATATAGGGACCTAATAGGTCCCTCTCCTTAAAAAAAGTGTTGTCCTCAATGCTCAAGTAGCTCTGGATGCTTTTGTATAAAATTATCATCCTCCCATGTAGAATATTCAATTGGTAAGTTCTTCCACTTGGTGAGATACTATGAAATTGATTGATTTCATAGCTGTTGAGTTCTTTTCTCCGTGACTACTTCAGGTTCCAATATGATTTTTCCTTCATCATCAAGTTCTATAAATATTGTTTGAACTCAAATTTTGTCACCTATAACCTTCTTTGAGCCTAAAACATGGAAATCATGATGCACTCGCAAAGAAGTAGGAAGCTACACTTTGTATGCCATAGTACTAATCTTTTGCAACACCTTGTAAGGACCATAGTACTTTGGCGATAATTTATTATCCTTCTTAGCTCACTTTAGGTACATTTGTTTATATGGTTGTAGCCACAAAAATACCCAGTATCCTATATCAAAACTTCTTTCACTGCGATGTTGATCTGCCTGTTGTTTCATTTGATTTTGCACCAAATTTAGGTTATCCTTTAAGAGTTGGAGAACTTGTTGTTGATGCTCGATGTGATATTCCACTGCTTGAACCTTAGAATTTTCTCTTAAATATGATGTGATGGACGGTGGATGATATCCATAAAGTTCCATAAATGGCATCATTTTTTCTTAAGTATGGAAGGAAGTGTTATACCACCATTCAGCCAGAGGTAACCACTTGACCCATTATGTTCAGTTATCAAATAGAAAACAACGAAGATATATTTCCAAACATTTGTTCACTATCTCATCTTTGACCATCGAATTAAGGATGATAAGATGAGCTATGAGCTAGTTGAGTATGTAAACAAGAAAATAACTTTGTACAAATTTTTCCATAAAAATGGGATCTTTGTTGCTTACAATAATCTTTGGGTTTCCATGTAGCTTTTGAATTGTTTCCATAAATGTAGTAGCAAATGTACTTTCTTTAAATGGATGAGATAATGCACAAAAGTGTGCATACTTGGTAAGTATATCAACTACCACCATGATGACACTCTTTCATTTGGATTTAGGTAAACTTGTGATAAAATCCATTGAAATATCCTCCCAACGTTGACTTGGAATGGATAAAGGTTGTAGAAGACTCGGGATCTTAATTGTCTCAACTTTATTTTGATAGCAAAACAAACATTCCACCATAAACTTTTTAATATCAAATTTAAGGCCATCCCAAAAAAATTGTGTCTTCACCTTGTGGTAAGTTTTTAAAAATCCCGAGTGTCCTCCTAAAGGAGAAGTATGCAATTCCAAAAGAATATATATATATTTTTTACTTGGGAATTATTACAAAGATATAAGCGATCTTTGTACCATAACGAATCAATTTTCCAACTAAATGTACAAGATGCACTAGGATCTTGCTGCAAATTTTGAATGAGTGTCTACGCTTCTTCATCCCTTTCTTTGGTTATCCAATTTGGTTGGATAATAGAAATGTCATAGAGAAATGCTTCCACCTCTTCATCCTTTCTTCAGAGTGCATCTGCAACAACATTTAGCTTCCCTTTTCTGTAGATGATTTCAAAGTCATAACCCAACATATTTGTGACCCATTTTTGTTTCTCTTCTGAAGAGTGTTTGTTCCAAAAAAATTTTAAGAGTATCATGATCAATTTTTACCTTGAAGTGTCTTCCCATTAGGTAAGTTCACCATTTATTTAGTGCATGTAGTATTGCCAACATTTTCTTCTCATAAATAGCTTTCTGAAAATACTTTCCTTTGATTAGACAACATTCAAAAGCAATGGGTCTTCCTTATTGCTTTAAAACAACACCAATTCCATTTTATGAGGCATCACATTAAAAAATAAAGGTTTTTGTGAATTTTGGCATAGCTAAGACCGGTGCTAGGAACATTTCCTCTTTAAGATGTTCAAAGGCCTTATTTGCTTCAGGAGTCCATGAAAATTCCTCTTTCTTCAATAATGTTGTTAGAGGTGCTGTTATTCTCTAATAATTATTAACAAACTTGCGATAATAATCTGTTAACAGGAGAAATCCTCGCAATTGCTTTATGGTTGTTGGGAATTTCCATTCCTTAATGGATTTAATTTTGTTAGGGTCTACCTTAACACCCTCGTGAGATACAATATGAACCAGATATTCCACCTGTTGTACTCTAAAGAAAAATTTAAAGGTTTTTTCATATAATTGTTTCACCTCCAGTAGTTTGAGCACCCTATCAACACGTTGAACATGATCATTCCAAGACCCATTGTAGATTAGTATATCATCAAAAAATAATAACACAAATTTTCTAAGGGTTTGAAAATGGAATTCATCAACCCTTGAAATGTAGAAGTTTCATTGATAAGGCCAAAAGGCATGACAAAAAATTCACAATGACCATCATGATGTGAAAATGTTTTTTTTATAATATAATTCTAATTTAATGATATCTTGAACGAAGATCCAACTTGGTAAAATAAATTTATCCATGTAATTCATCCAGTAATTCATCAATCATAGGAATGGGAAATTTATATTTAATATTTATCTTATTGAGCTCCCTATAATCCAAGAAAATGTGCCATGATCCATCCTTCTTGTGCACCAATACTACTAGACCAGAGAAATAACTTTGACTAGGTTGAATTATACCAGCCTCTAACAAAACTACAATCATACGTTCAGTTTCAATATTTTGGACATAAGGATATCTATAAGGCCTCATGTTTGGAGGAACACTTACTAGAATCAAATGAATAGAATGATAATGATCACGAATAGGTGGGAGGCCGTTGGGAGTTTCAAACACCATGGAATGATTGTCCGAGACTTTTTGGATATCTAGAGAAATATATGGTTTTGATGTTGGAGCTTGTAGTGAGCATAACTATTCAATTACGCCTCGTTTTTATTTCTTCAGAAGCTTTGTCATGACATTAGAGCTTATTATATTTCCATGCTTTCCTACAATACCCCGTAATTCGACTTCCTTTCCTTACAAAAAACATTTCAAGAAAAGTTCTTGAAAATTAAAACCTAACATCCCCAAATATTGTAACCATTGTACTCCTAGTACAACATCAGCACCTCCCATTGGAATCAAAATCATTGCACTATTCAATACATATTCCCCCATGGTTAGCTTGATATTATGGCATTTTTGAGAGTAATTTATAGTTCCTCCATTTGCAACCATCACTTGACATTCTCGTGTTGGTTATAGGAAGAAATTTGATTCCTTGGCTACCTTATAATGAATAGAATTATGGGTAATACCTGAACCAATCAACACTATTACCATTTTATTCTTGATATGTCCTTCTATCTTGAGAGTTTGAAGAGGGGTAATTCCTGACAATGCATTACATGATATGGTCAAGCTCATTTCTTCTTTCTCTAGGGTTGGTTCCTATAGTATATCCTCTTCTTTTTAAGTTTCTTTTTCATTTTCTTCCTCCTCTTCGCAATCTATGTAAAATAATTTCTTCTCAACACACTTATGTCCTTTTGTGTATTTTCTATCACAACTGTAGCAAATCCATTTTTCTCTTTTTTCTCCCAATTTTTGTGGTGTCAACCTTGTAGGTTGTGGAAGTCTAGAAGTACCAACACTTCCATATTTATAGATGTGAGTGGTAGGCTTCCTTGTCGCCATAATTTTACATTCAATTTTTCTTGCCAACTTGAAAGCCTTCTCCAATGAACCAGGTACCCAAACGCGAACCTCATCTTGGATGTTATCGTTTAAAGTCCCTATGAGGACATCAATACTATGTTCCTCTGGAATATTAGTTACTCTTATATTCAATTTTTGGAAGTCCTCAATGTGCTCCACCACTGAACCGTTTTTTTTGAGATTTCTCAATTGGCTAAAGATGTTGCTTCTCTTTATATCCTCATAATGTGCCATCATTTCCTTCGTAAAAATTGACCAAGTGATAATTTTTCTACGGGAGCAAAGGAATCAATACCATAGAAATATATTTTGTTTGAAATATAAATTTTCAATGCTTACCTTTTGTGTGTTTTTCACATTATTGAGATGAAAATATTGCTCCATATGTAGTATCCATGTTACGGGATCCTTGCCATCAAACTTCCTCATATCGATCTTTGCAATATGGTGGGTCTTCCATCCAACGTTCAAGTTTATGAAAGCACAATTAAAATTATTTTTTTCTCATCATGAGGTTTCCTTCACTATCTTTTCGCCATTAGGAATATTTCTTGTATCAACTTTCTTCAAACCTTCGATGTCTAATTTTAGATATTTCTTCATGTTTTCCATGTTTTCTTTCATTTTTTCATCGATCTTAGCTTCCATGTCATCCATCTTAGCTTTCTCCATGCCCACTTCATGCCATCCATCTTAGCTTCCAAACCATTCATCTTAGCCCTCCTTGCCCTTCTTCAAACCATCCATCTTATTTTCCATGCCTTTCTTCAAAACTTCCATGTCATTTTTGTTACGCTTATGATAGCGGTAGGTATTTGTTGCACTTGCTCTTGTAATTTTGATATATCATGTTGTGTTTTCCTCATCTTCATGATTTGTAGCCTTGTAAAGGCTTGACGGGTGTTGAATTATTTTTAGGGGGCATTTGTGGAACACAATATTGATATCTATTTTCAATTATCTCTTTGAATAAAATTCAAACTAATTTTTCAAACAAGATTTCATGTAATCTTTTGAAAAATAATACACTTTTTCTTGACGAGGAGTTAGATGTTGAAACTGAATTATCTCTATGACTGGATCTCTCAATCTCTAAAATTTGTTCCCAAAATAGCCCTCTAAATCTTCTTTCGAATGCCATAGGACTGACCTGATTTGGATTTCAAGGAACTTTTATGCCCAATCTCCCATGATGAATTAATTATGATTGGGCTCTGCCAGAGAGAATTTGTATGACTCACCACGTGTCATTGTTTCCCCCTTTGGCTCTAAAACCGATATATTGGAAACTACACCATGTTCTGCATCCACTTTTGCGGTAAACCCAATCACGCCGTTGGAGAGAGTTATTATGTTTTTCCCACTAGCCACCTCTTTGAGATGAATGGAGAGTGTGAAACAATCCTAAATTTCACGGATCATATTTGAAATTTTTAACAGGAGGTTCCACAAGATTCAACTTCCCACTATAAAGATTTCAAATTTCTTCAAACTTCATAGAGAAAATTACAAGTAAAATTCGCATGATGACCTATTTTAGTTGAAATTTGGTAGCCTAAAAACCATAACTTACCGTACTCCATATCTCCAAAAAGTTACAAACCAAGAGATGAAATTTTTCCAGAGGTTCCTCAGATTTCGGCTTCTCAGGTCAGAAATTTCAGTCTAACCTCTTACAGAAAAAAATTTTATTGCTAAAATTTCACGATGACCTATTTGGAGTAGCGAAACCCTTGAATCCGCAGTTACTATACCAAATAAATATGAAAGAAACTTCAAAAGAAGAAATAGAGATCAACGCTCATAAATTAGCCACTTTGAGGTGAAACCTCCAATACATCACATAAATGAACAATTCTTGAATGATACAAATGACCAAAAACTCCCTTTCTATATATAATCCTAAACAAGACCTAACAATAACAATGTAAGGGCACAATAATAACAATATTGGGGTTATAGAGGTACCACAATAACAACAAGAGGGCTACACCAATAACAATAAGGACTAAACTAGTAATATAAGGACCTAATGTATCTCTTAAATAATTAATTTTTAGTATGCATAGGTGTGTTGTGAAAGTAAACCCACCATGGTTTATGATGAGAAACACACCGTATAAAAGATCCGCAAAAAGCCTCCATCCACAACCTCCTAGAGACCTCCACTACAACATATATCTAGGATATTTTTACAAGGGATTCCTCAAAAATATCCACTAGAGGGTCTTTTCTCAGAGTCCATCTTCAAGACATGAGTGAAAATGAATATCACATATGTAAATAAATAGTAAGTACATAGAACGTAAAGGCCACAGAAAGAGTCTCGATAAAGACCGACAACTTAACTAAATGAAGAATAATTTGCACTTCTTAATATAAAAAAAAATAACTAAGAGTCATATGAGAAAGGAGAATTATTCCAAAAGTATTATGGGAAAATTAATAATATATAATAAAATTTATTATTTATATGTATATATGTAATATATTATATGATAAAAATGCTTATCCATAATATGTATAGATCTTATATTATATTAAAAATTAATTAAACTATGTAAGAGAATAATAAAATAAAATAAATTATGTATAAAGACTCATTTAAAACTAAAAAGAATTTTTAAATGCAATGTATTATATATATATATATATATATATATATATATATATATATATATATATATATATATATATATATATATATATATATATAATAAAGTTAGATTAAATTATGTATAAGGGATATTTATAAACTAAGGCAAATTCAAAATGAAATATCATATTGGTTTAGAAAAATAACAAATATGTAATGTATTATAATTATATATATATATATATATAATAAATTTAGATTAAATTGTGTATAAGGGATATTTTATAAATTTAACAAATTCAAAATGAAAATATCATATTATTTAGAAAATAAACTTTTCAAAGGAAAATCATTTTACAAAATACAGATAAGGAAACTCTTGAGATAAAAAAGACCCTAATAATATTAATCGAGATAATAACCTTGATATCAATAAAAACTAGTGGCCCCTTCTAAAACACTATAAATTAAACTGAATCTATCTCCCTTTATCCTTCCTTCAATTGTTTTTTTCTTAGCTCCTTTATATTTTAATCCTTCTGCCTTTCTTCCTCTTTCTTTCTTCATCTTCCCCTCCTCCCTTATCCCCCTATCATTTCATTTTGCATTTATCTTAAATTTGGCTATCTATATATATATATATATATATATATATATATATATATATATATTTATTTATTTATTTATTTATATATATTTATTAGTCTTATATGATCTTTTATATATATAATCTAATTTTATTTTTATTATATAATATATTACATATATACCTATAAATAACTAAATTTATTTAATAATACTTTATTATATATAATTATTATTTATATAATATTTATGTACTTTATATTTTATTTATAGTATTTTTTTATTTGATTTTTTTTTATTAATAACATAGTTATCAATCAAACGAGAATTTTACCGATTATTTGTTTTTTTCGTAGCAAAATAATTTGTTTGATTTTTATGTTAATTCCAATACACTTTTTTTTATATACATTTTTCACACTTCAAATTTTTTTTAGTATCAAGTATGCATATTTTTTTTTAAATGTTAGTAATTTTCATGTTAATTTTGAAAAGTGTTGATGCAACATCAATCGTTTTTTAAAGGGTTTGTGTTGGTAATTTCTTAAATTTCTTTATGTATAAAGTATGAAACATCTTTTAAATGTTATGATTTTCATGCTCATTTTGAAAATGTTGATGCAACATCAATCCTTTTTTTTAGAGGGCTATTTTAACACTTTGAATTTTTCAATGCATAAAGTGTGGATAAGTTCTTTTAGATGATAGTGATTTTCTATCTTCGTATTTGAACAAGATCAAGATTGTTTTTAGGAAATTTTTACACATTAAATTTTATGATCTCAAGTATCTAATTTTTTTTTAAATGTTAATTTATTGAATTATTTTTCAAGTTCCTCTTCTTGTTTTTCGTTTAAAATGTTTTTTTTAAGGTTTTTCCAAAGCCATGTTTTTTTTTGTTTTCTTTATAATGTTTTTCTATAATGATTTTTTCTTTTTCGCAAACTTAAAAAAAAAACTAATAATATTTAATATTTTGACGTTAGCATTTTTTTAGATTTATATATCGTTAGTTAATACTTCAATACACATAAAATAATTGCCATTGAAAATTTAACAATTTTAGACACTCGACAAAAATACATCAAGCCATATAGATATAATTAAAAATAATTTTCTTCTAAATTTTTCTATTAAAAAAACGACATGTTAAATAACATATTGTTATGAAAAATTTTAACACAGTTGCAAAAATTTTTAAAATTACAAATTTTTAAAGTTATATATAAAAATGATGACATTTTTAGATATTAAAATCATTTTTTTCCAAAAAATAAAATAAAAAATCAAATAAAAATTTATAAAAAGAAAAAAATTGTTACAAAAAATAAATCATGCAATTCAGAAAAATAAAAATACATCTAAATTAAAAGAGAAAACAAAAATAAAAAAAAGATATATAAAAAGGCAACCATTAAAAAAATAAAAACAAATACCTTTCAAACAAATAATAAATAAAAAACATTAGAAAACACATTAAAAACCTTTAAAAAAACATTAAAATTAAAAGAAAAGAATAATAATGATTTAGATGACATCAAAAAAATAAAAAATTTAAAAAAATTACAAAAAAAAATTTAAAAATTAACCCCAAGAAGAACAAAATTAGAAATAAAATTATTTAAAGGAAAAGATTATTTATTTTTCTAACATGTATATTTTTTTATTTTTTATATTTTATATCTCGTTTTTCAAAATGTAAATTACTTAACTTAAGTCATAATTTAAAAACAATTTTATTAATACAAACATATACTTAAAATAAGTATATAAGAAATAATGAGACTAATATTAATATATATATATATATATATATATATATATATATATATATATATATATATATATTCAAAAATTATGTTAGAGAAGAATATAATGAAAATTATTGAATTTGATTTGTTTTTTAAAAAATTGGCACATAATCACTTTTATATAAAAAATGTCTTCTATAATGCATAAAACCAAAATATATATAAATCAATAAAAACATTTCTAGTCAACATATTTTCATATGGGACAACAATGACCAAACCTCAAATTCATAGCCACTTCCCACTCTTTGATTTAAAATCTGAAGGCAGTGCACTGTTTATTACCTCTTAAAGCGACCATGCATTGTTTTGACCATGCAGGATATTCCGTTATATGTATCAAAAGAATAAAACACTTTAGGATTTTCCAAAGGTTTATTTATTTCTTTCCTTTTAATCGTAGCTAATCGATTCCGTTCTAGACCACATATAGTCCTCTCCTCATTACTGTATTTGAATCGCAGATATACTGTACCCTATATGGAAGAAGGCATCCATAATGATTTCATTTTTGATAAATCTCACATCCGCGTATTCTCTCAAGTTCATCTTTCATTTTCATATATTGAATTATGTCCAACAAAGCCACAAATTCCCTCAAAACCATATTCAAACACCTCTAATTGGTGGCGTTGATGTTTTACCTCATTTCCATCCTTCGTTAGTGCTGTAATTTTCATTTCCCTTTGGCCATCAATGATAAGAATCTCTCTTCCATATTCACTTAAGGGTCTACCTAATTTTTTAATTGCTCCACTAGGTCATGCAAAAAAATTCACTCACTAATGGTAGCCCTAGTCATAAAACCTCACTCTCCCTCAAAACTACATTTGCCGGCCCACTTCCATGTCTTTCTAAGTATAAATTAGTCTTGGAAAGTTCATTTCACTATGTCATTATGTTAGTAAAAATCAACATGAAGTATGGTCATTCGTAATCCATTTAGGTCACTAGGTTTTATTTTTCAAGGCTCAACAATACTCCATTTCATTCAATAAGGTCAGCAAAATTGTGAGAGTGATTGAATAATACTTCATATAATTTAATAGAATATTTACCAACATTAAATATTATTTTAAAGGTTGCAATTAAGGTTTCAAAGCATGATTTTCATAAAAGAAATGTAAATTTATTCAAAACGAGATATAATCTATTTTTATTTTTTATGTAATTTTTATGCTCATTATATGTAATAAGTATTGTCCTAAGTCACAACCTTACACTCATGCCAAACTGAAGATAATCAAAGTCAAATTGTAAAGAGTGCCAAACTCCAACACAATCAACCAACATCAAAGAATAAAATCAAAGTGAAAATGGTATTCAAGAATGTTTTCAAAGGTGAAATGAAAACTCATTCAAAAGGTGCAAAACTCAACAAAATCAACCATCAAAGAATAAAATCAAAGTGAAAATGGTATTCACAAATTTTTCAAAGGTGAAAAGTGGGTTTTAAATTAAAAAGATAAATTTCATTCAAATTTAAAGCCTTCATGACATCAAATTCAAACTCATTCGTCTTCCTACCATCTGAGCACACTATAAGAGGGTGAAATTTTGAATTTCTAGGCAAACATTTGCAAGAAACAGAGCATACAACACACACTCTCTTCTACCACGGCACACTCTCTTCTACGAGGCCACACTCTCTTCTACCAGTGAACGCTCTCTTCTGAGGGGCAAACTTGAACAAAAAATCCTTAAACACATTCAAAATGAAAAAAATCACTTCCAAAGATTCATCAACCTTCTAATGACTCCATAGCAAGGAGTAAGAGCTAATGCCATAATTTATCATCTCCATCAAGTTCATGTGTTTGGTGTTGTGAATTTTGTTTTAGAATTTGGTGTTTAAAATCGTTTGAAAACCCTATTATCTCCCATCGCACTCTTAAATTCCCCAAAATCACATCTCCCTACACCTTAATACCTTTCCTACATTGAAAATACCCATTCCTAAGCCCCTATATTACCAAATTCCCTTCTCGAACTCTTTTTCCCAAAACCTCGAGCCCCAGGTGCTACAACTACCTAGTCTCCTAATCCAAACCCGTAACACTGCCTTAAAATTTCACCATATCACTACTCCCTATCCCCTTTCCCATTTCATAAATCCCTAGCATCATCTCCCTCTGGGCCTCCATTTCTCATTCCTCATTCCTAAGACCACTTTCACCATCATCACACTCCTTAGGGTTTTGACTTTTAAAACATCATGGTAGAAGAAGATAAAAAATCATACAATGAGGGGAGAAGAAACATAGGCTAGTTGGCCACATAGAGGGGAAAGAATACTCGTACTTGATCCAATAGGTACTGCTGCAGCTTTTGGCATCTCCGTGGCAGTGATATTTAAAACACGTTGTGTTTTGTGTCCTTGAACAAATTCATAGTGATCCAACACCATGCCATGTTGACTATGCTTTTCATCTAATCTCCATGACAACCGATTTACCTAGCTGGTGTCACCTTTATTGTTTCAACCGCCATCATTTCAGCTTCTACCTAGATCCCAAATGTTGGGGAGAAATGGTTCAAGCATAGTGAATTGGAGGAAACTACTTTGAGCTCTCTACAAAAACTGGTAGTATAAGAATGAGAAAAAGAGGTTGTTTCCTTCCTACCCTCTTGGATGACATGCACCAATGATGTAAAGATAATCATGAACATTTTCCCCATGTGAAGCTAGATTTTCATGATTTTGCCACCTATCACATCTAGCTCTTAATGCATTTCACTAGGGTAAAGATGTCAACATACCCTTACCACCTTTTCAGAACACTGATAAGATGGCACTTATTGTCCAAAAATGGGAGAAGGAACATCAAATGTGAGAAGTATTTTTCATCATTACCTTATCAAAATCATAGTCCTCATCATCTCAATGACCTAAAATTGTATGAGCAATTTCATAGCCACAATGATATATTCGTAGAGAAATTATCAACATGGACAAAATGTCACTTCATCTTCTGAGTTGTCCACTTTCATCCCTCCATCTCACCCCATAACACATTCATCATCATTAGACAAATTTTCACCCATTTCACCTCCTTTATCTCCATATCATTGTGACATTGGATCACCTAGCAGATTGAGGTCACTCGAGCTCAAGAGGGCTAATGGTTTGAGGCTGTTTTCCCTTTCCAAAAACCTACCGTATAGGTCATAAGTATGTTTTTCCACACATAGTGGAAGGGGGCCATGTCTTCTAAATCAAAAAACAGTAGACAAAGGCAAAGAAAAGGTTATTGAGGTAGAAAGTTTGCACAGAGATTAGACATGAAGAAAACCTCATGAGGGCCGAGCATGATTTTGAGCTGTTTACCTAGATGAGGATGAATATGATAAAAATCACTAGTGTATTCATCAAGGGAAAGGATTTCAAGATTAGAGAGCTCCAGACTAACCCTGAAGGGGACAGCCATTGATTTCTTGAGAAAGAGAACTAGTAGTTTTAAAAAGGCATACCATCGATGTGAGGGGCAAAATTCATCACTACTTAAAGGCAGTAGAAAAAGGCCAAAGTTATGCTAGATGAGACACTTGAAAAGTATGGGGTTTCCCCGATGAACAACATGAAAAAGCACCAAGAGAAGCACCAAGGACTAGAGGGCTAGCAGCTCTAGCTCTAGAAAGACACAAAGAGGTTGAGCTTGCCGATTAGCTAACCCTAAAGTTGTGGTAGGGTTTCTATCACATAATAAAGGTGTCACGGTGCAAGATCACCAAATTTTTGGGAAGGAATGACATCTTGGAACAATTTTCAGCAAATAACAATAAGACAAAAAATGCGGAAAGTTAAAGATGGCATTAGGGAAGAAAACTTAAAGTGTCTACGAGATTACTGTCAGCGTGGAAAATTTATATTACAAACCGAACGTTCTCTTCAAAAGCGTCTAAAGAGCAAAAAGATGATAACATGAGAGATCTCACACCCCGCCCCTTTTTTATCATTCCTCGAAACCAAGCATCACGTGCGTCTTATGATGCTAGAATCACGTTAGAGGATCACTATTGAAGGAGGAAAATTACAGAGGTCTCTTTTAACTATGAAGACCCACACAACATTAATAGGGATGGATACCAGATCGTTGACAATTGGTGGCCCTAATTCGGCATATATGCTCCTCGAGTTCACCTTCTCCCCAAGTATAGTATCTTAGGTTTGCTTCTCTTCCAAAATAATTTAGGTTTTATCATCATATTGAATTATTTACTCTTAATAATTATCCATTATAATTAATTATTTTTTATTTTTATTAATAAAAATTGATTAATTAATAATTATTATGAATATCTTATTTAATTTAAAAAACTTCATAATTAGAAATAGATTTATTAAGATTAATTTTCATAAGATAAGAATTTATAAAATTATCAAAGATAATAAATTAAAATTAATTATAATAATGATTATTAAAAATAAAGAATTAAATTAATTATAATAATAATTATAAATATTTATTAACACTTATTTTTAATAAGTAAGTGTTATTATTAATTCATAAACTATTATTCATATATTTCTAATTTATTGATTTTAAATTTATAAAATTTTATTAATAAAATTATTAATAAACAATAATTATATATAAATAATAATTATTAATATCGATTAACACTTAAATCAAACTCGATTAAATTTTGTTGCTAGAATCGGCGTCGCGCTCCGGTGGCGCAACGGTTTCGTGATTGTTGCTCCCGGTGACCCACCGTGCACATGGCCTCTCCGAGACCATCCTAGAGGCAACCCCTCCCTCTTCGATCAAGCCCAATCATTCTTCGCTCTAATCGCTCTTTATATCCTCCCCGCCGCCCCCCACGGGTGATCTCAAAATTTGTTAAGAATATTGACGTATCCAGGACGTCTTCTACCTCCGACTATCCTCATGCATTGCGGCCCTTTCTCTATATTAGAAGCGACCTGGAAGCCGCTCACTATGTTAAGTGGACATCTATGAAGATCGGTTTCAAATGGTTAGAGAATAACTAGGTAGACAAGATCGTTGGGAAAATATCTATCAAGCTTTGTGGCGTAGGTTATTTCACCTTTCACTTCGAAACAGCAACAGACAAGGATTCAATATTCCGAAATGACCCTTATTTTGATGTGCTACTGTGAGGGCTCTGCTCAATAAATGGACGTCGTCCTTGATCCAAAAATTGATGTGTTAAAACACTCGTCCTGTTTGGGTGTCGCATCTCCCCTTACATTGTTGGGGGGATGACTCTCTATTCGTGCTATCGAAATTTCGTTGGAAGTTCATTAATCGAAGTGAACCAAGAGATAACATGCACCTCAGGCTCGAATTTGTCAAAGTGGATCTGCAAAGGTCTCCGAAGAGATCAAGCTCAAATTTCGACAATTACACTCATATTCGCAACTTGATTATGAGAAAACCTACGTAAATGCAAGGTATGTCATGAATATGACCATTTTTCTAACAAACGTTCTAAATTTATTAATATTGAAAAAATTAGATCCACACACACACAATGGGAAACCATAAAAATAAGAAGATCTTCAAACCCTAGAAGCACCGATAATCCTTCAGCACCCACTCGCGCTCCTCCCAAAAAATCCTCCTCCATCCCTCCTCTCATCCCCCAACCCTCTAACCCTCCCATCAACTTGTTGATCTTCCTCCTATCCCTCCCTCAATCGCCTTGCAGCCCTCGCAACCCCTTTTCCTCCCTAGCCCTCCCCCCCGAAGATGACCCTCTTCTACCGTCCTCTATTCCTAATTAGCCCTCTTCCTCATCTCTCTCCCTCTGTCTTGATCCCCCCTCCTCTTTTCTTCTCGATCCCTCCTCAAATTTCTATCACTATAAACTATGAAAAAGTATATGGAGTCACATTGGAAATCTCTCAAAAAAAAATCAGAAAGGCCGAAAGGGAAGTCATCAAATAATCACAAAACATGAAGCTTCCAAAATAATATAGCCTTTAACTTAGAACCTATTGAAACATACATTTTAGGAAACTACAAAGAATTAGGCCAAAAAGAGCAAGGAGGAAGGCAAGCTCATGCTCGCATTACAAATGATGAAAGCCCTCTCTTTGAACCGTAGCGAAGCTAGGGAACCCCTCCAAAAACCTTGTACTCTAAGAGACCTAATGAATCAATAGGAAGCCGATATTATCCCCCTCCTTCAAGAAACTAAACAAGGAGATCTTGACATGGAAACTATTACAAGCATAATGTAAGAATCTGCGGGCACCTATTTAGAATTCAGAGGAGCCTGGAGCACTGACACTATTTGGAATCAAAGCATTCAGAAACAGTAAAAGAGCCGTAAAACACAAAATCGGGATAAAAGTAATCTTACAAATCATCAAAGAGAGCATTGAGATCACTATTTATAACATTTATGGACCCAATCGCTCATAGGGATAAAGAAGTCTCTGTTGGAAGTCACTAAAAGATGATATTGAAAATGATGATAGCAACAATATCATCATAGGAGGTGACTACAATTTAATCTTTGCATGAAAATGAAAAAAAGGGGGTGGAAGTTTCTAACCTAGACCCTAGGCTTGAAATCATCATTCAAGAACATGATTTAGTTGATATCATTCCTAAAATCACAACACACCCAGAGTAACCATAGAATTGGAGGGGGAAACATCATAGAGCTTTCTATCAGCCCTCAGGGCTATCCCTCCCTCTCGTACTCCGCTATAGGCTCCAACAACATCCTTCTCCACTTCCTATGATCACTATCCTATTACTTCTTCCCCTTGGTGAAAAACCTCTCACCCCCCTCCTTCAAATACAACCTTCGTGGAGTGGCATCCTTGAAGCAAGGAAATAGTGCTAAGCACCACAATAGCATGTAGAGGATTCCCTCATATATTTGGGAACCAAGTTTAAGGGAAGGTCAGTAATGGCCTTTAAATATTGGGCAAAGCTCCACAGAAAAGGAACCTTATAAGATTAAACATAAATAAAAGAAAATGTGGAGGTTGTCCATAATACAATTGATACCTACATGGGATGAGCCAAGACCAGATCAAGAAAATACTGCCATCGGCAATTATAGAAAATCACAGGAAAGAAGAGGAGAAGTGAGGATAAAATCTAGAAATTGTGGCTTTAGGGAGGTGATAGAAACACCCTTTCTTCCACAAGCAAGCTATATGTGTGAAATACATTAAATAACATATCTCCACTTTGCAGACAAAGAAGAAATAATCTAAACAAAACATCAAGAAGATATAAAGTTTCTTCAACAACCTATTACAGATATGCTCACCGAAATAGCCGAGCTGTGAAGACTATTTGGACCTCCAAGCCATCTTCCAAAAATGATCATGGAGGAGATCAACAACACTATGAAAAAATATATAAAGAGATCGTGGTCTGTGGGGTGGCTATGGTCCCGCATCCGTACAAGGCTTCAAATCCCGATGGTTTCTCCATAAGTTTCTAAAGGACCTACCTGGGACTTAAAAAGTATCTAACCAAAATGATACACAAGGAAAGACAGTTAGTGGTTCTCACTCAATTCGACCTACCTTTCTCTTATCCCCAAAGATAATTGTCCCTCCTCCTTTCATATCCAGACTCTGGCCTCCTCCAACTCCTCTTTACAAATTATCACTCAAAACTTGCCATGCACCTTAAGCCCCTCCTCCCCAATATCATCTTAGAAAATCAAGGAGGCATTTTATCTCTCAAAATCTAGACTCCATCCTCTTTCCAATGTTTATCCTTAGCAGATGATGCACAATGAAAAACGCTGTGCCTGCTCGATCTACCCAATGACTTTATAGGCTAGACACTCCTTCCTCTTCTCGTTTCTTAGAAAATTGGATTCAACAATGATTTCATATCCCTATCAAAGCTTGCATTACTAGTACTTGGGTTTCTCATAAATGGCAAGCTCTGCAACCTTCTTTCAATCCTCCCATGGTCTCAGTGTGGGATCTAATTCTTCTCCTCTTCCTCTTCATCCTTATGAATCCTTCAATAGGCCTTTGATCAATAAGTAAATATTTAAGGCCATCACTAGAATTCAAATTTGGCAATGGGGTCAAGAAATATGAACTATTCACAACTCTTCATATGACACTTCTCAATGGCAGTAACTCAGATAATTTCTCACATATTTAAATCTCTCCTTGACAAGTCTATTCTTTATCTACAATGAGTAAAATATCTAAAAATTCTGTATTTATGGGTGGAACGTAACAAATCAAAAAACCATCACAACATAGTCTGAAATTTTTATGTCTCTTACAAATTGAATCGGGATCATTTCAATTATCTAGGTATGCCAATAAATGTTAAATTTTAAGTCCTAAGTATTGAACATTACAATAGATAAAATGAAAAGAAGAGTGCAGCATTGGGGATATTATTGGATAAACTTAGTTAGTCCGAATCATCCTCCTCAAATCTTCCCTTCATCTCTCTCTATACGTCCATTTCTACCGCTTCACGCTCCTACCAACATTCATCTCAAATTTGGAAGCAATTTTAAGGGCATTTTCTTTATGGCAGTGGGAAAAAAATGAGAAGAAGAAATGCAATCTCAATAAGTGAGACAACCTGCATAGAATTATGAAAATTGAGGGCTTGTAATTCACATTCCTAAACTCCTAAACAACGCCTTTGGGGGAAATATTGTTTTTTCATTGGATTAGTGGACAAATGAAACATGGTGGAAAAGAGTCCTTAAATCCGAATATCTTCGCCTCCCCTGCATAAAACTTTCGATCATGACATTCCAAACCCACTGTTTCCAACTGGTCCTACGCAAGAAAGATATCCCTTTCTTAATTCAAAACCTCTCCAAAGTCTCCACAAGGGGAAGCAATGCCAAAATCAAAAGAATGATAGACAGTGACACAAACTCCCCTTTCTGAAAGGGCCACAACCCATCAAATCCTTTCACCTCTTATTCTGACTAAATTTTCTATCAAATATCAAAATGGGATGAGAAGAATATAAATTGGATCGGATGGAATTTCCTTCCTATTCCTCCCTCTTTGGAAGAAGATATCTCAACCTCAAAGTCCTTCTCCACGGTGTTGCACCCTTGTTGAAAGGAAGTATGGACAAGTTTCATTGGGATCCCCGGAAATGTATACACCATCAAAGCAAATTTAATCTAAACTGATGAAATATAATCTGTTATTTCTCAATGTACAATATGGAAGCCTATTTGGAAGTTGGAATCCATTCTAAGGATAAAAATGTTTATTTGGACCCTGGCCCAAAGGCAAGATCTTAACGTCTAAAACTTCAAAAAGGGTAATAGTGGCTCACATGCTCAACTGCCAATGTGAAAAAAATATATGGCTTCACCTCTTTTAAGTGTCATTTCAGGCTCAATGGCCGGAAAGGTCTCACACCGTTCTCCCGCATTCAATTAGACCCCATTACACCACTTCTCGATTTGATAAAAACTTGGAGAAAAAATTATCCATCGTGTAAGGAAACAGACATAGCCAGAAGGTTTTGGGACAGTCTTCCATAAGCTCCTCTATATGACATGGCTCGCCATAAATAAGATGATTTTCAATGATAAAAACCTTCTTCGGAAACCGTAATAAGACATGGAGCCTCACCCTTGAAACCATTATTTCAAAAGCACCAACAATATCAACATCAATGACCTTCGAGTGGAATAAAGGAATGTTTTGGGAAAGCTGGATAGTCCTTGGATATTCGAACCTTCTATTCATTGAATATCAACAAACCGAAAGTCAAAATATTCGACTAAAAGTTAACAATTCATTGAATGGTCGAATATTTTTCTGGGAACAACTCTCTTTCTTGATGGTGCCGAAATTAAACTTACTCTATTGGAGCAGAGGCTTTATAAGAAATGAAAATTGAGAGTGCTACCTTATTTTGAATGTATCTGCCTCTCTCTTCAATAATAAAGCCGAAGCTTATTTCTTCAAGGCCTCTAATTTCTAAAAGTAGCAACATCAACAATGTAATGGTGTTTAGGATCCTTGTATTAACACGCATGATGATTAAAGACCTCCCCATCCCCAAATACTGATCTCTGTTGCATCTATAATTAGACATCTTATCTTGTCCAAAGACAGAAAGAGATGAGTCCTTCCATCGGCAAAGCAAGAGGAGAACAAGTTTTGCCGACAATCCGGCAAATCAAGCTGTGCAACAATAGCCGGAAAATCCATAGCAATTATGTTCTATATTTTATCTTCTGCCATGATCTTGATGCAACAAGAAAATATACATTGTTGGATCTTCTGCAAATGAAAATTCACCCCTACTCACCTCTCGTATATCCTTCATCTCCATGCACGCATCTTTATCTCCTGCCCTCGAACCTCCTCCATTTTCCCACCTCCACCGCGCTATTTATTTCCCTGCTCCCTCTTTTGTTGTCCCACCTCCTTCCATGACATTCTCACCACCTCCTTTTTTGGTTATCTCCCTCTCAGACCGGGTCCATCCTTCCTTGTTGGCCACCCCTACTGCGGCACTCTCATCTCCATTCACCCCTCCTCGCCCTCCTTCTACCTACCTTCCATCCTTGTATCCTCTCATTGACCGGCACACACACCCTCCTCACCTCCACCGACCACCTTCCCTTTCCACCACATCATGGCGCGCAATGAAGATTGTTTTCATTGCATGCACCTTCAAGCCAAAATGGAGAAAATTCATTCTCAACAAAGATTTTTAGATGAAAAGAAGAAGCAGACACGAATCTCCTTCATCATAGGCATCGTCGCCTCCGGTAAGTCACTCAATTATCTCTCCTCCAATCATTGTCGCCTAATCCCAGAAGAACCCATTCAGACTTCTCAAATACATCCTTGAGAAATTATCACTTCCAAGTCTACTCAATAACCTTCGTAATGCCAATACGAAGGACAACACAAATGCATCAATCATACCAATAAGCATTGATCGACCTTCTCTATCCTTCCTTCTCCTCGCATAAGTATTTTAAGTTTGTTCTTCTTATCGTTTGCCCGAATATATTTGAAATATATATTTCAAAGGACATCCCCGAACAATGTATTCAAAGAAGGAAGTTTATACTTGTGGTTATACCGTCTCTCATCAATAACATTAGATGTGTCATTAAAAATTTCTTACTTTTTTTAATATAATATAGCATCCATCTTGTTAAAAAGTATATATATATATTATTAACACTTATTTTTAAAAATAAATGTAAATATTAATTAATATACTATTATTTATATAACTATATTTTATTGAATTTTATTAATTATTATTTGTTAAATTACCATTTAAGGTTTAGGCCTAGAATTGAACCTTGTAATTAAATAAATATTATTATTATCAAATTAAATATTATTATGTTAACTCGTTAATATAATTAAAGTTAGTTTTAAATTTATATTAAAACTTTATTAAAACTATTAAATTTAACTTGATAAAATAAATAATACTATATAACTCTTAAAATTATTAAAATTTATTAAAATCTATTAAAATTAAACCTGGCTAATAATAATTAATTTTTTTTTAATTATCTACCGCTCGCTCCTTCTCCCTTCCGTGTCACTATTAATACCTTTACCTTTTGTTCTTTCTTTCAATATTCATTCCACATCTTGTCCCTAAGATGGATCCCCATTGGGATTTGAAATGGCTACCTATTGTTTTACAACACCGTGATAATCTTCGAGTTCTTTTATAAATGAGAACCAATGTGTTTCGAAAACCATAATCCTAAATGATCAACTTGCCATAGTGTTCAATGAAAATAGAGCGTATTTTCTGATAGAGCCAATAAACATTTTGAGAAGATTTTGCAAAGGCTAAAAATACAATGAACTATTGAGGTATGAAGGTCAAACATCATGCTCTTAAGGAGAAAATTTCACGACAAGCTCAAAAGAGCCAATGCAAAGGTTGAGGTTTTGACCATGCCGGAGGAGAAAAGAAATTTAACATACTTTGAGTATAACACCCCAAGTTTAGACACATCACTGTTTGTCATTATTTCACCAATTTTAAAACATTTTTGGTCATTTTTCAAAACTGAAGCTTCTTCTCTATTTCCATGGTGAGTGTCATATCAAAAAACTACCACATATAAATGCCCTAGATGATGCGTACTTTTTAGAAATCCAATGGCCAAATAGGAGACCACCAATGGATTCATAATGATCAATACATGCACCCCGTAAATTTTATATGGTTTTGGAGACAACCCATGAAAAGGGCAAGAAACACCCTAAAATCATGTTTCTGCCTTACGGTATTTTCCACGTTGTGAACAAAGTATTCTTGGGAGATTGAAGTTTTGAAGGTAGGAAAATGACCTTCATTTTGGAAACCTAAGGGAGATCGAAAACTAGACTTGAAGTGGACTTCCAACATGCTACATTGGAGCTAGTTTGGACACTGTGAAGTCATCAAATCCAAATTTCTTCAACAAAGAGGGTACACTGGCTACAAGGAGGACGCACTTGACCATTTCCCTAAGTTTTTTCAAATTTCTCCTTCCGTAATTTTGACTTTACATCGTAAATTAATTTTTTGCCTATGTAATTGATCATGGTAAATGTAATTATTCTTAAGTGTATAAGTTACCTAGGCAGATTCATTGCAAAATTTGTCATTAAGCCAAACGAATCCGCCTGAATCTAATTAGGAGAGTCATTTGTACCTTCACACCTGTACTGTACCTCAAAATGTTGTGTATCTCTTCCTAACGTCATGGATTCGACCTTGAAGATGAGTGAATGTTCTTTGATGTATATATCTTACCTTTATTCAAACTTCTTTGTAAGCTGAAATATGCTCTGATGCTGCATGGACTCGAAGGACTATTGTACTCAGCTTAAGCTGCTTAATAAATAAGAGTTGCATTATTTTCTAATAAGTGGTATGATGTTAATCAATGTTTTTCCTTCAATTTATATATGCTATAATTTTATCTTATTATCTATCTCGTATCTCTCTTGTATTATATATTTCTGGGTTGATAAAAGGTATACATGCTCGCTTCGCGTTCGTTTAGGGAAAGTTATCTTAATTTGTCCATTTTCCCTTCCTCTATGAAGAAATATATTCCATTATCTTTCCTAGCACCTCACCAAAGATAAAACCATTCTATCAAAATCATTTTTAAAGTGTTAATCCTTATGCTTACCTTTTCGCATCAATCTCTACAACCCTGCTCATTTTCCCCGGCCTAGCTCCCTAACCATATTTTTTTCTAGCAGTTTTGACCAAAATCAAATTTCAAAACCACTGAACTCAATAATTCCAGCCTTGAAATCCTAATCCATTTTGACCTAGGCCGTGTTTTGTGGAGAAATCCCTTCCCACTTGCAGGGGCTAGATACCAAGTTAAAAGGTTGGTTCGTGGTTACCCTCCGTTGGGATTCTTTAGCCTTAGGAATCTAGAGGAGTGATAACATTCCGGCACCATTTCGGGGAGTGAAAAGAAAAATTTTCCTAGGTGTATGACAAATATTTATTAAAACTAGTCCTTTGGATGATACGATTGAGTTCATAAGGCCGATTTAATAATTGTAGAGCCCATAAGAGGTCTAGCTTCTAAGAAAGCATACCAGTCCAACCCTAATCCATATCTCGATTTCTCCCATCGAAGATCCTAAAATAATCCCAAGGAAGCGAAGATTGCAAACACCTTCAAGTTATTCGATTCTCCTCCTCTCGAGATTTGGTAAGATCCTTCTCATTACCTTCGATTTGCAGCCATTCAAGATTTAGCTTTTGATACCAAATTTGAGTTGTCAGCTTGTTTAGAACCAAATTTGAGATTTAAATTGAATACCATAGTCTTTGAACTTGGATATTAGAGCTAAACCATCATTCCTTGAGGTCACAAATGAAAGAGTGATGTAAAAAATTTGGAGACAATATCACAAGCTCAAATAATTAGCCAACACTCTTGCTACAATCCCCGAAAAGCCCTCATTCAATACCAAAAAAAAAACCTTCACATCTCACGAAGCTTCCTGAACAACTTCTCGCTTGATCATCCATCCCATCATCATTCAACTTCCCCTCATGGACCTCCTCAGACAAATCCATCCCTTTCGTTCCTCCCCCTCCACCACATTTAGTAGGGAGCCATGGCTAGATTTGGACCTTTAGTTCTCCCCCGGTTGGCTTTTTGATTACTCAAAACTATATGGCCCAAGAATTCGCCGCCTTCGATGAAAAAATTTAAATCACCGCCCATCAACACATGACCAAAATCAAAACCTTCATAGATCTTGAGGAGTTATATGGAAATGATGGTAGGATGTGAATTATTGCAATAAAGTTTTTTCTGAAGTTAAAACTTGATTCTATGCCCTTGCCAGCCTAATTCTATTAGGACTCCCACTCAACTAATCGATGATTTCTTAGCTAGGTGGGTTTATAAAGAAAACTCCTTACAAAATCCTTGCTTAGTATGACCTCCTACACAACTTGGTATTTTAGAATCTTTTTCTTGAGTATAATGCCCGATACCTCATAATCTATATCTCCATCCCAAATGAAATGAATCCACCTCTGAATGGGGCTATCCTATGGTATCCCGATTATTTTTGACCCCGATATGGCCTACTCATTGAGAGGGAAAGAGAACTTGACTAATCAAGAAGAAATGATCTAAAATTCAAGTAAGTGTTGAGGCCAACCTCTTTCTAAGAATTGGAAACTCAAATTTGAACATAAATTAACCTTTAAAGAGGGACCTTCCACCTCATTCGACACTAAATTTGATGCTTTGATTAGGACCCAGGAAATTATGCTTGATAGAATGTCTATTTCGTATAGACAAAATAGAGCCACAAGCTGAAATTCAAAATTTCAAGGCCAAATAAGAAACAACCTCGCGCTCTAGATAAGGAAAAGAGAGAAAAAATCTCCCCAAACACATCAAATATATAAAATTTAGACACCACTACAATGGAATTATCCTTGAGTGATGAAGAGGAGAACCAAATATTAGAATAAACCTTCTTTTTTGCAAACCTTATGCATGTACCTCTGCTATTTATGACCGAAGGTGAAGAGTATGCGGAAAAAAACAAACTTACCGGAAAGTGATAAAGACTTCATAATGGAAAATGATCATGAGTTAGAAGTAATAACCGATGATTATTAGAGAGGGTACCGAATGCATTGAGTTTCACAAAATGCAATACTACTTCTGAGAAGCCATGATGTTCCAATCAATCCACCTCCGAGGAAGCAATCCAAAAAAAAAATACTACAAAAGCAAGGTTCTCTAGCAAATTATAATAGGGGTGAAGAGATTGTACTCCAAATCAAGAAAATAAATTAGCCTTCTACAAGTGCACCGCCAAGGAAAGTAGAGATATTCGCAGAAAAGAAGTCACACCGAAAGATCATGTTGAGAAAAGGGATATCGCCTTGAAAAGAGGCAGATGTAAATGTACCTTTCAATTAGAGTCAGAAATTTAAAGTTAAATGTATTTATTCCTCTTACTAGATTGGTCAAAGTTGATAAGATAAATCCCAAGGCAGTTAAAAGCTTGAGAGTTCACCCTTTTTATCCGACATGGTTAGTATAGGAGATAATCAAATTTTGCAGTTTATATTTGGTCTCAGTAATTTATGGTTAGTATGAAGATAGTGAGGTCCATCCATTTTACTTGAGTCTTAAAATCCACCAATCTACTGCTTATAACACTATGTTAAACCCTCGGGGCCTCCCACAACCTCATGCCCAAAGCCATCATGTGAGAAGCTTGGCCTATATAACTCCTCTAATATCATAATTTATATTCTTCGACTTTGGTCAGCAAGTGTTGTTGGTGTCTAATCAAATATCTAATTGTCTCCGTAGAGCAAGATCCTGCACCAAAAGTCTCACTGACGTGGTGGCTGGGCCGACAGTCCACCACATTTTTGGTATGTCGATCAAGATCCTGGGGCTACAAATTGATAGGTACAATCGCAATGGAATTTTACTATGCAACCATTCCTATCTTCGACCAAATGAGAAAAATTACACCGTGAGGATAAAATGAAAATATATGATAAAAAAAGGAGACCTAATAATCATCCTATAAACGTGGTGCATACGGGGTATCTAGAGTCCTTCATTTTATAATGATTCTTGATTAAAATGATGTGTATTTTCAATTAGTAGAAATAGTGATGTCTTAGATTTCAGATTATAATAGGAATTAAAGTGTTAAAAAATAAAAAAATAATATGCCTACTACATTCAAAAACCATCACAGACAGATGAAAGTTCAAAACAACATAAAGAAACAAATCAGAAAATTGTGTCAAAATAGAGCGGAGTTTTAATACCTCTCGAGGATGAAAATGGTCTTTGGAGCATGGAATTTGATGGTGTTGTTGGAAAATATGGGGCTAATATTTTTTTATGATCCCAGAGTTCATTTCATCGTAAAAATTATAGTCCCTAATATTGTTAGATTTGTTCCTACAAACTAGCATTCGATTGCATGGAATAATGAGGCAAAGAGAGTGTCTCTCATTGCTGCTTGGGAAATTTTAAAAAAAATGGGAGCCAGACGAATCGGTACTACGATGATTTGGAGATGGTAACTGGGGGACCAAAGGTGAGTATCAAGACCACCAAGGATGAGATAATATAGAATGCAACACTTGATGTTTTTGAAAATTTTTCAGAATATGCACTTAAATTTGTCCCAAGGATGAAAATATTATGGCAAGATTCATTAGCCACCGCCGCAAGTAATTTTAGATCATAACAGCCAACAAAATTTTTAGACCATAGCTAATGTGTGCCCGCTATTCTTGATAACTTGCGATTTTGGTATATTCTGGGACGACAAGTGTGAGAATAATTTCCTTCAAAAGCGAAAGGTGAGTTTGAGAATGCCCATGGATGACGATTTTACAGTAAAGTTGAGAAAGACATCGAGGAAGCTCAAATTGACATATCACCTTAGGGACAATAATAATATTCCAAAAGGTATCATACTCTTGGAAGAATTTGTTTGGATCAAGATGCTGTGGCAAGAAAACTACTTTTTCCCACACAAAAAGTCATAGAAGATGTTAAGTATTTTAATAGTTGATCACTAAAACTGTATTGAGTTTCAATTATTTTATTCTGAGGTAAAGACTAAATATGTTGATTTTTTTTTCTCATTTTTTCCGGGATGGTTTTTTCTTGGAATTACTTCCGTATCTAAAGGTGTACAATAAAGATATCGTTCAACACACCATCCCGATAAAGCCAGATCAAAATCCTTTTGAAAAGAAATCAGAGAATAAACCAAAGTTGTTACCATCCATTGAGAAGTAAACATGTTCTCATAAGGTAGGTATTATTGTTCTAATAATATTTTCTTATTGACGTCAAATTTGGTTCCGTGATGAAATAAGACTATCGAAATACAACTATGTATAGACTTTTCGTAAATATAAACAAAGTGTCACCTCTGAATGAAAATTTTCATCTGCCACTCAAAATGGACCACATATCAATGTAGTTGTGAGCCACCAGATGGCAAATTGCGATGGTTGCCTTTGCACAATCATATCCTCAGCATGAGGATGATTAGCAGCATGTTGTTAACTACACCATGAGCATTGTTAAATATGCTAAGATGACATTTGGCTTAAATAGTTGTCAGCCCACTTTCCAATGCCATGGATATAAAGGACTGCACATGAAGGATGTCTTCCTTTTTACTATTTAGATTATTCGAAAATTTATTCAAAATTCATGTTGACAGCATTTACACCATTTGAGAGTTGTGTTCCATTGATGTAGAAAATTTGAACATTCTAACCCAAAGTAGTGCCTATTTTCTATGGAAGAAGAAAGCTTCTTGAATAAAAGACATATCAAAGGATGTATCCGTATAGATCCTTCTAGAGTTGAAGTTGATACAAAGCAAACTCATTTCACAACAAGAAGAAAATCCACATCTACCAGATGAATTTTTACGAGATTCATTCCCAAGTTAGCAGATCATCTTAGAGAGTTAACCAACATGCTAAAGAAGAAGAATGATTTAAAATGGTCTCAATATGCTCGTAAGTCAGTTCTATT
The DNA here is from genome assembly GCA_034641835.2 of Pinus albicaulis. NCBI lineage: Eukaryota > Viridiplantae > Streptophyta > Pinopsida > Pinales > Pinaceae > Pinus > Pinus albicaulis. The sequence continues at coordinate 692,039,734 of CM076570.1, read as the reverse complement.
TCAGAAATTTTCTTTGACCACCGCTTCAGTTTTGACAAGTCTCAATTTTTCACCAGATTTCATTATATTTTCTTTCACTTCGAGAATACTTTGGTAGTAGTGCTAATGTACAAAAGACATTAAGGGTCCAAGAGTAAGGTGGTCAAAGAGTAGCAGTGGGTCCTTGTGCTTACAGCTTCAAAATATTGCATACTAGGTAGTGCACTTAACGTAATGATTCAGAGGTAATATTTCAATTGCTTGGTTGAAGATGAGTCCAAAGAAGTGATGAAAGATTTCAAGCAAATGAGATTGTGTAGGTCACTAGCAATGGAATACTACAACCAAAAAAAAAGTACCAAGAGCAAAGGCTTATTGGCTCATTGTTTTTAAATTTGTATACGATTTTACTAAGGAGTCGCCATGAATACCAAATTTTCTAAGGTAAACGTAAGCTTATTCCTTTACCATTGCTGTACCTATTTCGCCCAAGCCTATTTCTAGCAATGGGGTTGACGACATTGCATACATCCACCCTGATCCGATCAACATCGATGGATACTTACCGCCACGGACTACTTTACAAAAAGTCGTATCGAAGTGATCCCAACCGTGAAAGATACGTACCTCCGTTATAATTTAGTTTTTGGGAAACTAATATCTTGTCCCAGGCTTTAGGCTTCAAGAAATACTCGGCCATGATAAATGTCATAGCTTCTTTTAAATCGAAGAAGATAATAGAATTCCGTGGCAAACATAAAAGTAAGTTGCCACATTCTACAACATACTATCCATAATGGTAACAGATTGGAAAATCCTCTAATAAGTCTTTAATCAAGAAAATGAAAAAATACGTTTGAGAAAATAAGAAGAATTGCACATGAAGCTAATTAAATTTACCATGGAATATCATAAGCAAGAATAAATCCAATGGGCATGTCTCCGTTTAAGGCAAGCGGGCAATGTGGACATGGTTTTTCCTTCCTTCATTGGTTGTCCCAGTGATGAAAATTTTAGAAGATATGGAGAAGCAAGAGAATGACATAACGCCACAAACCAGCTGATTCACCTGCTACATGCTAAGAGAAGAAGTGTTTAGAATACTTCCAAGCTCCATGATAAGATCAAACAAATATATGATAGAAAAACCAAGGAAGTTATAATTTGAAGATCGATGTATGTAGTGCCCCACTAGAATTCTGAATGAAGACAAGGGTGTTGGTGGGGAAGTTCAATAATTTATGGAAAGGACATTTCAAGATTGAATATTCTCATGGAAAAAAATGTATTCTCTTTCCTTTGAAAGAAATGATGGGAAATATTTCTTCTAAGGTCCAAGTTTAATGGTAGGCTCCTAAAATATTCTTTCTTTTCTTCTAAAATTGTGAAAATGATCTCATCTTCATTGCATATACCGCCTGATATTCCCGCAAGTTTGAAGTGTAAACTCACTAGACTTTTGCTTCCTAGTGAAGTGAAATGGAGTTTGTTTGAGTTCTCACCATTTTTGTTCAATTTTCAGAAAAGTAAGTTATGTTTTGAGTCATTGATCACCAATTTCAATCTGTTTTCTGCTGTTAGTTTGTGTCATTTAGTTGTCATAATTTATTCATCCATTTTAGTTTGAGTTTTTTGACCATATTGGCCCAATGAAGTCAGCACTTGGTTCACGGTGTTCTCGACACTTCCAAGGAGTTTCCATCCCCATTGCTGATGTTAGTGTCGAATTTGACTTTTCCAAAGAATGATCAAAATCACTATTTTCATATTTATTTTATGGGTCTCACCAAAATTGTTTTTTATCATTCCAAGAGGGTCATGCAAAAATTCACTCACCGATGGCAAACTTAGTCAAACAATCTCATCCTCCCTCAAAATTCACATTTTTTGGCCCACCTTCATGTCTTTTTTTGAGCATAAATCGGCCTTCAAAGTTCATTTCACTATGTCATTATGTCATTCAAAGCCGAACATGAAGTCTCGGGTCATTCGAGGTCCATTTAGGTCACAAGGTTTAATTTTTCAAGGCTCAATAATACCCATTTCATCTAATAAGTTCACCAAAATTGTGAGAGTGATTGAATAATTCTTATATAATTTGAATAATATTTGTTATCATTTAAATATGATTTTTAAAGGTTGTAATTATGGTTTCAAAGTACGATTTTCATACCAAAATGTAATTTTATTCAAAACAAAGATTTAATTAATTTATTTTATTTTTATGTAATTTTATGGTCATTACATGTAATAAGTATTGTCCCAAGCTACCAACTCAAACTCATATGCCAAATCAAAGATCGTCAAAGTCAAATTGTAAAGAGTGCCAAACTCAAAAGACAATCAACCAGCAAAGAAGAAAACAAAAGTGAAAAAAGGTATTCAACAATATTTTCAAAGGTGAAATGCAACATTAAAAGTGGGGTTTAAATTGAAAAGAACAATTTCATTCAACAAATCCTTTGGGCTAAAATTTTCAGCAATAGAGTAGAGGTTGAACTTTTTTTTTCCAGGGCACTCTCTTTGCGAGGGAACACTCTCTTCTCAAGCAAAGTCACACTCTCTTCGTGAGTGCGACTTTCATGAGGCGCACCTGACTAGAAAATCTCGCATAAACTCATCAAACCGCAAAAATCACTCTCAAAGCTTCATCAACCTTCTCATCAACCTCTATCAAGTGAGTAAAGAGCTAATGCCATCACTTAGCCATCTCCATCAAGTTAATGTGTTGACGTTGTGAATTTTGTTTCAAAAATTTAGTGTTTAAAATAGTTTTAAAACCCTTAGTATCTCCCATCGCACTTCTTAAATTCCCAAAATCACATCTCCCTACACCTTTATACCTTTCCTACATTGCTAATACTCATTCCTAAATCCCTATTTATACAATCCTTTCCCTAACCCTTTTTCCAAAACCCAAGCCTTAGGTGTTACAACTACCTAGGCTCCTAACCCCAAAACTATAAATAGTTTCCTCATCCTAAAATTTCACCATATCACTACCTCTTATCCCCTTTCCCATTTTATAAATCCCAAGCATAATCTCCTCAATTTCCATTTCTAATTTCTCATTCCTAATAAAAACTTTCACCATCATCACACTCCCTAGGTTTTGAATTTAAAACGTCATGGTAGATGAAGAGAATCTGACTTGTTGAGGGAGAAGAAACATGTGCCTGAAGGAAAAATAAAGGGAAAATAATACTCAGACTTGAGCCAACAAGTACTATAAATATTTTGGAATTTTCATGCATGTTGACATGTTTAAAATGTGTTAGGTGTTTCTAAAGTTCTATGAACAAATTCAGAGGGTCCAACACCATGCCATGTTTACTGTGCTTTTCATATCCAACCTCCATGACAACCAAGTTACCGTAGCTAGTGTCACCTTTACCTGCTTCAAATCGCCATCATTTTACCGCCACCGAGATCCTGGGTATTGGGGAGAAATGGTTCAATCATAGTGAATTGGAGGAAAATTGCTTTGAGCCTTTCATAAAACCAAGGTATAAGAATGAGAAAAAGAGGTTCTTTCCTTTTTCCCACCCTCCCGGAGAGATATGAACCAATGATGAAGATAATCATGAAATATTTTTCATGTGAAGGGAGATTTTCAAGACCTTATACCCATGACATCCAACTCTTAATGCATTTCCCTAGGGAAAGATGCTCAACATAACTTACTACCTTTTCTAGAGCATTGATAAGATGGCACTTATTGTCCGTAAAAGGGAGTATGAACATCAAATGAGAAGACTTTTTCATCATTCCCTATCAAAATCATAGTCCTATATCATCTCAAAGAACTAAATATTGCATGGAGTACCTTCATAGCCAATGATATATTCAGAGAGCAATCTACTCAACATGCACAAAGTGTCCCTTCATCTTCTCATCCATCCTCTCTTCCATCCCTCCATATTAGCCCAGAACATTAATCATCATAATATCACTCACTTTCACCATTTCACCTCCTTCATCTCTATTTCATCATGACATTGATCACCTAGCAAGATTGAGTGTCAAGTGAGACTATGAGGGCTAATGTGGTTGGGGTTAAGCCATTGCTAAAAACCTACCACAGAGGTCATAGGCATGTGTTTGATATACACATAATGGAAGGGGCCATGCCTTCTACATCAACAAACAAAGTAACAAAAAAAAGAAAAGAAAAGCTTATTGAGGTATAAATTCAAACAGAGGTTAGATATGAAGAAAACCTCCATGAGACTAAGCATTATTTTGAGCTAACGAGATGGGGACAAAGTTGATAAAATCACTATGGCCATCAAGGGAAAGGATGTCAATATTAGAGAGCTCCGTACTAATTCGAAGGGCCAAGTTTTTCATTTACTTCCTTACATGAGAACCAATAGTTGGAAAATAAAGCATACCATTGATGATGTGAAATTCATCACTACTCAAAGGGAGACAGAAATGCCAAAGTTATTCTAGATGAGACACTTCAAAAGTATGGGTTGCTTAATGAACATGATGAAAAAGCACTAAGAGTGCGTACCTAGAACTCGAGGGTTGAAAAGAGTCATAGCTCTAGAAACACAAAAGGAGGTTGAGCTTGCCGATCACCCAACCCTAAATGAGAAATCCTGGCTATAGTGATCATTGAAAATTGATGTAGGAGCATTGTGTCCAAGAAAATTCCTTTGTATTTTAATAGACTTGTGGGTTTTGTATTTTAAGTGGAGTTGGTTTTTGTGAATTTTTTTGAGTGATTTTAATGAGAATTAATTAAATATTGTGAGGAATTTTGTAAATGTTCTCTGAATGTTGGAGAATATGAGAGAAATAGGGCTAGTTGAGGATGCATAGGGATTGGAGAGATTTAGGGAATTAATGATAAATCCTAATTAGAATTAGTTTTATGATTTTGGGATGAAAAAGGATCCTTAGGGGTTAATTGAGTACAATGAAGAGTTAGAGGATATTCATGGTTTTCTGAGAGGATGCATGATCCGAAACCAAAAATAAGCTTCTAACCTCTTATATAAAATGATAAGCCTCAAGATGTGAGTAAAGATATAAGGTAGAACGGAGATAAAGAGGTAGAGTTTGAATTGTAAGCTCACGGGAAGAATAAGAAAAGACCACCTGGGATATGTATGATTAGGCCAAGAGGAAGAATTACTATGTAAAATATCAGTTTTAATACAAAAAAAAAAATCAATTTCTCGAGTTTGTGCTTTGAGGTATATTGTGTGCAAGTGAAATTGATAGGAACAAGGAAAATTTATCTTTATATTCAAGCTACATTTTAAGGGATTGTGTGGTTTGAGGGTCAATGTCTATTTATTGAATTGTAGTGATTGAGAGAAATTAGCATCGATCACAGTAATGGACGATGCCATTAAAGAATTCTCTTGAACTTTTGAATTGAGGTATGAATTGGCCTAGATGTATTTTTCAATCGTATTGACTTCATGTAAAGCATTTCATGGAAGAGAAATTACACATTCTGCTTCCGTAGTAAATATTGAGGTGAGATATGCGTAGATGTCACATAGGGTTTAATGTATCGTTGTCAGGCTACTCATTTGGGGTTTTTAATGTAATAGAAATCGATGGTTGTTTGAACAGCATGCGGAGGAGATGTAACGTAACAATTGATGCGGAATTAGAGTCAACGTCAAATGAATGGAACTTCGGGCGCAGGAAGCATGGCAGAACCATGCGATGGGAAGAGAATATGGATTTAAAAAAATGGTTTTTCGTACGATTATAAAGTGGTAAGTGGTATTGAAGAAATCTATGTGATAGACCTCCTCGTAGGTGACACCTGCAGTGGGGCAATACAACCAATTTCACGTAAGTTTAAATTTTTTACCCATCATGCTATTTTGTTTTAATATCAAGTGTTTTCCGTCGTGGATGTGGAGCAATAAATGGATGACGAAGATTGGATTTCAAAAATGAATATGTAAGCTGTATAAAAGTTGTGACCTCGACATAATATTATGTTGGTGCGCTTGGTTTTTAAGCAAAGTTTAACGGTGAGAATGAAATGAAATGATATGTGCGCGCATTATATATTAATGTTTATTACAAAGGATCAGGTAGTGTTTTGTTACAAGCATTAAATAATGTATGTTGGTATTAACCGGCATGGTTGTTTGTAAACACAAATGATATGTAAAGAAATGCTTCTGCTATGAAAGGTCACCATATATGATGGTGGAAATGGGTATTAACCAAGGTTAAATATATTTATTTGGATTTTCCATAAAGTGTTTCGGTGTGATATGGTTTTAAATCGTTGTGTTTGGTAAAAGGAAAATCTTCCACATATGAAGTTTAGCTGGTGGGTTTATAACCATGGATTAAAAGTGAAGAAATCTTCTTTTGAGGATTAAATAAGAAGCCTTCAAGCTTTATATTGGATTATATGTATGTGGTATGAATTAAATTTTATATGGCCAGGCTTTTGCCGTTGTGGTGCATCATTTGTACCAGGAGGAAAGCTCTCTTGAAAATTAAAAGATTTTTTTTTTAAAATGTACATGATGGAAAACAATAGGAGATCGCATTCTAAATGTGATAAGAAATAGACACATGCACTGAAGTGGACAGATATTCACAGAATAAAATGAGGATAGTCTAATCAAAGCAAGAAGTAATGAAGAGAACAAGCACAAAGATCTTAAAGGTAGATAATTTTAACTGGGTTTGAACATTGTGATTGCAGAATTTGGTTTTGGAAAAAGATGAAGACAAAGATTTCTTAAGGATGATGGTAGTGAACTCAATATTCCAAATGAAAAGTTGATAGGGAGAATGAAGCAAAGGTTATAAAGTGAAGGTGAGTTGAGGATATAAGCCTAGAGAGAGCAAGAGAGTGCTCAGAGGGTTCTAGAGATAGAGAACTAGTGTTTTCCAAAAGACCAATTCTAGGAAGGGGATTGGTGAGGTATGGTAGCAGTGGAGGACTGTCATGTGCAGGCTTAGTTCAACTCATAGGAGAGGAGTCTATGAAGAAGAAGATAATGGGAGTATCGTAGAAGATAGTTCTAAAGAATTCCACAAAGAGATAAGATGAATGATGAGGATAGAAAAGAGATACTACAGTGATGAAGTGCATAACCAGAGGTACTAAAAGGATGACACATGAGACAGAGAATGAATGTCGAAGAAATGATGGAAAATGAGGAAATGTTAAGCTAGATGGAACCTATTGCAAAAGAAATGAATGTTAAGCTGATGAACAAGTTAAGACAATTTGAGAAAATACATATTTTTGTTGTAGTGCTAAAGACTCAAAGGAGTTGAGTCAGCTGCAAGTCGGACTGCCAAACCGTAAAGCACATTGTGGAAGATTGATGCTTGAGGAAGAAAACAGACCTAAAGGTCTTGTGTTTGTGAAAAACTAATGATTTCCGTGGTGATTTCAGCACATCACAAGATTTTGAACAAACTTTTAAGTTTGTTACAGAAGAAGTTGAATCCCAACCGTTCAGATTAATGCCGAGATAGCAAGATCTCAGAATATGGACATAGAGGGGTCTCATGAAATAAACAATAGATTATTGGAAGCAGAGGAAGAGGGGCCATATAATGATTATTCAACAACAAGTGAAGGAGCAAAAGTTTTTGTAAAGCCTAATTTCTACTCCAATTGGAAATTGTTGAGTTATATAGCAAGTTAGATATTCAAGGAAGAGAGTTGGAAAAGCAAAAGGATCTATACTCAAGATAAAAATTGATGAATGTAGCTATGTCAAATTGTCATGAATGACAACAAAGAAATGAGATAAGGATGTAAGAATAATTAAGCAAATTGAAGAAGTTCATTATTGTGAAATCCGCAGCGTAGAGACATTCTGAAACAGATGAATGAAGGAGAGACTAGTCGACAGCCTCACAGAAATTAAATCAACATATCATAAAATACAAAGGATTTAGAAGAAAACTCAAAGAAGCATACTAAAATGTTTCAAAGGAGGAATAGACATTGGAACATTTTATTTGGGGCATCGATAATTCATGTTTTAATTACGTGCAAAGAAGGACAACAAATGGAAAAAATGTGTCAGAGAATATCATGAAAGTGAAACTATGTTAGGTCGAAAAAACATAGTAAAGGATCATCATTTTATCATGGTGATTGGCACAATGGAGATAACCCCGGAAGTTGGAAGAAAGATAGTGAATATTTTCCGAGTCCCGAAGAGACTTGGAATCGCAAAAAGAAGATTTGGTGAATGGATCATCAAATGAGGCCATTGGGTCTTGTAATTTTGAAATTGATAATTTTACTATGTTTGCTGTGTGTTGTAGAAGACAATCCATCTCTTTAGAGTTGTGTTGAATGAAGATGAGTTAAAAGAAGAAGGAACTCATAAATTTGAAGGAAGGTGAGACAGTCATGTCTCATACGAAGGAAATTGTCATCACATTGAGCAAGGAGGAGTTGGATTTTCTGGATTGGCTGAGAATACTATGGGATAGACTTTTAGAAAATCTACAGGGTAGAAGAACTGCACTATATTCTCATAAAGGATGGAAGATACAAGGTTTGAGGACTTGAATTGATTGACAAATCAATCAAGGGGAGTTGATGGATACTCATCGAATATTGTCAAAGAAGAAAAAGAAGGATCTGGTTGGGAAACTAAATTGGCATATTGATGATGTGAATGTTCTGTGTTAGGAAATGGTTGGAAATGTTTCTGAGCAATTATGCCAAAGAAATAAGTCATGATAACAGAGTGAAAATGCCTGAAGTTGTGAAAGGAGGAGAAGATACTGAAGCCACAAATTTGATTATGCTTACTAGCATACAAAGAACACCGAATGAGCATGTTATTGCATGAAGGATCAAATGATAATTCATTTTTTAAAAGTGAATTTTCAGGTAGTGAGCAGAAGAAGAATGTTGCAGAGGGAGATATCTTTAAGATATCTGTGAAAGCTGGGAAGTTACAGCAACCACAACAACATCTATAGAAACAAAAGCAACAAAAGAAACAGTATTGGCAACATATGCAACATCTACAACAATTTCCAAAGTAACAAAAATTGAAAATAAAGGGAGCAAAGGTGTAGTAATTTCATAGAAGATAAAATAGACATGGAGATTAGAAAGTATAAGGAGTCAACATGAATGGCCTCAAAGAAGATCAATGCAACAAAGGTACAAGTAACAATGTTAAGGAAAAGGGAAGAGAATGAAAGTATAGCTAGTGGAAAGATGCAGTAATAAAAATATGGAAACCTAGAGAAGTACAACAGAAGAATGATACAACTTATGGATAAATTAAAAACTATGGGATCCAGTGATGGTGTTGTCAAAGCACACATCAGAGATCATGATAAATTTCTACCTGGAGTCCCTCGACGCGTGTGAGCATTAGGTCTAATAAAATTCCTTGTATTTTAATGACCAGGGTTTTTGTTTCAAGGGAGTCAGTTTTTATATAATGTTTTGAGTGATTTTAATGAGAATTAATTGGGCATTGTGAGTAATTTGCAATGTTCTCGAATGTTGGAGAACATGAAAGAAATAGGCTAGTTGAGAGTGCATTAGGATTGAGAGATTTAGGAATTAATAAAAATCCTAAATTAGAATTGGTTTCATGATTTTGTGATGAAAGAGATCCCTTAGGGTTACTAAGGCAAATGAGGAGTTAGACATATTTAGGCTATTTTATTTAATGATGAAGGATTTCAACCAAAAATAGCTTCGAACCTTTTTCATAAATGATGTTTCTACGATGAGGAAGATATAATGTAGAACAGCACATAAAGAGGTAGAGTTTAATCAGGTTTCATGTAAGAATAGGAAAAGGCCACCGATATGACCGTGATGAGAAGAATTTCATGTAAATATTGGTTTGAATACAAAAACCTCATTTCGTTTATGTTTGAGTATATTGTAAAAAGGAAACTGACAAGAACAAGGAAATTATATAATTCTTATATCAAGCTAATTTTATAAGGGATTATGTGGTTTAAGGTGAATAACTATTTATTGAATTCTAAGATTAAGAAAATTAGCATTCATCGTTGTGTATCGGATCGATGCCATTAAATAATTTCTCTGAACTTCTAAATTGAGGTATACAATTGGCCCGGATGTATTTCGTAATTGGAGCTGACTTTCATGTAAAGCATTTCATGGAGAAATTATACATTATGTTGTGTAATAAATAGTAAGTGAGACCCCAGAGATATCACACATGGTTTAATGTATCGTGTCATGTATCTCATTCGGGGTTTTTACCGTAATAAATCTATGTTTGAATAGGCATGAGAGTCAGAATAAAAGAAATTGGATGTGGAAATTAGGAGTCAACTGGGGGTGAATGGAACTTCGAAGGCGCAGGAAGCATGGCAATCCATGCGATGGGAACAATGAAGTTGTGACTGGAAAACAAAAAATGGTTTTCGCTTATCATAAAAGTATTAAACAACATTGAAGCAAATCATTGACAATTCCCACAAAAGACACGTAGTGGTGCGACATCGCCGATTTCAGATAAGCTTAAAGCTTTTACGCATCATGCCACTGAGTGCTGATATCAAGGATGTCCGTCGTATCTAGAGCATTAAATGATGACAGAGATTGGATTGCACAAAATGAATATGTAAGTTGTATATGTTGGGGAGCAGTGATCTAATATTATGTCGGGTGCTTTGTAGCTCAAACAAAGTCGGTCCCAGGAATGAAATGAAAAGATATGGGGCCCAATTATAGTATTAATGCTATTGTTGTGGATTTGGAAAGAATTAGTTACAAGTATTAATAATGTATGTTGGTATTAACCAAAGATGGTTTTTTGTAAACACAAAATGATATGTAAAGAAAGGCTTCCATGTGGCATGTTGGGTCACCATATGATGGTTAACAAATGGGTATTTAAATCAAGGTTAAATATATTTTATTCATATTTTCCATAAAGTGGGTTTCAAAGATATGTCTTTAAATCTATAGGTTTTGGAAACAGTGCAGCCTGACATGAAGTTTGTATTGGTGGGTTTTATGTTACTCTATTAAAAAGTGAAGAAATCTTCGAATAATGCCAGAAGCCTTTCACGCCAAATTATTGGATTATATGTATGGGTATGAATTTTTAATTTTTATATATATCGTGGGTTTTTACATATGAAACAATCAAAATAGCGAGCCATCGTTTGATAGAGCCAATCAACATTTGGAGAAGCTTTGGAAAAGGTTAACAAAGACAATGATCTATTGAGGAGGAAGGTCAAAGATCATGCTCAAAGGAGAAAATTGCAAATGACCAGTTTCAAAAGGCTAATGCAAAGGTCGAGTTTCTATTCATGATGAAGGAGAAAATAACATTGGACATACTTGCAGAGAATAAATTATAAGCCCAAGAACATCATCACCCATAATTTCACCAATTTTTAAAACATTTTTGGCCATTTTTGCAAAATTTGAGTTTTTCTCGTATTTTCATGGACAGCTTGATATCAGAAAATTGGTCACATGTGCAAGGTTCTAGCGTTGCGCCATTTTTTGAGGCACCCATTAAATAGAGACCACCATTGGATTAAAAACAATGAATACATGCGCAAGTATTTTCTAATGTTTTTGAGACAAATGAATAACAAGGGAAAACACCTTAAAATCATGTTTCTACCCCTATTTTGCCTAGGCACTATGCATGTAGAAATATTGGGAGATCAAGTTTTGAGGGGGAAATGACATCATTTTTTGAAACTCATGGTTATATGGAAACCAGACTTGAATGGATTTCTGCAAAGCTATCTTTGGAGCAAATTTGGACACCTGCAAGTCAGTCAAAATCATCTCTGAATGGGGATGACAAACTCGCGTAGTGAGGGTGCACTTGGATGTGGGGTGCCAGCATACCTGGACCATTTCTCGAGTTTTTTCAAATTTCTCTTCTGCAATTTGAATTTACTTCACAAATTTATGTTTCTACCCTGGTGTAATTGACATTGGTAAATGTAATTATGCTATGGATAAGTTACCTAGGGGTAGATTCATTAGGTAAAAGTTGTCATTAAGTCAATTGAATCAGGTTGAATGTAATTAGGGAGGAGTCACTTGTACCTTCCTACACTTCAACTTTCAGTTCATAATTTTGTGGACCTCTTCCTCACCTCATGGATTCGACCCGTAAGGATGAGTTTGTTGTGAAACCAGCTCCAAAAATAGAAGAAAAGAGATATCAACGCCTTAGAAATAAGCCACTTCGCGGGGGCAACCTCCAATGCATTATATGAATGAACAATTCTTGGACGATATAAATTACAAAACCTCCTTTCTATATATAGGAGTCCATGGGGCCACAATGTAATCATAGCCGACCTAAAAATATTAATTTAAGGGCACAATAATAACAATATGGGGGTTATATGGGTACAATAATAACAATAAGGGGGTTACACTAACATCAATAAGGGACTATACTAGTAATATAGGGACCTAACATGCCCCTCTCCTTCAAAAAAGTGTTGTCCTCAAAGCTTGAGTAGCTCTGGGTGCTTCTGTATAAAATTTTCATTCTCCCATGTAGAATCTTCAGTGGGTAAGTTCTTCCACTTGATGAGATACTCTAAAATTGATCGATTCCATAGCTATCAAGTTCTTGTTTTCGCGATTCTTTAGGTTCCAATATGATTTTTCCTTCCTCGTCAAGTTCTGGCAATATTGTTTGAACTGGAATATTTTCACCTATAACCTTCTTTAAGCATGAAACATGGAAAACTGGATGCACTCATAAAGAAGCAGGAAGCTCCAAATTGTATGCCATAGTACCAATATTTTGCAACACCTTGTAAGGACCGTAGTACTTTGGCGATAATTTATTATCCTTCTTATCTTGCTTGAGGGACATTTTTTTGTATGGTTGTAGCCGTAAAAATACCCAGTCTCCTACATCAAAACTTCTCTTGCTGCGATGTTGATCTGCCTGTTGTTTGATTCGATTTTGTGCCAAATTCAGGTTATCCTTTAAGAGTTGGAGAACTTCTTTTTGATGCTCGATGTGATGTTCCACTGCTTGAACCTTCGAATTTTCTCTTAAAGATGATGCGATGGATGGTGGATGATATCCATAAAGTGCCATAAATGGGGTCATTTTTGCTGCAGTATAGAAGGAAGTGTTATACCACCATTCAGCGAGAGGTAACCAACCACTTGACCCATTATGTTTGTTTATCAGATACAAAACAACAAAGATATCCTTCCAAAAATTTATTTATTATATCAGTTTGACCATCAAATTGAGGATGATAAGATGAGCTATGAGCTAATTGAGTACCAAAACAAGAAAATAAATCCGTCTAAAAATTTCTAGTAAAAATGGGATCTTTGTCGCTCACAATAACCCTTGGGTTTCCATGTAGCCTTTGAATTGTGTCCATAAATGTAGTAGCAACTGTACTTGCTTTAAATGGATGAAATAATGCACAAAAGTGTGCATACTTGGTAAGTCTATCAACTAACACCATGATGACACTCTTTCCTTTAGACTTAGGTAAACCTGTGATAAAATCCATTGAAATCTCCTCCCAACGTCGACTTGGAATGGATAATGGTTGTAGAAGACTCGGAGTCTTAATTGTCTCAACTTTATTCTACTGGAAAACCAAACATTCCACCACAGACTTTTGTATATCAGATTTAAGGCCATCCCAAAAAAATTCTTTCTTCACCCTGTCGTAAGTTTTTAAAAATCCTGACTGTCCTCCTAAAGGAGAAGTGTGCAATTCCAAAAGAATCTTTTGTTTTAGCTGGGAATTCTTACAAAGATATAAGTGATATTTGTACCATAAGGAATCATTTTTCCAACTAAATGTATCAGATGCACTAGGATATTGCTACAACTTTTGAATGAGTGTCCACACTTCTTCATCCTTCTTCCATTCATCTCTTGCTTCAGTTATCCAGTCTGGCTGGATAATATAAATGGCACAAAGCAATGCTTCCACCTCTTCATTATTTCTTGAGAGTGCATCTGCAACAACATTTAGCTTCTCTTTTTTGTAGATTATTTCAAAGTTATAACCCAACATCTTTGTGACCCATTTTTGCTACTCTTTTGAAGATAGTCTTTGTTCCAAAAAGTCTTTAAGACTATCATGATCAGTTTTTACCTTCAAGTGTCTTCCCATTAGGTAAGTTCACCATTTCTTTAGTGCATGCAGTTTTGCTAACATTTCCTTCTCATAAATAGGTTTTTGTAAATACTTTCCTTTGATTGGCCGACTTTAAAAATCAATGGGTCTTCCTTCTTGCATTAAAACAACACCAATTCCATTTACTGAGGCATCACATTCCACAATAAAGGTTTTTGTGAAGTTTGGCATAGCTAAGACCAGTGCTAGGCATATTGTCTCTTTAAGATGTTCAAAGGCCTTAGTTGCTTCGGGAGTCCATGAAAATGCATCTTTCTTCAATAATGTTGTTAGAGGTGATGCTATTCTCCCATAATTCTTAACAAACTTGCGATAATACCATGTTAACCCAAGAAATCCTCGCAAATTCTTTATGGTTGTGGCGACTTTCAATTCCTTAATGGCTTTAATTTTTTTAGGGTGTACCTTAACACCCTCATGAGATACAGTATGACCCATATATTCCACCTCTTCTACTCCAAAGAAACATGATATGGATGTTTTTTCATATAATTGTTTCTCCTGCAATAGTTTGAGCATCCTATTAACATGTTGAGCATGATCCTTCCAAGACCTGCTGTAGATTAGTATATCATCAAAAAATACTAGCACAATTTTCTAAGGAAGGGTTTGAAAATGGAATCCATCAACCCTTTAAATGTCGAAGGTGCATTGGTAAGGCCAAAAGGCATGACCAAAAACTCATAATGACCCTCATGAGTTTGAAATGATGTTTTTGGAATATCTTCACTCTTCATTATAATTTGATGATATCCTGAATGAAGATCCAACTTGGTAAAATAAATTGCTCCATGTAATTCATCCAATAATTCATCAATCACACGAATGGGAAATTTATCTTTAATGGTTTTACACAGCAATTTGTCACCGTCCCTGCAATTCCCCATCCTGCACAATTGGAGGGCTCATTCTGTGACCTGTGAGTAGTGACATAACTTGAAAACACATTCATGGCATTCCCTTAAACATGTAATTTCATTGCCCTGAAGACAACTCCTTGTGAAAAACCCTAAAAACACCCCTTTTTTCATTGCCGTGAGCAGCCAGTTCAGTACCCATGCCAATGGGGGAAATCCTTCAAAGAGGGTGCGCCAGTTGGCGCTCTGTCCCAGAGTTGCACTCGCGCCAGCCATTTTAAGGAGTGTTTTTTAAAAATAAATGGCAGAAATTTCATCCTAACTGATCTAGAAACTGGTATCTAATTTGAGTTGGGAGGTTTGGCTCCAGATCTCCATGTAGAGGAAGTGGTTTGCCACCTCTCATGGAAGCTTCCTTGAGGATTAGGGCCAATCCCATGATTATAGGGATCCTGACTCCCCTTCCTCCATCTATAAAAGCTTGCTCATATCATTTGCAAGCTAGTCTCAAAGTTCCCAAGAGCCTGTTGCTGCAAGAGCTTTGATCCATTCCCTTGAGGCTAAATCCAAGCAAGGAGAACATTGTCCACACATCCGAAGAGAGAGGCTTGTCCCATCCTTGACATGCTTTATCGAGACACGTTCTGCTGGAGACCCTCCGAAGGAGAATTTCAGCATCAGAGCTATGGTTGTATTCTTCTTTGATTGATTAATGATAAGCGACTATTGGTTATGGTTCCACTCTTGTTGTTGATTATGATGTTAAGTTATGTCTTCTCTGACTGACAATAGTTGCATATACTAGATTTTACGCTCACGTTTGTTTTGTTTCTTGCATGTGTAGGTGTCTGATCATGGAGATCATGAGGATTGTGATCTGCCAGAGCTAAGGAACGAGAGCGCTACTTTCTCCACAAGTGACAGCGTTAGATTCCAGGTAAGCCTTCATCGCTAGTTGGTTTATTTGCAATTAGGAACCTACAGTATAGCGTGAATGATTGTTGCTAGACCCGATCTAGGATAGTAGGGATCGCCTCTGTCCGCAGAGGGGATTTACCTCCACAACAATTTGGCGACTCCACTGGGGATAGTCTAGCTTGTTGTTGTTCTGCTTTGTAAGCTACGAACGGAGCCTGAAGTTAGCCAGATAGCCTTCGAAATTTTCTTGCTCTGCAATTGCAAAGTAGATCAAAGATGCTTCAGTCAATCTCTGGTTTTGTTTATGAACTGAACACTTGGAGTATTGTCTCGTCTTTTCGGTTGTTTCTCGATTCTTCTTGCTTCATCGGCTCTTTTGGCTGGCTCTTTTTGTGTTTGGCTTTTGGTTCAGCCCCAGAGGATCAGATCTGACCTCTGCTTTTCTGAGTTTTCATCCTTTCATGGTTGGCTTGATTGGCGCGGTTTCCACCCTGACAGTCGTGCCAATTGGCACAGGTTGCCAGTTCATCACTCGCGCCATCCCCTGTCTGGCGCAGATTACAGCCAAATAGTCGCGCCATCTCCTATAGGTGCTAGGTTTTACCCTTGTTCGGAAGTTTCTTTTGTTCAGTACTTTGCTTCTGGGTTTGTTTTAGATTCTGCTTGAAGTGGTGAGTCTGGTCTTGGTTGGGAGAAATTATTTGTTTTTTCATTTTCAGGCGTTGGCGCTTCTTGTCAGTTAGCAACCTGCACCAATTGGGCATTGGCACTAGTTGTCAGTGAGAAAGTCGTGCCAGTTGGCGCTAGTTATCAATGACAAATTCGGGCCAATTTCAGGGTGTATGAAAATTGAGATTTTTTCCCTAAATCCTTCACCAATGTGTCTTTCCCTTCTGGTCTTTCCTCTATATGAGCATAGATTACATTGCTCATTGTTTGAAATGTCTTCTTTCCATGATTTCTTGATGTAAAAGGGAATGAATGCCTTGTTTTTATCTCTTGCTTTGGAAGTCCTCTTTGTGTTTGACCTCATATGTCTTGTCGCCTTTTGAGGGATTTCGTTACAAAGTGTTTGAAACAACGATTGCATTATTAGTGTTTGTTTACATCTCTTTTGCATTCATCCTTCATTAAGAAGATTTGCATTTATTTAGTCTTCGTCTCAAAGTGTTCTTTTTGTTAAAATTCATTAGATCACATTGCATTGAAAATTATTTTTGAGATTTATCATTGAACTTAGATTACATTGTTTAATGACCAAAAACTAAAAATCGCTATGAGTGCATTCTCTTTCATTGAAAGCATGCATTAAGTAGATTCTCATTTCATCGAAAAATTCATTGAGTGCATTCTTATCATTTGAAAAGAAAAAGGAAATTGTGCATAGATCACAATTGCATATTTTTCGAAAAAGAGGATTTTGCATAGATTACATTGCATTATTCGCATCATTGAATGTTTTGAATTACTTTTGGATAGTGAAAGTCATCTAGTTTGGAAAAAGTTTTGTTTTCAGTATTGTTGTTTGTTGCATCATTATTTGAAACTCTTCTCTTAACTAGATAGCATTCATCG
Source organism: Pinus albicaulis (assembly GCA_034641835.2). NCBI lineage: Eukaryota > Viridiplantae > Streptophyta > Pinopsida > Pinales > Pinaceae > Pinus > Pinus albicaulis. The sequence continues at coordinate 692,022,260 of CM076570.1, read as the reverse complement.
AATTGAAAGATTTTTTTTTCTCATATAGCTGCATATAGGAGATTGTCAGATGACACTCGCTAGGGCCTGAAAACTGAAACGTAATTGAAGATAAACATTAAAATTTATTCAATTTACACTAAGGTAGCATTGAAACATTAACGCAATATTTAGGTTCTAGCTAGAGATGTGTTCCGGCGTCTTTAAACCTAGTAGCTATCATTTGCCTCTTGGCTTTAAACAGCACTAGTACGGACTTGTGCTCCCCGTACTGTCGCGTATATAAAGGGAGACCCCACTAGGTTTCTATCCTTTATCCATAGGAAGCTGAGTCTACCGCCCTATACCCATGATACACTGGACACAACATTCGGGGAGATTGCCTGCACATACGTTAAGTCCTTGGTTGATTTCTCTTTCATTTTGAAACCAAGGTGTATATTTCAGTTCACGGTTATTTGGTACACCCTTTGCCTAGAAATATTCCTGGTTAAAGTTAGTTTCCTTAGGGTGTTATTTTCCATATCATTTCTAATGGAAACTTTTCCGGATTTCACCAACCAAGGAATCCCCTCTGATGGGAATCTGGGTCCTTTTCCTCCTTTTGGAAATGTTGGCGCTCCTTATATGGCAACGTTGTCCCTTCCTGGGTTAACTGTTGGGTTTCCTGTTTGGTTGTTCTCAACCTCTGCGGTCCTGAATGTCTCGGCTACTGTTCAACCATCTCCTCCGCCTGAACAACAACATGTTGATTCCAAGGTGGACCTCTCCCCTTCTTCTCTTGTTTTTGCATCCTCTTCTTCTACTTCACCTGGTGAAAGTGTGGATTCTAGTAATCAGGTGGCTAAGAAGAAGAAGAAGAAGAAGACAAAGAAGAAGAATTCAGATAAAGGAGAGGCTAGATCTGTGGCTACTGCCTCCGGAACATCTCCTCTTGATAAACCTTCCAACCCTCTGCGAAAAGTCAAGTTCCCTTGCATGTTGCACGGGAAACCATCTTCTTTGAGATTTCCCTGGCATTCCCAAGGTGCTCGAAGTATGGTCCAACGGTCATCCACCGTTGCCTTTGGCTTCCGGGAGTCAGGTTGGGGGCACGTCTTCATCTGGTGTTGGTAAGGCTCCTAATAAGCAGGGTAAGCTCACCAATCATTGTAAGTTGTGTGAAGGGCACCATGCCATTAACCTTTGTCTGTATATGCATGAAGCCAAGCGCGTTTTGGACAACTCAGCTATTTCTACGTCGTGCCTTTCGGCTGGTTACAAACAGATTTCTTTGAGTCCTCCACCAGCTGATCCTATGATTGGTCAAGAGTCATCCTTAGTCGATCTCACTCTCTCAGAAATTCAAATTCAGGAATCTATTCCCGACCAACCATTGGTCATGGGATCGGTTGAACTGGCCTCGTCTATGGTGCACCAGGTCTTTTCCATAGAGAGCAGATCTCACATCCCTTAGGTTCTTCTTGTTTCTTCAGATTCCTCGGATTTGGAGAAATATTCTCCTATCCCTATACCTCAAGAAGTTTCTCCTCCACCTCCCATGATGGAGGTCCTGGAGGATACCCCTCCCACCTTCAAGATGGAGGTCGTGGAGGATGCTCTTCTTCCTTAACACTAGGGGAAGACCATCTCAGTTCGATGGTAGCCCCTCCGAGTAGTTTAGTTGCTTCCTTTGATTGGAATCGATTTGCAGGATACCGCCTTCCGTCTTATGTGCCTTTCGAGATAATAGTTCAGGCATTTGGTCTGGTTGTACCCAGCACCATTATAGATGAAGGCGCGTCTGTTATTATTTTATCCTCAACTACTTGGCAAGATTTTGGCTCACCGCTTCTTGCACCTGTTACGCAGAATATTTTGGCATTTAACAGAAGAATGACTCAACCATTAGGGATCCTTCCAAGGTTACCTGTTACTTTGGGAGGTAAAACCGTCCATATGGACGTGATGGTTGTTCCAGGCCCCTTGGATTTCAATCTGCTTTTGGGGCGTGATTACAACTATGCCATGGGAGCACTCATCTCCTCCCTTTTTTGTGTGGTCTGTTTTCCACATGAAGGACGGATTGTGACCATTGATCAACTTTCATTCTTTGGTCCTGATGTGGCAGCTGGCCCGCCATCATCCCTTCCTGGTTTGTATCCACCCATTGTATCTGCCTCACCGCAGGTCAACTATGTGGTTACCTACCCCATGCCTGTACCCAGTGATAATGCCATTATGCATCAGGTGTTGGGGGCATTGGGTCCTGACTTCCAGGATGTTTTCCTTCCATCGAGAATGGAACTCTTGGAAGCGATGACTTCCCATTCTTTATGATGAGGTCAATCGGAGCAGAGTTCCTTGTCTTCTGTCAAGCTCCTTAAACAATGAAACAAGGTGTTCGGAGCATAGTTCGTTTTCTTGTGTCAAGCTCCCTAAAAAATGAAACAAGGTTGTTGGAGCAGAGTTCCTTGTCTTGTGTCAAGCTCCTTAAAAAATGAAACAAGGTCGTCGGAGCAGAGTTCCTTGTATTGTGTCAAGCTCCTTAAAAAATGAAACAAGGTTGTTGGAGCAGAGTTCCTTGTCTTGTGCCAAGCTACTTAAACCATGAAACAAGGCGCCCTGAGGATAGTTCTTTTAATGTCTCAACCTTGTTAAAATAATGAAACACGTTCTTGTTCAATTCGAGTCTTTGATCAGATCTCATAAAATCCCGGTTGAGTCTTTATTAGATCTTGTAACTTGAACCTTCACTCCATATTCCTTTCATATGGACTGAAGCTTGGGGGGCATGTACCTCGAATTGAGTTACCATGTTGGGGGCATGCTTACTTTTTCAAGCATAGTTTGTTTTCGTTTCAAGCTTGTGTAAAAATGAAACTGGTTTCAAGCATATTTTATCTTTGTTTCAAGCTTGTGTAAAAATGAAACCAACTTCAAGCAAAGTTTCCTGATTTCAAGCTTGTGTAAAATTGAAACCATTCCCATTTTACCTCTTGTGATTGCCATTTTATCAGCTTGTTTTTGCCAGATGAGCCTTGGTTTTCTCACTCCATTGTCACTATCTGCTTGGCCGATCATATGACTTCACTTTGTTGTTTTACCTGCTCCTGAGGAACCGCTGCGATGAGTGGTCTTGTTAGCCAGCCTCTTAACCTTTACTTGTTCTGAGTAGTTCCACCATTACCGGAACCAGTTGCTACCCTTTATACCACTCGTTCCTCCAGGAGGAGTCATCTTTTAGCTCTTTTCTGACTCTCTAAACATGAAAATATTGTCGAGTCCGTTTTCACTTCGATCTCGTTAAAGTGGACGCGCAACGACATCGACCTAGTATACGTTTACCCCTTTTTTGGGCTGGGATGGATTACTTATGAAAAAGGAATACCCTAGCCTATCGTGGCTAGGAGGTTTTCTGAGACATATTTTTCTACCTTTTCAAATCTAAGGAACTATTTTATGAAAAGGGACCTTTGGAGTTTTCTTTTCCACTATCTTTTAAAACTCTCTAAATATGAAAAGACATTGAGTTCTTCCTTTGTCAGACTCGTTAAGCTCTAATGACATTAGATTCAGTCGTAATTATGGTATCCAAGTTCCTCCTTCCTAGGGCTCGTTAAATTTACTAGGATGGACTTATATAGCAAGCATATGGTATCCTCTTCAAGCTTGTGTAAAAATAAAGAGGTACTCACCAGAAATGGTGGGGAAAATGGAACCAACATTATTGTCGTGTCGGAAGTATGTTGCTCTTGAACATGGCACTTGTCTGCATTCGTGTCGGGTTGGGGATATCTCATCTCGTTTTCCACTTGACTCTATGGGTTTGGGTGATCCCTTTTGACCTCTCATCTACTCTTTTCCTTGTCATTATGACCCTTGATATTTTGATGTCAAATACTGCAAATCCACTGTCGTGCCGCCGATATGTTCAAGAGAAGTTGACCTCTGCAGATTTCAAACTTCCTCTAATTCTCATCTGATCTTGATTCACAAAGACATTATGTTCCTCTTTCTCATTTCGACGATGTGGGAAACACTATGGCCCACCTTCGATCAAGGTCACTTCCTGTCAACTTCAACTCATTATCCAGGAAGTTGATCTAGAGACTCCCTTCTGGTACCTTGGAGCTTGCATGCCTCAATGGTAGGTTCTTCGCATTTGACGTGAGGTTTTCATCATTGGCCTCCAATCGAGTGATTATGTGGGTGTTCAACGTCAGCTCATTGTTCACATGCCGTAGATTGTACCTGTAGTACCTTGAGGACCATTGGCATTAATGGTGGTACATCTCGTGTCTGTTAACAACTTTCATCATTGGCGGGTAATCAGGCGATGTTCTTGTGTGTTCAACTTCAACTCACATATTCGCATGCTTGAACTTGTACTTTGTTCAGGTCGAGATGGAGCGCAAGACCCTGGAGTCCTGTCTGTTATAATCCAGGATGTGATTTTGTGGATTATCATGATTAGTTACATGACTCACTGATTGGATGGCTACGACCATACTTGAGTCTATTTATCGATCCTCACTGGATGGCTGCGTCCATGCCTTGGATCTGGATTATTGTATACTCTGTTATGGATGGTTGTACCCATACCACATATATCATGTATTTGAGATATCAGTTGTACTTCTCTACGCAAGTTTTTCCGACGGCGGTGTTTTCAGTTGGACACATTCTCGTAAAGCATTTCACCCCTTTCTCTCTTTTGGGCCTCATGCTTTAGGGGCCATCTGTTACATAGCAATTTGTCACCGTCCCTGCAATTCCCCATCCCGCACAATTAGAGGGCTCATTCCATGACCTGTGAGCAATGACATAACTTGAAAACACTTTCATGGCATTCCCTTAAACATGTACTTTCATTTCCCTAAAGACAACTCCTTGTGAAAAACCCTAAAAACACCCCTTTTTTCATTGGCGCGGGTAGCTAGTTCAGTACCCGTGCCAATGGGGGAAATCCTTCAAAGAGGGTGCACCAATTGGCACTCTGTCCTAGAGTCGCACTTGCGCTAACCATTTTAAGGAGTGTTTTTTAAAAATAAATGGCGGAATTTTCGTCCTAACTGATCCAAAAACTGCTATCAAATTTGAGTTGGGAGGTTTGGCTCTGGATCTCCATGTAGAGGAAGTGGTTTGCCACCTCTCATGGAAGCTTCCTTGAGGATAGGGCCAATCCCATGATTATAGGGATCCCAACTCCCCTTCCTCCATCTATAAAAGCTTTCTCATCTCATTTGCAAGCTAGTCTCCAAGTTCCCAAGAGCCTAATGCTGCAAGAGCTTTGATCCATTTTCAGAGCCTGGTTTTTGCGTAATTGGTGACGCGTTAGTTCGGCCGAACTTTTAGTCCAAGTTTGGCTGAACTATGTTTTCCTCTTAAGGCTTGTTAAATCTAACGTCTTAATAGTTCGGTCCAACTTTTGACCAGAAGTTCGGCCGAACTATTGTATAACTCTCTGTCGGCCGAAAAATTTTGCGGAGCCCCCTACTAAAACACATTTCGCATCAATATAAATTGCCGCGAAATGATTCACAATTTTCGCACATTTTGCACACTTCATCTCATTTTACAAAGATTTTGGTTTCGGCTCAAAAAAATTTCTTCAAAGTTTGGGTTTAAGAACATTTCTTGGAAGCAAATTGATTTTTTGGAAGACATTTCTTGGAGGTTTCTTCAAAGTTTGGGTTTAAGCACATTTCTTGGAAACAAATTGATTTTTTGGAAGATATTTCTTGAAGGTATGTACGTGTTTTGAGTTGAAGTAAATATTTTGAGCTTCGTTTAAAGTGTGTGTTTTGGATTGGAGTATGTATTTTTTACAAAAAATTTACACTGAATTTTTTTAAATTAAATCTTTTGTGATATTTTTTGTAATTGAGTTATTGTCTAATTTTTTAAAGGAAATTTTTTGAACTTCATACCCTATTATCATGGGAAATCAAAGAACTTGTGCGAGAAAATATGATCGAAAAAGAGACCCTGAGGCACGTAGAGAAGAGGAAAATCAACCTCGAGCAGAAATTGAAGTAGGTATGTAAATTCAAATATTATGATCTATTGATATATTTTTAAAATTTTCCCAATGTAAAATGTGAAGCTTAATTTTTATTTCATGAACTAGTTTGAAAAATATTTTGTTTAATGTAAATAGACAGAGATACTCCTCAAAATATTGAAGAAGAAAATCAACTTCAAGCAGAAATTGAAGTAGGTATGTAAATGTAAATATTATGATCTATTGATATATTTAAAATTTTCCTAATATAAAATGTGAAGCTTAAATTTTATTTGATGAACTAGTTTGAAAAATATTTTGCTTAATGTAAACAGACAGAGATACTCCTCAAAATATTGAAGAAGAAAATCAACCTCAAGCAGAAATTGAAGCAGGTATGTAAATGTAAATATTATGATATATTGATATATTTAAAATTTTCCTAATATTTATCGACATAGTTATTAATTTAGTGATTTATTGAATATGTACTATTTTTTCAAATATGTACAGATGAAATCACTATTAATAATGAGATGTTAGAAAATGTTGACACTCACACATATGGAGATAAAAAACCTGACCATGTTATACGATATCGTGTCAACCGCATTTTTGAAGAGTATTTTTTAAATGAGCAAGTGACAGTTCATGCTCAAATTTTGAAAGGTCTCCTATCATTAAGAAAATTAAAAGAAGCGACGACACTATTGGGTATTCGAAAATCAACCAAAGATAAAAAAATGAATGAATAGGTGATAAAAAATATTAGTGCGATAAAGTCAATTAAGAGATCTAGAGATAAAGATGTTTCAAATATACGTAGAGGAATACACAGATGGCAATAGTTTGCACCATCAAGAGAATCATTTGATAACATCTATGGCACTATAATTAGAACCCTTACGAAAAATCTCCGGACAAAACATCGGAAATTTTAGCTGCAAATATATGTAAATGATGAACTCACTTGTTGGAGAGCTATTTGTAGGCAACCATACAAAGATAGACATGGAGAAAATGTTAAAAAAATAATATATGAATATTGGAAGAAAAATTCGCGTGTTTCTCCAACTGCAAGGCATGTGATGCGAAGAAGAATAACACGAAATCAGTACGAAGAATAGGAAAAATATTTCTTGGAAACCACTCAGATAGAGTTATTCAACAAGTTCAAAAAAGAGAATCGTCAAATTCATGTTTCACTCAGTGCTTTTGTTCAACAAAAACCATGGTATGTAAATCTTATCACTGTACGCGACACTTGTTGTTTCCATTATCATGTGGAATTTGAGTTATATTATGACACATTCCTTCATTTCGGTAGAACATTATGGAAGGATTCACCTCCTCCTTCCACCATCCATGATTTCATATCTCAAATTCTATGTGAAAGAGAAAGCAATGAACTATTTTACAAAAAAATGTGTTGGTGGTAAAAATGCGATGATTGTGGAAATTTGACTAAATTTCAAAACAAATATCGTATCGATATAAATGATCAATCATTGTCCAACATAAAAGTGAAATGGAAGAGATATGAATATATTCATACATAGATTGGTTCAAGTATTACTACAAGTGCTAAAAGAATTGATTTACAAGAAGAATAATTTTTTTTGATAGAGTTTTTGAGAAAGTTTGAGGCAGAGATTTATAAATAAAATAAGCATTCCCATAAAGCTCGATGGTAGGACTTGCAATTCAAAAAATCTCGTGAAGTTTTTACACCAGGGGCCATTTTTTCAATAGTTGATTTTGTAGAAAACCACACATATGTTCCAGAAAAAGAAATACAGAGTGAATACTATCATTCCGACCAAGTCTCCATGCTTGTCCATATTCTATATAGACATGTTGAACAAAATGTTGACCATATAGAAATCACTTGTGAAAATCAGCCTATTATTAAAGAATATCATTTTTATATTAGTGACGATTGTACACATGATACATATTTTGTACAACATTTTTTTGAAAAGATTTATGACTCCTTGAAAAGTCATGAAATAAAATTCAATGAAAATTGGATATGGTCGGATGGATGCGTGGGTCAATTCAAATCTTCGCGATAATTCTTTTGGTTGTGTCGTCTTCATATGAAAACTAGCATTAAACATTGTTGGAATTTATTTGAGACTCATCATGGAAAATGAGAACATGATGGTGCAGGGGCATGTATAAAACGAGCACTTCGAAGATATCAAATGGACCACTCTGCAAACCGACTTGTCTTAGCTGAACAAGTTGTTCAATGGTGCATCGCTGCTCTAAGCCATGAGAGAAACCCACCAAGAGAAGTGCGAAGGTACATTCAATTTAATTTATATTGGAAATCTAATTTTAAACATTGTACATTTATCATGCAATGATTATCTTTGATTGTATTTTGATATCATATTTAAAAATTCTTCTTCTAATTTTCCATATAAAGGTTTTTCTGGCATATTGGAATCGAAGACGTAGATATATCAATTGGAAATGACGTTGAAACAATAAAAGGGACTCGAAAATTGCATTCAATTCAAACAAAGTCATCCAGAAATGTGTTTGCATTGGATAAAAGAAAATATTCTTGTTTTTGTGATGTTTGCATAGACAACAAAAAATCCAATGACGTTTGTGAAAACAAAATGTATGTGAACGATTGGAAACATACAGAGCTAAATACGAAGGGAAAAATGTCTATTGCAATGTTTGAAGAAATGCAATCAGAGGAAACTACAATATCATCCAATGGTCATCGAGTTTCTAATCTTGTTAGAGAAGGTAACATTTGAATTATTTATTAATAATTTAAAGATCTAGAAATAAATTTAAATATGCATAATTAAATGTTAAATTTATTTTATTGTGCAGGAGATGTTTTTGCTATAATTGCACCTATTGACAACGATGAAAATGTGAAGTATTATTTGATGCGTTGCACCGAACGAAAAATGAAATTATTACAAGACTTTAATGATCACGGATTTCAGTATGACAGAGGGTCTATTATACTGAAAGGTTATTTTTTCAAACAAACTCATCAAAGTGGAGGCTTTGTTTACTTTGAAGACTATGAACCTGATTCCATAAGTTGTCAATATAGTCACTTGGTGTGTGTAGCACACATAAAGTTGATAGAAGTTCAATCAAAGAAAAAATCGAAAATTAAGAAATGGAAAATGTCAAAATTCAATCATGAATGGATTATTGAGGATGGAATTCCATTAGAATTTTTTTGAGTGAAGTGTCCAACAATTTATTATTTTGGATTAAATATGTTTTAGAACTTCCATTACTCAACTAAAAATTGAGCTGCTTATGTTATTTGTGGTTTACACATGTTACAAATTGTTTGGGTACAAGCACGTGCTCTAGTATCAACTGAAAGTAGTTTTTCTATACATGTGCATTGATGAAAAATGTTATATGTATTGGATATATATATATATATATATATATATATATATTCTAGAATGAAATTAATTGTTCTTGTATATTAATTGTTCTTGTATATGTTTTCCGACCGTATGGTACAAATTATTTCACTTTATTTTGTAAGGTCAGATTCGGTCCCTGTATGGCCTAGCCTCCAAGGGAGGAGATAACAAGTGGTTGTCCCCACTTGCCCGAATCTCAGCTTTTAAGTACAATTTTACTGTTTATGGCAGGCATCTTACATGATGTCCTAGCCAAGGATAGATTCTCTTTGTTTCAAGTTTCTGGTAAAAGTTGTCACCGAATGACCTACTAGGATATTATAAATACTAGCTTTGTAAGATCATTTTGCATTCGGAAAAATTCGGAAGTCTTAGACTGTCAATCAATTTAAAGTATCATTCACCGTAGGGAGTGTAAAATATTCAATGTAGGTTGGTGACGATGCTCACTACTAGCTTGAAGCAGCTCCAATGACCAATTCTTTAATGAATTCCAATGCACTAGACCAAAGTTGGTGACCTACTTGGTTTTTCACCCAAGAAATTCCAAGGTACTCTTCTTACCTTTGGCCCCCAAAGCTACAATGGAGTTATAGGAAGGTGAAGAAAAAAAATTTCACTGATAGAAATTTGGTCACATCCCTAATCTCCCCTTATCAAAAAGTTACTATCTACTACATTATCGGGTGTGTACTCAAGATCACTATTTCGTAATTAGAATATCACAATATCATAAGTTCTCACAAAAATACATGGAATGCCATTATGACATACATCTAACAATGGCTAGCTCAAAACCTAGAAAGCTCCTCCTCCCCTTCATAATAATGTGTTTAATTTAGTCTTTTAGGTGAGAATTAGGTGTGAATCTTGTTTTCACATACAAAAATAATTAATTGTTTAATTCCATAAATTTGATTATTCACCAAAATACATGTCATATCCATTATTTGTCTCTCCTACAAATTCGCATTATTTTATTAAAATATGATTTTATCTCACCCAACTATCACATGTTCCTAAATTTACTCCTAATTGTTCCCTATGCACTAAATCTACTCCTAATTGTTCCCTATGCTGCTTTTCCCTTACTTATTTTTAGAAAGTTATTTTCCTAGATCCATCATAACTATGGATCTATCAAGCGCCGAGAGGGATCAAATATCTAGAGGTGCAAACCTCTTTTCTGAGTGCAAAACTTGAGGAAAGGTTTTCACCTCGAGAGATTTTATCCCTCTCGGCGCTTGATAGATCCGTAGTTAAGATGGATCTAGGTTGGTTTCAGTCGTGTGCAACCAAGGAAAAACTATCGATAAACCATTTTAAATATGCTAAATATGTTTGAGATTTATCAAGTCATTTTAATTTTAAATTTTCTTAGTTACCTCAATTTGTTGAGATGATAAATATTGTAGAATAACTTTAATAATGAAGAATGATCAAATAAAATTTTTGAATGCGAAGTGACAATGTAATAATATTGAATGATAGAATGTGAATAATTAGAATGTAATCACTTACAAATAGCATTTATTGTGATCAATCTTAAACTATTTTCTTCTTCTATTCTTATTGTCACCCTTATTAGTTTTGTCATCTTTCCGTATCGATTATATTAAAAAGAAAGTAAAAATCATAAATCATAAACCATTTAAATATTTAGCTCAAACTCTTGTAGTAAACACCATACCTTCTCTCTCTTGCTCTCCAATATTATTAGATTTAATTATTATAACACAAAAATCATTCTACATTATCAATAATTTTTTGCGCTTACACTGAAATCAATGAACACTATTAATCCAATGACTTTACAAGTAATGTACCATCATACATGCAATTATATCAAATCAGAAATCAACATATACAATGAAATCAATGGGGATTGTCTTGTTACAAGTAACATAATTTCAATTTACCACATTTGCAAATGTATGTTGAAACCATCCAAAACTTTAAGTTGTAGATTGAAACCATCCAAAACTTTAAGTTTTAAAACCCTTTTGATTATATATTGTGCAACATTAAAACATTAAACATTTAAAGTTCATTAAATATCACATGCAAAATGTAGATTGAAACCATCTAAAACTTGAGTTTTAAAACTTCACATGCCATGCCAATTATAATTCAACTATCCAACAAAAACATTTAACATTAAATATCACATGCCAAATGTAGTTCAAATGACAACATTACTTCACATTCACATGCCAAAAGTACTAAAACCATCCAAAAATTAAATAAAACAAATTATATAATAACAATGTAATAAAATATGTCAAAAAATTGTAAATCTCACAAGTATCAAACTGTATCAAGTTTAACAAATTTTAAAACCATCTAAATTTTGAAATCAAATCTACTATAAATCATGTCCATCAAATGGAGGATCTAGCGTCTTCCCTACTAGGGTCTCAGTCCGCACCCTATCCTGTGAATAAGAAACCTACATACACAATGCACATGTACTTGAACATTAAAATTTGAAGTTTTAAAAATGAATGAGAATATATATATATCTAGAACTTCATGTAAAAAACAAAATATAACAAAAAAATCATGCAATACCTCGTAAGGTTCCCTCTCCATTTGATGAACAGGTTCTCCCATAGAAACATCTGCAGTGGTAAACTATACAATATACATGTACAGTTAAATGTAAATATATATATATATATATATATCATTTATATAAATTAAAAACTTTCAAATGAAAATGCACGTGTACATATATAAACTTATTTTCAATAATATTAAAAAAAGGAACTAAAGACAACTTGTTCAAATGTTGTGGATGTTCCTATCTCCGTCGCTAGAGTCCTCGGATTAAATAAATCTTCTATAGGAACCTAAATTCAAAAAAATTTAAATAACTCAAAATATATATATATATATCTCAATTTTTAATGGAACTTTTTGAGGTAGAATATATATATATATATATAACTTTTAAACATAAATTTTAAACTTGTGAAAAATTGTCCATACTCGTGGCTCATCTCCCAATGAAGTAGAAGGTACATCTCCTAAGGAAGAAGAAGGTACCGCCATCCCAAAAACATCAGACGGAATCGGTACCTGTTAAAACATTTTATCAAATTATATATATATATACATACATGTACATGTGTGGCAACAATTATTTATTTTAGAGTCACTTAAAAAACACTAACATGCATGTGCCAACATATCATGATGGTCAGAACCATCTGCATCGTTTGAACCGAAGGTCCCAAACGTAATATTAACATTTTCATCACGCATCATGCCTAAGAACTGCAAATGGTGTTTTAACATATAATCATAAATTAAATTAGATTAATGTACACATAAAAATAAATGTATACATGTACATACACATGTATTTATTACAAATTGTACACATGTATATGTAAAAATAATTTCAAACCCTAAGGTCACTAACACATACCGTTTCGGTGCCCTCTTCCTCATGAAAAATTAGGTCTTGCAGACCATTGTGACAATTTATTGCATATGTTCGGAGATCTTCAACATTCATGTTGTAAATCTCCTCATCTGTAGGATAAACAAAATTGGCACATGCATTTTCATGTGCTCTTTGTCGATTTAAACAAAGATTGACTCTACTCAATCCGCTATGAACATTGTCGATCATAACATCTCTTGCTTCTCGACTTATTTGAGAAGTCGCATCCATCTCTAATCGCAGAGTTTCGACTCGAAACGGTCGACTCACCAATGGTGGCTCAGGGTGACGCAACTTCACATCTCTCTTAGTGCTCTTACATTGATATAATCGACCTCTCCCCGGGCCAAAAAATTCTGAAGGAATGTCATTGTAGTCGGGTTTCATACCCAAAAAAAATTTTGCATAAAACATTTGTGAAAAATAAACAGGAACCTCATTGTTCCATTGAAGCCTTCCAAAAGCTGCAAGATGTCGATCATACAAATAACCAACTTTTTCTGGGTGCTTGAAATACTGCACCTTCAACATTTTTCTTTTTGGCCCTTCCTTATAATTAAACATTGACTTGGCCTCTGCTCTTGTAACTTTTTGTTTTATGTCCTACCTTTTATCGGGACCTGTCACTGTTTCTTTTCTCTTTCTCATCAGTTCTACAAACGAATCATTCGTTGGCCCCAAATTTCTGTACACATTTACCATTTCACCCAATGAATGTGTAACTATTTTGAGGCTTTGTCTACTCTCAGCAGGTAGAGAGAAAGCCACGAGATCTCTTTACCATTTTTCATGAAGGCTTTCACACCTTTGTAAGGTGCATTCCGCCATGTTGGTTTCCCATGGTATATCAGTAATCTCAGTCGGATAAGTTGTGCTGGGTTGACAACCTTCTTCTTGAAGGTAGCGCGCTGCCCTGCATCTATTTTGACCACTAGCTCGAAAATTTTCAGCCTCTGCATCAATATATATATATAATTTCGTATATTAGAAAAAACACGTGTAAAAAAAGTTGTACAAATTTAATGAAAAAATATTGAAATTGATGGCAACCTTGATGTTGTTGGTTAACATCTTCTCCAACATGACCCTACTGAGAACCAGCCCTAGAATGACGCTGCTGAGAACCAGCCCTAGAATGATGCTACTGAGAACCAGCAGCGGTTGATTGGCCTTCAGGGGAATAAATATCACCCCCTTCCGGAAACCTGCTACCACTCATACCTCAACCGATTGAACCTTGGCCATGCTCCATGGATGGAGTTAAAACCCATCTCCTCTTACCTCCTAAAAATTAAAATATGAAACTTATTAACAACTAAATTAACTTAATAAAAAAATCAATTCCATATGTACACATGTATGGAGATTTAAGATTATATTTAAATACCGTGAACATTCCCCGATCCCTGAACCTCCATATGGGATTCGGCTGATCTTCGTTGTTCATCCTCCATGATATATATCTATTGGTTGACATTTACACAAAATAGATTTCAAAAAATCAATTTGTAAATTAGTGTACACAAATTATGTAGAACACAACTTTCAAAGCAATAATTGATCATGTGTGAAACTAAATTTAATCGAAAAAGATATTATAAAAATGATAAGCTCACCAAATTGCGCTTTACATGGTGGGAGCACACTTGGTATAAAATTTACTACTTATACACTTTAGTTTGTGGAAGAAATGACACATGTACATAGTTTACCTTAAAGTTGTTGTGTTTTACGGATATTAAAATGAAGAAATTCTATTTAGATCCATTCCAGAGATTGACTGTAGGGGCATTTACTAGATATGTCACCTTTCATAAAAGATGAGATCCAGAGGCTACCTGGCCCTTTACAGACTCCGCCTATAGAACTTGTAGAAGTAAACACTAGAGGCATTAACAATATCAAAGAACGTTTTCATGCTCAGACATGGGAATGTGTCTCTTTCCCTACGCAAAAAAATAGTTCAAGGTAGTTAATCTTCATAGAAATGTCATCAAGGAAGTCAATGTGATCATCCCCAACTTACTTTTTATGAAATTAGGCTTGGAATCTCATTTTAGAGCTCAAATAAACCTCTAGTTTATTTTGGTTTAGACAAGGTCTAGAATTTGAAAAGTGAATTCCCTCTTTCTTCCTCTTACATGTCCAATGATCAGAATTTGGATTGAGGGAAAAGATTTTCCTAGAAATAAAAATTTTGCATTTTATAAATATGTAAACATGAGTTTTTAAATAAATGAGGCAAAAACTCAAAGGCCCATTGGACAAGGAAAATGATGTTGAAAATAAGATGCAATTGGTTTGCTAACATATGGTTATATTTCTTATCCAATTAAGGCCTTGCATGTATTTTTATGTTTCATGAATTTCTTCACAAATTCAAAGTATGGTGCATGAATTTGATGCACCATTGATGACTCCATTAATGACCTTGATGAGGAATTTGATGCACACAATATTGACTTTGAAGATGGTTTAGAAGATGTTGAAGAAGTTGTAGATTTTGGTGTTGTCACTGAATGTTTCTTTGTTGTTGGACTTGATCAAGACATGTAAATTAACCGTTTACGAGCAGATTGAAGACCTTGAAGAGGTTTTAGATTTTGTTGTTCTATGGGACAAAAATCAATATGTAGTTCAATATTCACTTGGTTTTTATAATTGGATAGAAGAATGACTTTAAATGACCTTGTATTTCTTCTCATTTTAGAGCTCAAATTTTTAGGAAGGATTTAAGTATCCACCTTTCAAGAATCACTAGAAGAGGTTGATAAAGAATATAGGAAGACAAAAAACTAACCAATGGTGTACTAAATGGATTTCTTGGGAGGTAGATTGGAATATGGACTTTTGGTACCTAAAACATTTCCAAATAAGTGAATGTATTTGAAAACCAAACCTCTAGTTTATTTTGGTTTAGACAAGGTCTAGAATTTGAAAAGTGAATTCCCTCTTTCTTCCTCTTACATGTCCAATGATCAGAATTTGGATTGAGGGAAAAGATTTTCCTAGAAATAAAATTTTGCATTTTATAAATGTGTAAAAATGAGTTTTTAAAATATAATTAACTCATAAATTTCTCACAAAATACACTTAAATCTTGACACATAAACCCCTTCCCCAACAAAACTAGTGTGAAAATATTCAAATCAAGTTGGTATCAAAGTACAATTTAGCTCATTTTAGTCAAGGTCAGTTAGAAGAATTAGCTATTGGTTTCTATCTTCAATTTCCTCTGAAAATGAATGTGTACGTGCTTTTGAGAGACACTAGAGGAATAAGGTCCAAATTTTTGATGAAAATGTGCTATGAAAGTAAAGGGTTTTAAAGGCAAGCATGTACAAGGCATAGTTGAGTACAAGGCATAGTTGAGCCAAATGTTCTTCAGGAAGGGCCTAATTATCTGGGTCTTGGTTATGGAAAACATGGAAAATTCTCCAAAGCCAAGGAGGCACATGAAGCTGTTCCAAGAAGAAATTTTATTTCATGTTCATTACCTCAAGCTTGTGAAGTTTGTGTTCATGATGAATGGAAAAGTTTGACACCCACTTTCCAAGAAGATGTTAATAATCATGCAGCTAATGAGAATGTAAAAGAAGAGGATGTTGAAAGCTCTAGAGTCATTGAATTCATTGCTAGTATTCAAAGGAGAGCCACTACCTCATGTCAAATTCACCTCCTCAAGAAGGCAACAACAGTGAATGTTCAAGGTATAAATTTGCCTCTAATCAAATTGCTTTTTATTATGATAAACATGGTAAATATTCAAATAAGATATAGAAAAGAACTTGCATGTTCCTTTTGTGGTTTTAATTTAATCATAATGTTTATAAATGTTGGAAGAAGATATCCATGCACATGAAACTTTCTAAATAAATGAGGCAAAAAGTCAAAGGCCTATTGGACAAGGAAAATGATGTTGAAAATAAGTTGAAATTGTTAATTACTCATTGCCATAAGAAAGGTCACCTTGTAGAATATTTTACTACATACAACACTGAACATTTTTAAAACATAAACTAACTTCTAGCAAACAATAATATTAAATTAGATTTAATTGTTTGTGCAGTTGAATTGATGTGCATAGAAAAACTGGGAATAGATATCTTTGATACATACAACACACAAATGCAAAATATTAAAAGATAAATCAATCTTGCAAACAGAAGGGTATTTAACTAGACATAAATGTCCATATAGATTCAGCCAGAAACCCAGACCTAGTCAAAGAAAACATGAACCAATGGTTTATTTCAGCTCTACATCAACGTTGAAAAATCGAACTATTATGATGTGTTACAAATCAGCCTACATGGCAAAGTGTTGGTCGGCCTAAAAGGAAGTAATTCTATCTATATTTATATACCTTGTCTATCTATGGCTCTTTTGATTAGGAATAACTCAGCAATCTCTGAAAACAGTTTACAGATTCTTGTAAGATTCAATACGAATATGTTGATGGGCTTTCAGTGTGAAGTTTAAAGAGTTTGAAAATAGTGTGTATCTATTGTTCGGTCATCTTTGAAGCAGATTGTGGATAGTATAGTATGAAGCATATTGCGTATAGTGTGAAGCAAATTGCAGATAGTCTAAGGAAGATTACAAATGCCTAAAACAAATCTGTGGATATATGTTGCAGGATGCAGAACCAACTAATGTTATTGATAAGACTGTTAAAATAGAGACAGAGAACGGACCCAAGGGTTTATCTGACCCTGTTGTGTCAAAGGTTAATGTTGTGGATAAGACTATTAAAATAGAGACAGAGAACAAACCCAAGGGTTTATCTGACCTTGCAGTGTCAAAGGTTGATCAAAATAAGAAGAAAAAACAAGCCAGCAAGGAAGAAAACAATGAAGATGGCAGTGGCAAAGATAAGTTTGTCGGCTTGATTTTTATGTGTAATTCTCAAACAAAGCAAGAGTGTTTCCGATACAAAGTGTTTGGGTTGCCACCAACCAAAAAGGAGCTTGTAGAAAAGGTGAAGCCCAGAACGAAGCTCTTCTTGTATGATATTAACCTTAGATGTAAATGTATGGTATCTACAAGACAGTGTCTGCCAGAGGAATGAATGTGGAACCAAATGCTTTCAGAAGTTGTAAAAGGCCACTCCCAACATAGGTAATATTTTTATACATGAAAGGGGTGCATCAAGCTTGTGAAGTTTGTATTCATGTTGAATGGAAAAGTTTGACACCCACTTTGCAAGAAGATGTTAATAATCATGCAGCTAATGAGAATGTAAAAGAAGAGGATGTTGAAAGCTCTAGTGTCATTGAATTCATTGCTAGTATTCAGAGGAGAGCCACTACCTCATCAAATTCACCTCCTCAAGAAGGCGACAACGATGAATGTTCAAGGTATAAATTTGCCTCTAATAAAATTGCTTTTGATTATGATAAATATGGTAAATATTCACATAAGATTTGGAAAAGAACTTGCATGTTCCTTTTGTGGTTTGAATAATCATAATGTTTAAAGATGTTGGACAAGTGTTGGACTTTGTATCCAACAAGTCATCCACAACATTTGAAGAAGGTGGAATGAGATAACGACAAGAATGGAAAAGAGGATTTCATAATCGATGAGGGTCAAGATGATTCACATGATATAGTGCAACTAAAGGAAGCGCCATTGCAATGGTTTGCTAACAAATGGTTAGATTTCTTATCCAATTAAGGCCTAGCATGTATTTTGATGTTTCATGAATTTCTTTGCAAATTCAAAGTATGGTGCATGTTGCATGAAGCAAGATGTTGAAAGTAGAGTTACGTTGACACACTTAAATGCAACAAATATGAAAATTTGTACCTGAGCTCTATTATTTGACTTGAGTCGATTGTTTGAAGAGGCATGTTTTGTCGATTTGTGTTTGGTTGATGGTTTTGTACACCAATATGTAAGAGTACATGGAGATATTCACATGATGTGAATTTTTTTCTTTGAAGGAGAAAAATGATATGTCAGTGAGCTATGTTTCTTGCATGATGTGTTTTCAGTTTGATGGTTTTGTTTGTGACAAGACGTCACAAGATTTTGGGAAGGTCCACTCTTGAGCGAGAGCCTCATGATTACAACCTAACCATGAGAATCAAATGGGGGTGCATCCTTATTTTGAAAACAAATAGGATTCTAAGCTACCTAGGACTCAAACCATTATTTTTAAATTTGAAATATCATGGTGTGTTGTTTCAATGCCTAAATCCACAACCCTAACATAAATTGTTTTATTCTTTTTTTGTAGGATTTAGTTGGTTATATTAAAAGTCAGTTGAATTTAAAATTCTTGGCTTAGTGGCATGAACCAAACATATTGTACATATTAAATGAGGAATTTTGCTCTCCCAATCATTTCTAAATCACCCATATCACCAAGAAAACATGTTTTAAAAGAACATACTTTGGTATGGGAAAGACCTTAGGTTTCAAATATTATAAGATTGGATAATATTATAATATTGGTAATTATAACTATGTTTTTCCAGAGAGGAAAATTATATGTCACATTTTATACTAACGTTCTAAATATTTTTTTGAAGTTTGGATTATTGTTATTCTTTTATATAATTTAACATTAGATATAAGTTTAAATTGAAAGCTACTTAGATGAAATATAGCTTAGATATGGCATTTGCAAATTATTATCTATTTATTAAACTAAAGGACATAATTATTACACATGTTTAATTTACATTCAAATGCTTCTTTGATTTATCTCCTATAGCTCAATGTAGTGCTAGATATATAATTTAGGTTGAAGGCCCATGAGATAAATGACTTCTATGTGACATTTGTATTGAATAATCTATTTGTTGTGTTATGTGTTTCAAAGGTTGCTATTTTCTTTGTATTTTCTTTTAAATAATAAATTTTAGGTTTTGTTTTTTATAAAATTTATTTAAAATTATAAAAAAAATGGAATAACTAATACATCAATAATAAATAATGTTAAATGTTCTCTCATTTTCCTTTATACAGAAGTAGTAGTAGGCTAGAAAGGTCAATATAAAACATGGACTAGGTCCACAAAAATAAACCTAGACTTAAGTCAACAAGGCAACCTTGGTAGGAGATCTCCACTAAATAAGGAAGTGCAAGCCTCACACTAGGTTTATCCAACCCTCGAGATGATGTACCATCCAATCATGATACCCCTCCTTCAAGATTGCATGCTATCCAACAAGCTATTAACCGAACGCTCTTTCTTGCATGGTGGTTCATTCTCCAAGTGTCCTCATTCAAGGTGTTTCTTCTCTCAGTGTGGACCACATATACTCTTACGCCCCATACTCCTCAACATACATGTGTCAAAGCATCACTTGCTCAAATGTTTATCCCCAACAACATGCCCAAGTCCACAACCAACCTCCACCAAGTATGCTCGTCAATCCAAGCATCCTCAAGTCAAATTTTCAACCTCTAAGGTATATGCCAAATGGCCCCATGCTCTTATGGCTGAGTGCCCTCATTCAAGTGCCTAATGCTCATTCCCCTAGGTAGGTACCTCTCCTGTTCAAATAACCAAATCTCCACTATGTATACCCAATGAGTTAGTTATCATGCCACATAAGATAACAACATCCTATGAAATTGCAATGTTCTAAGACTCTATCCAAGGTCAAGCATCCACTCACACTAAGCCATCCATATGTTCATCAAGAATCACCAAGGGAATAGGAGGTCCAACAGTCTCCTAGCTAGGTAACACTAATTATGGACTAACCCTAACCAAAGACCTCCTCAAGTCCAAACACTTCTTTATGGGGTATGAGGACCACACAATTAAGTGGCACTACTATCAACAACCACAAAAATAATGTGTACAAAAGTACACTACAAGGCTCTAGAAACAATCCATTCAATGGGGAGGATAAATCTCAAGAACAACAATGTGGACATAAAGTACATAGCTAACCTTCACAATCACATAAAATGGACACTTATATTACCTAATTCCAAGTCAATAGATGAGACATGCATTTTAATATTAGAGCTTCTACTAAAAGGAACAATAGGAACACTCTCACCGTTGCATGAGTGGATCTTAAAAACCATTTTGACCATTACAAAACCAGTGGTAGCATTGAAAAAAATGTTAGTAAATACATCTAGAGCATTGGTTCTCAAGAACAACCAACTAAATCAATAGAAAATGAAGAAAAAATTATTTTATATTAGATGCCATGGAGATTTGAATATCGAAATTTTATATTAAACTCAAGTTTTAAATAAATATTTTTAAAAATGAAAATAATAAAAGCTGAAGACCATTAACATCTTTGTAAAAAGACAAACACATGTTCTTAAAGAAAACCATTACCTTTTTGTGAAGAGGTGTGATCTCTTGATAACTATTTGTCCCTATCTATATTTATATACCTTGTCTATGGCTCTTTTAATAAGGAATAACTCGGCAATCTCTGAAAACAGTTTACAGATTCTTGTAAGATTCAGTACGAATATGTTGATGGGCTTTCAGTGTGAAGTTTAAAGAGTTTCAAAATAGTGTGGATCTATTGTTCGGTCATATTTGAAGCAGATTGCGGATAGTATAGTATGAAGCAGATTGCATATAGTGTGAAGAAAATTGCGGATAGTCTAAGGAAGATTACAAATGCCAGAAACAAATCTATGGATATATGTTGCAGGATGCAGCACCAACTAATGTTGTTGATAAGACTATTAAAATAGAGACATACCACGAACCCAAGGGTTTATCTGACCCTGCTATGTCAAAGGTTAATGTTGTGGATAAGATTGTTAAAATAGAGACAAAGAACAAACCCAAGGGTTTATCTAACCCTGTTGTATCAAAGGTTGATAAAAATAAGAAGAAAAAACAAGGCAACAAGGAAGAAAACAATGAAGATGGCAGTGGCAAAGATAAGTTTGCCGACTTGATTTTTATGTGTAACTCTCAAACAAAGAAAGAGTGTTTCCGATACAAAGTGTTTGGGTTGCCACCAACCAAAAAGGAGCTTGTAGAAAAGGTGAAGCCCGGAATGAAGCTCTTCTTGTATGATTTTAACCTTAGACAAATGTATGGTATCTACAAGACAGCGTCTGCCGGAGGAATGAATGTGGAACCAAATGCTTTCCAAAGTTGTAAAAGGCCACTCCCAACACAAGTAATCTTTTTATACATGAAAGGGGTGCATAAAGCTTGTGAAGTTTGTATTCATGTTGAATGGAAAAGTTTGACACCCACTTTGCAAGAAGATGTTAATAATCATGCAGCTAATGAGAATGTAAAAGAAGAGGATGTTGAAAGATCTAGAGTCATTGAATTCATTACTAGTATTCAAAGGAGAGCCACTACCTCATCAAATTCACCTCCTCAAGAAGGCGACAACGATGAATGTTCAAGGTATAAATTTGCCTCTAATCAAATTGCTTTTGATTATGATAAATATGGTAAATATTCACATAAGATTTGGAAAAGAACTTGCATGTTCCTTTCGTGGTTTGAATAATCATAATGTTTATAGATGTTGGACAAGTGTTGGACTTTGCATCCAACAAGTCATCCACAACATTTGAATAAGGTGGAATGAGATAACGAAAAGAATGGAAAAGAGGATTTCATAATCGATGAGGGTCAAGATGATTCACATGATGAAGTGCAACTAAAAGAAGCGCCATTGAAATGGTTTGCTAACAAATGGTTAGATTTCTTATCCAATTAAGGCCTAGCATGTATTTTGATGTTTCATGAATTTCTTTGCAAATTCAAAGTATGGTGCATGTTGCATGAAGCAAGATGTTGAAAATAGAGTTATGTTGACACACTTAAATGCAACAAATATGGAAATTTGTACATGAGCTCTATTATTTGACTTGAGAGTTAGTTTTTTGAAGAGGCATGTTTTGTCGACTTGTGTTTGGTTGATGGTTTTGTACACCAATATGTAAGAGTACATGGAGATATTCACATGATGTGAATTTTTTTTTCTTTGAAGGAGAAAAATGATATGTCAGCGAGCTATGTTTCTTGCATGATGTGTCAAGACGTCACAAGATTTTGGGAAGGTCCACTCTTGAGCGAGAGCCTCATGATTACAACCTAATCGTGAGAATCAAATGGGAGTGCATCCTTATTTTGAAAACAAACAGGATTCTAAGCTACCTAGGACTCAAACCATCATTTTTAAATTTGAAATATCATGGTGTGTTGTTTCAATGCCTGAATCCACAACCCTAACATAAATTGTTTTATTCTTTTTTTGCAGGATTTAGTTGGCTATATTAAAAGTCACTTGAATTTAAAATTCTTGGCTTAGGGGCATGAACCAAACATATTGTACGTATTAAATGAGAATTTTGGCTCTCCCGATCATTTCTAAATCACCCATATCACCAAGAAAACATGTTTTAAAAGAACATACTTTGGTATGGGAAAGACCTTAGGTTTCAAATATTATAAGATTGGATAATATTATAAGATTGGTAATTATAACTATGTTTTTCCACTGAGGAAACTTATATGTCACATTTTATACTAACGTTTTAAATATTTTTGAAGTTTGGATTACTGTTATTCTTTTATATAATTTAACATTAGATATAAGTTTAAATTGAAAGCTACTTAGATGAAATATAGCTTAGATATGGCATTTGCAAATTATTATCTATTTATTAAACTAAAGGACATAATTATTACACATGTTTAATTTACATTCAAATGCTTCTTTGATTTATCTTTTATAGCTTAATGTAGTGCTAGATGAATAATTTAGGTTGAAGGCCCATGAGATAAATGACTTCTATGTGACATTTGTATTGAATCATCTATTTGTCGTGTTATGTTTTTCAAAGGTTGCTATTTTCTTTGTATTTTCTTTTAAATAATAAATTTTAGGTTTTTCTTTTTATAAAAATTATTTTAAATTATAAAAAAAACAGAATAACTAATACATCAATAATAAATAATGTTAAATGTTCTCTCATTTTCCTTTATACAGAAGTAGTAGTAGGTTAGAAAGGTCAATATAAAAGATGGACTAGGTCCACACAAATAAACCTAGACTTAAGTCAACAAGGCAACCTTGGTAGGAGATCTCCACTAAATAAGGAAGTGCAAGCCTCACACTAGGTTTATCCAACCCTCAAGATGATGTACCATCCAATCATGATACCCCTCATTCAAGATTGCATGATATCCAACAAGTTATTAACCGACCACTCTTTCTTGCATGGTGGTTCATTCTCCAAGTTTCCTCATTCAAGGTGTTTCTTCTCTCAGTGTGGACCACATATACTCTTACACCCCATACTCCTCAACATACATGTGTCAAATCATCACTTTCTCAAATTTTTATCCCCAACAACATGCCCAAGTTTACAGCCAACCTCCACCAAGTATGCTCGTCAATCCAAGCATCCTCAAGTCAAATTTTCAACCTCTAAGGTATATGCCAAATGGCCCCATGCTCTTATGGCTAAGTGCCCTCATTCAAGTGCCTAATTCTCATTCCCCTAGTTAGGTACCTCTCCTGTTCAAATAACCAACTCTCCATTATGTATACCCAATGAGTTAGTTATCATGCCACATAAGATAACAACCTCCTATGAAATTGCAATGTTCTAAGACTCTATCCAAGGTCAAGCATCCACTCACACTAAGCCATCCATATGTTCATCAAGCATCACTAAGGGAGTAGGAGGTCCAACAATCTCCTAGCTAGGTAACACTACTTATGGACTAACCCTAAAAAATAGAAACAAATAAGTCTGAAGTATTCAAAGACCTCCTCAAGTCCCAAAACTTATTTATGGGGTATGAGGAGGACCACACGATTAAGTGGCACTACTATCAACAACCAAAAAAATAAAGTGTACAAAAGTACACTAAGAGGTTTTAGAAACAATTCATTCAGGAGGATAAATCTCAAGAAAAACAATGTGGACATAAAGTACATAGCTAACCTTCACAATCACATAAAATGGACACTTATATTACCTAATTCCAAGTTAATAGATGAGACATGCATTTCCATATTAGAGCTTCTACTAAAAGGAACAATAGGAACACTCTCACCGTTGCATGAGTGGATCTTAACAACCATTTTGACCATTACAAAACTAGTGGTAGCATTGAAAAAAAAATTAGTAAATACATCTAGAGCATTGGGTCTCAAGAACAACAAGCTAAATCAATAGAAAATGAAGAAAAAATTATTTTATATTAGATGCCATGGAGATTTTAATATGGAAATTTTATATTAAACTCAAGTTTTAAATAAATATTTTTAAAAGTGCAAATAATAAAAGTTGAAGACCATTAACATATTTGTAAAAAGACAAACACATGTTCTTAAATAAAACCATTACCTTTTTGTGAAGAGGTGTGATCTCTTGATAACTATTTGTTAAACAAAAATTAGATTTTTTTTGAAATCCTAAAAAAATTGAAGTAAATAAAATTCAATCAAACTCAAGTCACATATGAAAGAGTGTCATTGTGTGACCAATGACAACTAATTTAAGATGACATGCATAATGACATCAATTTAACATTCAGTCAATGCTAATACTTAATGTTCAAACTTGATGGATTATGGTTCAGAAATCTAATTGATATCAACCCAAAATCCCTTATTATCTATCTCATGTTCCCTGAACATTGATAGAAATATTTGAGACTGACATCTCCTACCATCTTGGTCAACATTAACAATGACCCAAGGTTGGATGCAAAAAAAAAATTAATATCTCCTAATATCCTAGTAAACATTGACCCAAAGTTCAGTGAAAAATATTTTAAAAGTGAAAAACATCAAACATAAATATTAGAAAAAAAATAATAATAAATTAAAATTAAAATTAAAATTAAAATTGGCATCTCCTAATATCCTGGTCAACATTTGAGCCAAGGCCTGGGTTAATATCAATTTAACAAACATCCTGATAACCATTAACACACGATTGAATGCAAAAAATTTCAGCTTGACATCTCCTAACATCTTGTCAACATTGGCCCAAGGCATTTGTTTACATTAATGTAACAAATAGATTAATCATTGTTAATTTGATCAATAAGTTCATCATTGTTAATTTAAAAATGGTTAATTTGATCAATAAGTTCATCATTGTTAATTTAACAATTTTAGAAAAGGAAAACCATCTATCATTTTTCTATAGTTTACTATTTAAAAAATAAAAAACCACTAGTTACTCCAATTCAGTAAAGGTTTTTACAGTTGCAATTGACCATGAGATATCAGTTACAACACGTAGGATATCACTAAGCTTCATTTCACAGGGAAAAGTAACACCACAAACAAACAAAAAAATTCAAATGCAATTCATCCGAATGTTTGTCTCGTTGCCATTGTAAAGTGCAACTTTGTTGAACTCTCCTAATATTAAAACACCCGAAGGTTTTTATTTCAGTTAAGGGTTTTCTCCAATTGCCGAACTACTATGGATGTGATTGTTATATTCGGTCGTTATCAAATTTGGCTCTGATAAATACTTAACCAGAGAGGGTCTCTATGATTCAACCTTTTGTTTGCAAATTTTGTCAATGGAAAATATAATTTCAAACCAGCTATTATATGAACAATTTATTTTCGCTCAGGCTCATGAAGTGATCAAACTCTATTTGAAAAAGATGTAATATAGTTTCATTTAAAAATATGGCAATATAATTCTGAGACTTCAAATAATGGAGAAATGGCATTGTTTTAATGTAAGTGTAACATACCCGACGCAGCAGTCGACGAGCACGGACAGCAGGAGCACCACGGCGGATGACAGGAGCACCACGGCGACCGGCAGCAGAAATAGAGCGACAACAGTCTCAAACAACGAAAGGCATGCGAAATACAAATGGTAAACCATAAACATTCGCGGGCGATTTATTTATAGAAAATAGTTCGGCCGAACTTTTTCTGTCGGTTTTCCAATCTCCAGCAAAAAATTTGTTTTCTCGCGTCGTCAGTGTGCCATCAATCAAAACGGAAACACGAGTTCGGCCGAACTTTATAAGAAAGTTCAACTGAACTATTAGAGAGTTCGGCCGAGCTTTGTAAAATTTTCGGCCGAACTATTGTTGAAAAAAAATTTCGCACCCCGATTCTCACAAAAGTGTAACCCAGCTTCACGTTTCCGCCCTCGAGAGACTATTAATGTGAGCTAAGAAATAATTTAATTTTAATAAACCATGGGTCCATTTTGCAAAGATATCATCTACATATATTTTCCATTCTTCAAGGGTGAATGGAAAGGATTTGAGGGCTATTTGCTCAAAATGTTCCATGTATATGTCAGCAATAATAGAAGATAGAGGTGAGCCCATGGCTACCCCATGAGTTTGTTCATAAATAATTCCATTGACGCTGAAGAAAGAAGATTTTACACACAATTTTAGAAGGTCTACTATATCACTATCTGTGATAGTTTTTAAAATGTTGATGGCTTCATATATAGGAATCATAGTGTAAAGGGAGACAATGTCAAAACTTACCATGAGATCATCGTCTTGCATGTCAAGGTCTTTGGTCCATTGAACAAAGGATGCAGAGTCTTTGATATGTGACAAGGTGTTTCCGGCAAGGGGGCAAATCTTTTTGGCAAGAATTCTCTTTTTAAAAATTATAGTAAGCTCAGCACGCTTCTCTCCAAGTTCTTTGAGCATAAGAATACAATTTAAAAAAAAACTAAATAATTTGTTTCTTTAGGTCCAATTGACAATAGTTGGGTCTCACTGGACGTTAAGCATCATCATCATCACCATCATATAATTTTAAAATGTGTAGTTTTAAATATCAAATTATATAAAATTTAATTAAAATTAAATTTTAATGCATTTTTTTTAATAATAAAAATACTAAACAAAAATAAAATTTTTAATTTTAATTTTAAATAAATTTATTTTTTATTTATAAATAAAAAAATTAGATTCTAATACATAATATTAATAATTTTTTTAAACAAAATTTAATAATTAAAAAGTAATAATGAAATAAATTAAATTTAAAAAAAAAAAATTGGGTTGCTCAGGTGGCGGCGTTGGCTGACTCATGGTCCAACGAGTAGTTGCGTGTAGCTCCCCTCCTACCCACGGGCTGGTCCAAACCATCACTTGAGTGGGAGGGCAATCCTTGGGAGGAGTTGCGCACAGGTCTTCGCCTACAATGGGCCCCACTGCCACCTGGGCGGGAGGGCGATTGGCCAATTTTTTTTATTTAATTTAATTTAATTTGATTTTTTTTATATATTTATTAAAATTTAATTATTTTTTTTAATTAAATTATTTTTTTTAAATTTTTTTCTTTTATTTATTAAGAAATTGATTTTTTTTTTATTTAAAATTTGTTTCTAAATTCAAATTTAAATTTTTAATTTATTAAAATTATTTCTTTTTTTTTTCTTTTTTCTTTTTTTTTTCAGTTTAATTTTATTTTTTGTATTTTTTTGGTGGGGGGTGGGGGGTTTATTCTTTATTTATTTTTTAATTTGTTTAATTTTTAATATTAAAAAGTTTTATTTTAATTTTATTTTAATTTTAATTTTTTTAATGTTGTTTTTTTTTTAATTTTAAAAAAAATATATATTGAATTTTGCTTTGTTTTTTTTTTAATATAAATTTTATTATTAAGAGTTTTCTGAATAAAAGAAATCTAAGTACCACAATGGTAAACCTAACATAGAGAAATATAGATCTGCAGCTATCCTGTTATTCTGAAGGCAAAACATTGACTGATCCACACCCTCAAATGGGATTTACAAGACTTAGCCAGTTCTTGACCATAGAAACCCCAGCACTGCTGCTGAAGACCCTACGTCAACCTTTGTAGCCTCTGCATGCCTCTGTGTTGGCCTAGAGAGGGCTGTGTAACCCAAGAATCGGTGACGCAGACCCTATGCTGCCCCTAAGGGTCTCTACATAACCTAGTTGGGTCCCTGTTTGACCATCGCTGCCCCAAAAGGGACTGTGTAGCACTTGCATAGCTACAGCTGCTACC
This sequence comes from Pinus albicaulis, assembly GCA_034641835.2. Taxonomy (NCBI): domain Eukaryota; kingdom Viridiplantae; phylum Streptophyta; class Pinopsida; order Pinales; family Pinaceae; genus Pinus; species Pinus albicaulis. The sequence goes on along the minus strand of CM076570.1, from coordinate 691,993,451 downwards.
CTCTGTGCTGATGTTGATTCTTCTTCTAAGTGCTACCTCTGGAAGGTTCTTTTTGCCTCTCGCTAATTCAAGGCACTATTACCAGACCATCCTCTTTTCCTAAACTCCCCTCTCTGCAGCTGAAATACTTATGGAAATTCTTAGCAAACCACGCCCTAGAATTCCACCTTAGCTTAAATTCTCTGCCTCTATGTGTCTTCTCCAAATGACCCCAAGCCTTTCCTTTATACTTTTTTCATTGGGGAAACAACAGCCATGATCAGATCTTGAATCAATGGCTAATATTAAAAGAAATATTCATCCATTTGAATTAAGATAATTTCATCACATGTTTTAATTAATTACCTTTAATAATTTAATTTTCCTAAGTTAGAATTAGGGTCCTTAATTAAAATTATTAATTAATTAATTATCTCCCAAACCGGATGAAAATTCCCAAATCCCTTTCTAGGTATTGAAGATCTCATGTATTGTAGTCCCTCCACAAATTTTGGGAGCTATACCACATTCGATGTTACCCCATCACACAAGAAAACTCAACACACCTTTGTCGATCCTCAAGACTTTGATGTAGTGTTCATTTTTCTTCTCAAAAGGAGCTTTGTATTGGTGGAAGCACTCAAACACTTCACTTTTTTGTTTTATGAGGTAGACCCATGTATTCCTTGTGTAGTCATATATGAAGGTCAAAATAAAATAACTTCCCCCAATTAATGGTCTTTTCATTGCTTTACATAAATCTGAATGGACAATCTCCAAGGGTGGATTTGTACTTATTGACTTTCCTTCTAGAAATGTCTCTCTATGTTATTTTCCCAACATGCATCCTTCACATAGGTTGTCCAGTTTTTCTATCAGTGGCAATCCCTTCACCATGCCTTTTCTATGCAACAAATTCAAACCTCAAAAATTGAGATGGCCAAATCTCATATGCCATAACCAATTTGTATCCTTAATTTATTCTTGAAAGTTTTCTTGTGTGACACCTACTACATTTCTTTCATCCTTGTGTGAATTCATTGATGGTTGTGCTTGAGCACCTTCTTCCTTCAATTCTAATTTTAACTTGAGAGGAAACATTCTATTGTTTGTCATGTGAACTTTTGAAATCAACTATCTGCTTGGAGACTTATCCAAATTGTGCGTTCATCATTTTTAAAAAGACATTGTGGCCCTTTTGCATGAGTTTTCCAATGCTTATGAGTTTATGCTTCAAACCAGGGATGAAAAAAACATCTGAAATATAGTTCTTCTGCCCGTTCTTTGTGAGAATGTCGACTCTTCCTTTTCCCATGACACAAAATTTGCTATCAGTCCCTAATGTCACTTCATCTTGCACACTTTCATTTAAATTGGAAAACATTTATATGTTCCTAGTCATGTCATTGCCACACCCTGAATAAAAAAACCATACATCCCCTTGTTTTTATTGCGCTACATTACATGCTAAAAACTTGGTATCATGGTTTTGATTTTCCTTTATGAAATTTGCGCTTGGTTTGTTATTATGTCATATTTCTTCTTTGTACATTCATTTTCATAATGACCTTACTTCTTACCAAAATGACATTGAACAAGAGATTTATCATACCTATGAAATTGTGCTTGATTGTGGCTTGGGCCTTGACTTGGATTTTGATTTTTGCCCCTTCCACTTGAGCTTCAAGGGTTGCTTCTTCCACTTCTTTGTGGGCTTCTTCCTCTTCCTCTATAACTTTATATTCCTTGTAATACCCCTAGTTTCTATGTTTTTTAATTGACAATTGAATAATTCCAAAAGAGAAGTGGACCCCAATGGAGATCAAGTGTGTGGATTTATTTTAATTTTGAATTAATAAAATTGAATGGAAAAGTTATGTGTGCAATGACTAGCTAGAGAATTGAGATCTGAAGCCTATACCCATGAGGATGTGGATAAGGGATGAGACTTTCCCACACCTTCCAGAAATCCTTGGAAGGAATATTAACAAAATTAGATTTGGAGATAAACATCTAATTTCCCCCAATGAAGAGGAAAGTAATTGGGAAGAGGAAGAAAAGTTGGAAAAGCAGAAAGGACAACTTTAAAGTACCTCAAAGAGGGAAAGCCTAGGCAAAACAGGAAGAAAGAATCCTAAAATTTCTGGACACAGAAATTGGAAACATGCTTGGGAAAGCACAGCTTAAATAAGTTTCTCCATGATAGATAAGGGGTTGTCTATCACTAGAAGCAAAAGGTCTCAGCTCGGGGGTGAGTTGCGAAGATAGAACTCTAAGGTTGGGAGGAACTAGTCAGAGAATTTGGTATGCATGCCTAACTAGTATGTTCTGTTAAATTCCTATTAATGTTACAATATGTGTACTGAAGAAATTATGTAGAATGTCATGCATGGTTGGTTAAAAGTTATTACAATTGAGAATTGTGGAGATCCTTAAATTTAATTTTTTCGTAATTGCAACTGTCGAAGGGAAGCCATACATTTAACTAATTTGGTTAACAGAGTAATTTAAAACTAATACAATTGTATGGACAGGAATCGATTCAGTTCCAACTACCAGAATCTCTAAATCTGAATACATATTTAAATATAGGGTTAGGAAATCTAACCGAAACTTACATTAGATGAAGAAGAAAATAAAATATTGACTATTATCTAACAGCATTGAATATATACATCTCTCTTGAAAATTCAAATTTAAATAACATTGTACATTAAAAGTATGAAATGGAGTTATGTCTGCGAAAAGAAAAATATTATGTACTGATATGAAATTAATCAAAGCTGAAATATAGAGTCAGTTGTATCATGATGGGTTATAAATCTATCCATAGTTGTCTGTGTCTATTCTATTCTATTATAATTATCTATATAAGTATACAACAGTGAGTAAAAGAAAAGTATCATTTTTATATACCGAAACATAAATTTTATTGGCTGAAATAGTAAAGCTAAACTCAATTCCTGAATAATTTCATATAAGCATAAATAGAAAATAAATTCTATGTTAAACCTTATGAACCAAGATTAGCTGAGATGAATATTTCATTTTAGTTGGAGACTAGTACAGAATTATCAACAACTGTGATAAATATTGTAATGCAAGATTTATAAGGATTCTTTTAGAATGATTATTCTTGTAACAGAAACAAAACCATGTTGGACTGGAAAATTGTAGAAGGATGAAACTATAAATAAATAGGAGAGGAGAATTGGCTATTTTATTTTTGTAACTATAAAAATGTAGAGAAATTAATAAACCAAGACCGAATATATATGTAGGATGGAGTATGAATATATACATATAGGTATAAAACTACTATGAACTAACAGTGGCCATTATCCATATTAATATGCCTCAATACAAAATCAAAACTATTGAGTAATGAAGGAATTTTATAAAGAAAGTAGCTCGAATATATATTTTTGTACAGGAATCATCTAAAGAAATCAAACTTTGACTAGTTTTAGGTTATGAAACCAGAGAGAAAAACTATTTAAATGGAAGATAAATTAGATTAAAATTACACTGTCCAAATTTGAGATATACCCAAAATGTCCTTATACATATTATAATAATTTTTTAAATAAACTCGGTAGCTAGGCTACTGTTAATTTAACTCTATAAACGTTAAAGGGACACATCAGCAGAATGCAGAAGTAGGATTGCAATTCTGAATCAAGTCCGGAACACTGGTAACGAACCTGTGCAAGGAATTAGTACTCTGTTAGTTGGAATACAAGTTGCGAGACAAAATTTGTTGGTGAACTAATTGCAATCAATCCCAAGTAGATTGTACCTGAAAAACAAAGAACAAACGAAATTAAAAAGCGAGGGAAATTATAATGATTTACAAAACAAAGTAAGATTGAACTCATAATTCGTAAGGTCAACCATACCTTATGAGTTTTAACCTCACGATGGTTTCCATAGTCTGCACATTGAACTAGTACGAAATGAATAGTTAAATCTATTGCACAAAATATTAAATAAAACAATGTAACTAAAACAAGGAGGGATAATATGGGTTTAGTCAAAAAGAGGGTTATACCTGTAACATTCGAGAGGAGAAATGAGGCCTGTATCCATAGCGTGAAGTAGAAATCCAATGCTGGCAACAGAGTTTCATAGCCTTTTCCACAATATATAAATGAGGATAATGGTTAACCGATTTTCTGGGATAATTCTCCCATATGCATGCAAATGAAAAACAGAGAACGTAAGCCATGGTCTAAGATTGGAAAATCAGAGGCTCTGGGAAATACAACAGGTAAAAACGAATCAACTAAAAATTAAATGGAAAGTTTCCATTGTAGATAGGTTGTAATTATTGCAAAGAACAATTGAAGATTTAAAAGACATCATCGTATAAATGGGATAAACTAGGAAGTGTAGCTAGGTTGAAGCGAAAAGAAAATTCTGAAACCATACTAAACCACGCCAAACTGGGATTGAAATCATAGGTGTTACTCTACACATTTCAAATAAGGAATATGGCATAACTTCCCAAAAATGTCTGAATTCCTCAAAGCATGAACGCATGAGGAAATAAAGCTTCATATTAGTAAGACTACTAAAACAACGAAATTGTTTACAGAGTTGAATATAACTTACTAGGAAGAAAAAAATGGTAGTACGAATGTTTGAGGAGTAAACGTTATGAATTCTCTTCCGTTTGGTCTTGTGTTCACAAACATCCCTCATAAAATAAAACTTAAGTCTGTAGTGAGAGGGTTTCGGAACCAGAAAATGCAGGAACTAGAAGTATATGAATAGCAGAGGGTATTTAAATGATAAGTGAACCCTAAATTCGGGTGAAATCCCACCGTCTATGGGTTTCATGATCGAGAGTGGAGAGACATGTTGGAGAAGCATTCAGAGAACTCCTCGATAACATTGAAATCAAATCCCAAGAAGAATAATGAAATAAATTTGAAATTAAAGCGTAAGTACCATAGCACATGGGAAAATTCAGACATTGTAAAGGAGACGGATGTAATTCATGTCTATCTTTAAAGTCACCTGGGAATATGACACTAAGATTACTTAAAATAAATGGCGTTGCATTCATAACTCAACAACCCCATGAGGTGTCATTTGTATATGAATGAGGATTCAAGGGTTGGGAGCATAGTTCTAAAAGTCGTTAAGTGAAACCTTAGTTGTGACCTTTGGAAACGATAAATTGACAAAGTGGCATGAAAATAAAACTATATAAGAAATCAAAATAAACAATGTAAAAGATAGGCATATAAAATATATCCTTCCCATAAATTATAAAGGGGTGGGATGTTAACTATTTGGGTTACTGCATAAGTAGAAGGTTGTAACATTAGGTATCAGTAGTTTTTCATATGGATGCTCATAAAGAAAAATAAAAAGGGTATATGTTTTAATAATTCCATACGTTAAGTGAGAGGTTTATCTATGTGAATAAATAAGTGTTAATGAATATATATACATATAATTCCTAATTTCTATAACCTATTGTGACCAAGTGGAAGGGGGTATCAATTTCATAAACCAATAAATTGGATATTGTAATAATCCCCAAAGGTATAGGGAAAAGGATAAAGTAAGAGTTTAATGAACTACGGGAATAAATTAACAATATGCATATATTATTGGCATATAAGAAATGATAATTTCAGATAGTGTCTAATGGTGACAAAATGATAAGTTAAGAGTAGAAATAGAAGTCACCCAATTGGGGCAACCAACTATAAGAAAAATAAAATATGAGTCTTATGTAGAAGAAAAAGAAAAAAAATAATTTGTGTGAATGAGAGGTATTACATTCCTTGACCTCTACCTTGACCAAATGAAACTTGTGTCTTGAAATCATGCTCCAATGAGGAGTTTGCTTCTCTGTTGAGTCCGTGTTCATGTGAAATCAGTGATCCATGGATCTCATCTACTGAAAATTTTGAGAGATCCTTTGTATCTTCTATGGCCACAACTATAGCATCAAATATTTCTAGCAGGCTTCTCAAAATTTTCTCAATTATTCTCCTTTCCTCAAGTGTCTCACCATGAGACATGATTTTAGTAACTAGTACAATTAAATGCATAAAAAATGAGTCTACATTATCAGATTCTTTCATACAAGTTCTCTCAAAATCTCTTCTCGGTATTTGTAGTATTGTTTCCGTCACCTTTGCAATGTCATGGTAGTCTGTCTAGAATATATCCCATGCTTGCTTGGACTTTGTTGCTGCTACAATCCTTGGAAATATAATTTTATGAACTGCTTGAAAGATTTAAAAGAGGGATTTTGAGTCCTTTTTCCTGTTATCCCTCTACAAATCCTTTTCTACTTATGTCGAAGCATTGTATGTTACTGCATCTGTTGGTTCTTGGAAACCATTCTCCACCAGTTCCCAAATGTCTTGAGAAGAAAATAGAGCATTCATTGTAATAGCCCAATATTCGTATTTTTTTTCCATTAAATAGAGGTATTTGTGGATTAGTCAAGCTTGTGCTTATTGCTGCCATTTTCACTATGTAAAAAAAACTTTCTCCTTGCTGGTAAATACGTTTCCTTTAGAACAATTTTTAACTGGCAATAAGAACAATTTCCCTTACAGTGATAAAATTTTCACACTCTCTGAAACCTTGTTAAAATAAAATTTTAATACACAAGGATTCTTTCTCAACACACAAAGTTGTGGAAATGTCTTAATCGAGACAATACTATGGCAGACATTAAATCATATGAGTCTTATTTTTAAAAACAGAGTGGTGAATATTAAAACATAGTTGAATTGAACAAATATAAGAATGGAGTAAAACGGAGTGGTTGTGGTAAAAACCATACATAAAATTTCCAGAACTATATCGCGAAAGACCAAACTTGATATTATAACTTCAAAAAAAAAGGAAATAAATTCATGTGGAGGTTGAGGATCCTTCACCAGTGAAATAAGATTTTTACTGAGATTTAAATTCACCAGGAGTTGGGGAATAACACACAGTAAAATCTGTAACAAACTTACATGCCCACCAAAATTTTGCTCCACAATTTTCTCCTAAGAACTCACAAAATTACATCTGCCATAATGCATAATTAAGTCTACATATATGTATGCTCAAAACATATATTTATAATAGATTAATTCGTCACAAACAATTTTTAAAACATAGGTGGGTGAATATGAGTTTCTGAACTTTGCAGATAATAAATAATAGTTACAGAGTAAATTCTTGCCCATGCATTTCTACCAAGTTACCATTCACAAATTTCTATTTGAATTTTAATTATTTAATCTGTTGTGGAATGGGTAATTCTACTCATGTTTAGAACATTTAAGCGATGCATTTTCCCTCAAAAAAATATCTCAGCCTACAAAAATGTTTACTTGAGGTATGGTTGTTGTTATTCCATTTAACACGGAGATTAAGATTAATTTTCCAACATGATCATGAATATGTGGAGTTAGATAAACTATATGATTAAAATGGTAATAATATTTTCCTTCCCGGAGGCATTTAATGGCATAAGCCAATGAAACCATTTAATTGAGAATCAGGATCACATTGGAAGTCAAAATATCATAGCAACCTCTTATAATACACCATTTTATTGCTTGTCAGATATCCATGCAATTGCTAGCTTTTATTAAATGTGACAACATACAAATTATCGTGGCATTACTTGCTCAAATCATAATATGGGTCAAGATATATACGTTGTATATACAAAACATAAATCTTTTCTTAAATATTCTATTCTATTAATCTGGATGTCTCACTTCCAGTGGCCTATAACTTAGTAAGGTCGTGAGCAATGTAGAAAATGAAAGGGATCGTAGCATTTACTATATCTAGCAGAGGAGGCAAGCTTCTGAGACGCATTGATGTCCAACATATTCATAGCCACACAGAGGGTGTGTGTCAGGTCCTCCATCAAATACTTGCATCTAGAAGCATGGTGGAAGGTTCAGACTATTCAGAAAAATCTAGATCTGAGGAGGGGGAGCTATGCTTTAAAAATTCAAAACTGACACATGTTAGGATATGATATGGGTGTAAAAACAAATCAGTGAGAGAAAACACAAACAATTTGAATCGAGGGTAATAAGGAGATGGGTAGCAAGGTGAATTGAATATAAAAGTTTCCTTCTCAATAAACATGTCTTTGTAAAATGTTTTCACTGCAGAATTTTTATTCTCCAATTTATGTTTGAGGATTCCAAAAAATGTAACAATGAGCATGGCTTCATCCCATAATATCCTACACGACCCGAATAAGATATCAAGGCCGTAACTGTGTAGGTGGCACTGGAATAAGGGCTTGGGCTACGTGAAAGATTAGGCATAGAGATATCTTTTGGAAAAAAATGGTGGACGTTAATTCAGTCAATTGACTTGTCGACTTTCCCATTAAACAAAATTCAAAAAAAAAAAATTACATTGAGAAGAACAGACTGAACTCAAGAAAATATATTGTCATGATAAATGGAGGTTGCAGCTCCTTCATCAACTAAAAATACGAGTTCTTACTGAGATTTACACTTTTCCAGGAGTTGTAGAGTAAGTCACCGTAAAATTATAAACATGTGACTAAGTTTTTATTATTATCCTGCCGCAAATTTCTCCACAATTTTCTCTCCAAAACTTGTCAAACATAAAACTCCAACACAATAAAAATTATTTCTACTTACTTATATATTCAAGCATACATTTTAAACCATTAACTCATGAAAGGTCAAAGTATTAAAAAAATAGTATGGGCGCCTATACAAAAAATAGTTTTCTGAGCCTTCACATGATGCAGAATACAAATAAGAGTTGTAGAATAAATGTTTAACCATAGGGTTTTACCAACCGCGTGTCAAATTCCCATTTGTTCTTAATTACTTGATGTGTTGCGGAATGGAAAGTTTGTACTCCAACTCAGAATTTCATTTAAGTGCATAAGTTTTCACCAACTCTGCATTAAATTTTTATTTGTTCTTAATTACTTGATGTGTTGTTGAATGGGAAGTTTGTTTTCACGCTCAAAATTTCATTTAATTCATTTCCTTTAGCGTTTAAATATAATATGCAACCTACAGTAAAAGTATACATCGTTGATTAACCGTTGTACCACAAGTATGGATACTGGCAGTTTATTTATTGTGGTGGTTGAGATTAATTTCGAATAGTCCCTCTCAATCTTAACTTCTGCCATTGACAATTTCAAAACAATCTTTGAGGTAACCAAAATTTTAATGTGCCAATGGATTTGTGAAAATGTCTGGGCAACCTGAAATGCTGCAAAAAAAATTCATTATTGTTAATCAATTCTCTAATAAAATGATATTTAGTGTCAATGTGCTTACTTCTCCTGTAAAAAAATATTTCTTCAATAATGCAATTTAGAATTTTTATCGAAAAACATAGTCATTGTTCCCTCTTGTTAATTGCATAAATCCCTCAAAATTCTTCTCATCCAAACTACTTGACATGTTTCTAGTGTTGCGGTGACATATTCGTCTTCTGCCTTTGACAAGGACACTATCAACTATTTCTTGGAGGCCCATGAAATGGCTCCCATACCTAAATGAAAAACATATCCTCATGTGCTCTTTCTATCATCAGCACTTCCTACCCAGTCATTTTCAGTGTAACCAACCATCCCAAAATCATTTTTTGCAGTGCACAAAATATTATATTCCTTTCTCCCACTTACATACCTTAAAATTATTTTGAATTCTTGCCAATGTGTCTCCTTGGGTGTCTGCATGAACCTTGCAACCAAACCCACTTCATACATTATATCAGACCTAGTTTTTGTCAAATACATCAAAGTTCCCACCATACTTTTGTGCAATGTTGGATTGAAATTGTTTTTTCAATCTTCTTTGCTCAAATTCAACCCCATAATAGTTAGAGTTGGCGCGAGATTGTTTTTATACATATTTAACCTCTCCAAAATATTTTCTACATACATTTCCTGGGAAATAAAAAAACCATTTTATGTTTGCTTCAATTCTATGCTCAAAGAATACCTTAACAACCCTAAGTTAGTCATTTCAAATTCACTTTTCATGACTTCTTTGAAATCAACAATTAGAAAATCATTACATTCTATAAAAATCAAATCATCTACATATAAAACAATAATATGAAGCTTAACACCACTCTCTTTTATGTAGAGAGTAGGCTCACCAGCATATATGTCGAATCCATTTTCCATGAAGTAAGCATCTATTCCACTATACCATGCACGCGGGTTCTTGCCTCAACCCATAAATAGATTTCCTCAACCTATACACCTTGCCTTCTTGTCCTTCTACCTCATAGCTAGGTGGTTGCAAAACATATACTACCTCTTTTAGCATTCCATTCAAGAATGGTGACTTCACGTTCATTGTATACACTTTCCATTTATGTCGTGTGACAATTGACAACATTGTATGTAGTTTCTCCATCCTCACGACTAACGCAAATGTATCTGCATAATCTCTTCCATGTTATTGCTTGTATTCTTTGACCACTAGACTTCCTTTATTTCTTTCAATATTTCCTTCAATTTTTCCTTGGTCCTATAGACCCACTTCTCTCCATTGAGTTCTTTTCCTTATTAAAGATCCACTAACTCCCATGTTTCATTCTTTTCTATTTCTCCTATTTCTTCATCCATTTTCGCTACGCATATTTCTTCTTTGACTGCATCCTCAAAATTGATTGGGTAATCTACAAGAAAAAACAATGTGAACAGGGAATTCAAACATGCACTACTCTCAACTTCATTTTTCTCATAAATTTCACTTAAATTTATAATTTTTTGTCTTCTTATTCTTGTGAAATATGGGCTTGCAATGTTACTTAATGTTTTTCTTGAGCTATATGATGTTGCGAGTATTTGTGGTGTGATTGGAGTAGTACTTGACTGACTGCAGAGAATTTTCCTATTATTGGTTGACGATGGCACTTCGTCATTGCTATTTTGATCTAGAACAGGAGTAGGAGGAGTCACCATTGATGAATTACTTGTTGGTGCCAATTCCTTTTTGTCCTCGTGTGCTATAAATGTTTTCACGTTGATTTTTTTCTATAAACTTTCATCCCATGCTTCCTCTTCTATAAACTACACATATTTTTTTATTATGACCTTCTTGGTTAATGGTTTGTAGAGCTTTAATGCCTTAGATTCATCACTATATCCAACAAATATTCATTTCTCCCCCTTTTTTTCAAACTTCTTCCTTAATTCATCGGGGACATGTGCATAAGCCACACATCCAAACACTCTCATATGAGTAATGCTACGATTTCTTCCACTCCATGCCTCTTTAGGAACCTTATTATTGACACATTTGGTTGGAAACCTATTAAGGATATATGGTGTGCAGGCAAAAACTTCAGACAAATAATAATTTGGCAAATACTTTGCCTTCGACATACTCCTTTCCATTTCCATAACAATTATATTCTTCCTTTCCGTGACACAATTTTACTGAGGCTTGTAACTTGTTGTAAATTTCTTGTAAATTCCATTATCCCTACAAAAATGAAGGAAGTCATTTGAGATGTATTCGCCACATTTTTCAGTTTGCAAAACTTTACTGTAGTATCCACTTTGCTTCTCCATAAGAAATTTTTTATCGGCGGAAGCATTCAAACACCTCATTTTTATGTTTTAGGAAGTAGACCCATGTCTTCCTCACAAAATCATCTATGAATTTAAAAAATTAATAGTTGACCCCAATTAATGGTGCTTGCATTGGTCCACATAAATATGAATGGACAATCTCTAAATTTTTCTTTTCCCTTATTGACTTTCCTGGCCGAAATGATTCCTTATGTTGTTTTCCCAAGATGCATCATTCACATAGGTTTCATAGTTTCTATATGAGAGTAAATCTCTTCACCATGCCTTTCCTATGTAATAAATTCAAGCCTCCAAAATGAGATGCCTAAATATCAAATGCCATAACTAGTTTTCATCCTTGACTTGTGCCTAAAATTTTATTTGTGTGACAACTGCTATATTTCTTTCAAACTCTTGTGAATTCAAATACAGTTGTACTTGTGCAACGTCTTCCTTCAAATATGGTTTTATCTTTAGGGGGGGAAATACGGTTTTTTCATGTAAACTTTTTTAATCATTTGTTTTCTTGGAGACTTATCCAAAATTTTGTATTCTCCATTCTTGAAAAAAACATTGTATCCCTTTTGCATGATCTTTCCAATGCTTATGAGGTTATGATTCAAAATAGGGAAAAAATAAACATATGAAATGTACTTCTTCTCCCCTTTCCTTGTTAGAATGTTGAAACTTCCTTTTGGAATAACAAAGAATTTGTTATCAGGCGCTAATGTCACTTCAAATATGACACTTTCATCTAGATTGGTAAATATTTCTATGTTCCCTGTGATGTGATTGTTGCACCATGAATCTAGAAACCATACATCCCTCTATTTTTCATGTGCTACATTACAAGCTAAAAATATGCTATCTTTATTTTAATTTTCCTTTGTGAAATTTGCATTTGGTTTGTTACTTATATCATGTTTCTTCTTTCTACATTCACTGGAATAATGGCCATACTTACTACAATAATGACAATGAACTTGATATTTATCATACATATGACCTTGTGCTTGAATGAGGCTTTCACCTTGACTTGGATTTTGAATGCTGCCCCTTCCACTTGAAATTGAAAGGTTGCACGTTCCACCTGGGTGTGGGCTTCCTCCTCTTCCTCTAGAATTTGATCTTCCTCTTCTACTACCTTGACCAAATGAAACTTGTTTCTTGAAGGAATGCTCCAATAATGAGATTGTTTCTCTATTCAGTCTATATTCATGAGAAATAAATGATGCATGAAGCTCATCCACTAAAAACTATGAGAGATCCTTTGTCTCTTCTATGGCCACAACAATGGCATAAAATCTTGGTGGCAAACATCTCAAAAATTTTCTTAACTATTATCCTTTCCTCAAGTGCTTCAACATGAGACCTGATTTGATTAACCGGACCAATTACTTTTGTAAAAATTGATTCTATATTCTCAGTCTCTTTCATACAAGTTGTCTCAAAATCTCTCTTCTCAGCATTTGTAGTTTTGTTGTGTTCACCTTTTCCATGCCTTGGTAGTTTTTGTAGAGGGTATCCCGTGCATTCGTGGATTTTGTTGCTCCTTCAATCCTTGGGAGAATATTTCATGAACTTATTGAAAAATGTAGAAGAGAAAATTTGAATCCTTCTTCTTATTTTCCCTCAAAAAAATCCTTTTATGTTTGTATCAAATCGTTATATGTTGTTTCATATGTTGGTTCTTCGAACCCATTCTCCACCAAATCCCAAATATATTGAGAAAAAAACAAAGCCTTCATATTTATATCCCAATAGTAATATTTTTTTCCATTGAATTGAGGTATTTGAGTTTTATTCAAACTTTTGCTCGATGCTGCCATTTATGAACTATTAAACTTTTTGGCTGCAAAACTTCAAATTTCACTATGAGTAGAATAGAGTAAAAATAGAGTGGTTGTGGGGTAAAAATCATACTAGAATTTTTGGGAAAGATATCAAAACATACTATATTTTATATTATAATTTTAAAACACAATAAAATACATTCACATGTTAAATGGAGTTGCAACTCCTTCACTAAGTAAAACTGTGAGTTCTAACTAAGATTTACACTTTATTTTTACTTGTTCGCCACAAATCGCTGCATAATTTTCTCTCTAAAACTTCTCAAAATTACATACATCACACCAGAATGAAAGAAAAAAAAAAAACAAAACAAAAAAAACAAACTTTCAATTTACTTTAACACATTAATTCATGACGGATAAAAGTATTAAAAACATTGTATGGGCGTTTATACACCAAAAAAAAAATGAATGTTTTATGAACCTGCACAAGTTGCATAATACAAGTAAGAGTGGTGAAAAAAAGTATGATCATACATTTTTATCAAACCTGCATTAAATTCCATTTTTTTTTTAATTACAGAATGTGTTGCTGAATGGGAATTTTGTACTCCCGCACAAAATTTCATTTAATTCATGTTCTTCAGCCCGTAAAAAAATCTGGAACCTGTTGTAAAAGTCTATTTGGTTGATTTAATGGTGTACAATAAGTATGGTTGTTATGTATTTATTTAACTTAGTGGTTGAGATTAATTTTCCAAAATAATGGAAAAATTGGAAGGAGGAAATCGCTTACCACGCCGAATGGAATCACATCCAGATAAACGCCCACATATATAATCGAGATTTGAAGCACCTGAGGTTCGACGAAATCATCTAAGAGACTCACGCGCCTGTGTGGAGTTGCATGTTATCGAAAAATCTTATGAGTAAATGTATTTTGTTATTTGAAAGGAAGTGGATTGAGAAGGAGTGTGCGACGTCGTGCAGGCTATGAAGAAATTTGTGTAGATAACAACAGAGGCACAGGAGAAGGAAGTTGGTTTGTGTGAGAACGATCATTAACTGGTTATAGTATATGATGTGAACGAGCACGGAAGAAGGCGCTACAATGGTAGAGAGGTAGAGATCACAGAGGACTATAGTGAGATATTCTCACTAGTGGGTCAAATGACACCCACATGTATGAGAGCTTGGATGAGTTGGAGAAATTGAGGTTGTACGTGTGAAAAGGTGACATAGTAATTCATGAGTGTGAATTACATAGATTTTTGAACCATCTAGCTCATGACCCATGTAATCGGGTGGATACCATCTAGCTCATGACCCATGTAATCGGGTGGATGGGTTCTTTTTAGATGGATGTATGATATCAATGGTAAATGTGAATATTATAGGGAAAATTAATGAAAGGTTATAATAACCTGGTGGATGGATTCCTTTTTATATGAATGTATGATATCAATGTCAAATGTGAATTTTATAGAGAAAAGTAATGAAAAGGTATAATAAGTACTAACCATAACCTATAAATTTATTAATTATAATGGAGCTGATGTAATTGTACCCATTGTTGTAAGATATGGTAAACATGCTTACCCTAAAATTTAGAGTGATACAAGGCATGCAAGTTTCTCTTAATACCTAGACATTAGATATTTGGGTAGGTATAAATTTAAGGCATGCAAGGTTCTCTTAATAACAAGATATTAGATATTTGGGCAGTATAAATTTTTATATTAAAAATAGGGTATATGTGAATGTAATTTATTTTCTTATAAATGTAAGAATATATTTATTCATTTCTATCAATATGGATTTGTTCATAAATAAAGGAATAAGAATAACATTGTTTCTTATTCAATAATGTTTGGATAATAGTATTCTTTTCAAGATTGCAATAATAACCATGTCCAAAAAAATTTAGAGTATTCTTTAAATGGCATACAATGAAAGTATTAGCAACATCATGTTGAAGAATCTAATTCAAACTACATGCTAGGTGTTAGAATTGACCATTCAAATGTCACTGTATGTTTTAGTTTAGTCTAGTTATCTTGAGTTCACTATAGTCTCACTACAATCATTTATTAATAATCTCTCTAATGTAATCTTATTTAACTAAAATATTTATAAGAAAAGACATTTTATCCATGTTTTTCCATTACTTAACCTGTTATGCGAGCATAAAATGCGTAAGACTCCTTGAAAGCAGCAGAGAGAAGAGGCCAAGTTGCATAAGCCTCCTTGAGAGGAAAATTTCACATGTGTGTCTATTGACAGAAAAATAGTAGAGAACGTAGTGAAGTGAGGAAGTGGTTAGATGCTTCCTACTGCAAAAAAAAAATATGTTGTTGCAAAGTCATTAAATGCCAAGAAGAAGTCGAAAGTCTGAATCGATGCATTTTTTTTTGGAGAATAATAAATTCCAACAGTCAAACCAGAGCGTTATTAACGCACCAGAACTATTCAGGAGACACGTTATATAGATCAACAACAATTAAGAACCCGTGTTAAGCGTTACTAATGCTCAACTCTACTTCAATAGCTCACATTAGTTGACATCACTTACGACTTAGTTTTAGACACACACGCTCCTAACGACTGACCGTTTGTTATAGTAACTCTTAAAAAAGGAAAAGTGCAAATAGAATCTATGGACTTAATGGTCAACACCATCTCTGATTTCCAAAGTTATCTCTCCATATGGAAGGAGTATTCCAATCGGGACAAATAAAGAGTTTAACTGAAAGGAGTATGCCGGTATTATTTTAAATGGAATTATTTTTTGAATGTAAGATGAGATTCATATTATTTACAGAGGGCCCATGAAATATTTCAAATAGGATCCACGTGATTTGGAAAAGGGATTTGTTTGAAATTATGTTTTAAAACAGGGAGAGGATTTTGAGTGAAATAAAAAGTTTTTTTTGTTTTCAAAGTTTTTTGAAAAAAAGCTTAAATTTGTCATAAAGGTAAAGGGTTTGAAGGTACCATATAAAATAGTTTGTGAAATTCTTAGAAGTCTCATAAGATTCATGTAATATATTTTAAAATATATATATATATATATATTGGTTCCAATTAATTATGAGCATTGCAATATTTTAAAGAAAAGAGTTTACAAGGTGTTTTAAAAGGGTTTTTGAAACATTTTGTGAAAGGTTACTCTTGTGGAAAATTTGTAGACTTATTTTTTTTCGATATTGAGTAGCAGATTACCCATCGCAAATATTTCTTTGTTCTAGACAACAACTATGTCTGCAAGTACATTTACTTGCTGAGTCATAGTCATCCAGTGCTCAAAAAATGGGGAAATCCAACAAGTTAAGAAAGTTAGAGAAACAACTATAGAAGTATGAAGCTTCTTTGAAAGAGTTGGACATGAAAAGAAAAAATAATTCCTTCACATTGAAATGTATAAAATAATATGTATATGACAACATTCTACCCCTAATTTTACATGCCAATATTTCCAATGAAGTGTGTGATACTCTCGAAAGGAGTTCTCGTGTAAGGAGGAGTAATGCAGCTAAAGATAAAAAGTTTGGTGAATCCCACTATACTCAAACATAGGTGGATAATGGATATAGAGAATTTACAGAAGTAACAAAGAAGGATCACGTAGATGCTCCTAAAACCAACTATGCATAGCCACAAGTGGATGAATATTTGGTGAATCCAACAATAGAGCTCGATGATGACAATAACATTGTCATTGGAGCAGTGCTATGGTAAATTTAGCAATTAATATTGTCGATGTAAATATCTATGAAGAATTGTTTCCTAAAGATGAATGGTTGTAGATAATGCAATAAAAACATCATATCGACATGATTTTATTCAATGAGAGAATCGCACCTAAGTTTGAAAACCATGTTGAAGACAACTAGTTTGCAACATAAAAATTTAGTAAAGAATTTGAAAGTAAAAATACAAAAACATAAGAAGAGTTTGAAGCATAATAGGAGAAATCTCTCATTACAGAGCAGAAAGAACAATACTAATATCGTTTTGCGGACATTTTTAAACTTACCATTGATTTTCAATGTGCAAGTAAACAAGACAATTATGAAGAATAGTTAAATTTCCTTAAAACATGGCTTGAAACACCATGTCTAATGAGGTATGTATAGAGGTTGCAACAATGAACCTTGAAGAAAAATTGGATGATGAAAATATTAATGAAATTTTCAGGTATTAGAGTCCTGAAGAAATTTTTTTTAACTATAAATTTATGTTGCACCAAATGATTGAGCATGAAAAGCACACTACAAAATATGATATGTGGTAGAAATCCAAAAACAAACCCTTTTTTAAAGAAGTTTAGGACATGCTTATACAACCTAGAACAACTTAACACCTATACCAACAAATGGAGAAACTATGGTTTGAAGAATACAACAAAAATAAAATTTGAAACAATTTAGAGGCTACAGAACATGGAAGAGAAGAAAAACAAAAGGAATTGCAAATATTTAAATTGTATGCCTTGCTGAGACTTAGACGAACATAATCTTAACTAATTTTTTAGTGATTGAAATTAAGGGGGGGGGGCGTGGTGTTGGAGAATCTAATTCCAGCCACCTGTTATGTGTCACAATTATCCATCCAATTTTCACAGTCTTTTTTGTTTAGTCCAACTATATTGAGTTCAGCTCAATCTCATTGTAGCCATTTATTACTAATTTCTCCAATGTAATATTATTTAACTGATTCATAATATTGATAAGAGTATACCTATGCTCCACATTTTTTCATTACTTAGTGCATCAATTAATGTTTTGATATCACAAATGTAATTGGATACATTGTCGAATAGCCCTTAGAAGAAGAACAAGAGTATCAACATGATTTGAGAAGAAAATCCCACCATGTAGATTTATGTATAGAAGATGATATTGAAGTTGAATATGAAATTGAAACTACCTTTAGAGTAGGAACAAGAGGTGACAAGAACCTAGAATGAAAGTTGAGTTTGATTATGTAGTTGAATGAAATTTTCTTGAAGAGTGGCTTGAAAAGCCTAACTATGATAAAGAAAAAAACGTTAAGGGAAAAACTATTATAACTTTAATAGAAGAAGGAGAAAAATATAGCAAAATAATTGAAGAAAAATAAATGATATCCAAAGTATAGAGTTTGTATTGAGTTTAGGGGAAAAATAAGAAATAGGTTGTACATGTAGAGCTAAGAAAAACATACTAAAATATTTATGCATCAAAGAAGTTTTTGAATTTATCTAATTGTTATGAGCCCAGATGATACTTCGACCAATCCACATTAGTGGTCCTAATTAAGGAAGATTTGTTAGTACTAATGTATGTAAAAATAGAGGTTAAAAACGAGTGTTAAATAATAACATCTATCTTTAACTAAAATAGTGTGACAAGTAATTAACATTCCAAATCCTTTTTTAAAACATATTTACGGAAATTAATAATTTCACAAAATTCATAATAAAGAGAATAAATTAATCCCATGGGTGAAACTTATCCTTTAGCATGAATAAAATATACTAGGACTTCCATATATTTCTATTTGAAATCTATTTATATTTAACTTTACTTATGGTAGGTCTAGTCACTATTTTTACACTTGATATTAAGTGAACTTTTATGTCTATGATGTTTTTCTTTTTTTGTAAATTTCACACTCAATATCTACTAATAGAAAAATTTTATAGTATTACAAAATTACCATTCTAGATTTATCTCCTTTGGGATACATGGCACTTCTATGGATTGACATGCCAAAGACTATGTACAAATTAGGATGCATTAGGAGGATAATCTCGTTTTGACCTATAACCAATCATTTGCAAAATCATAAAGCACTTAGACCAGTACATGCTGAACAAGTAGAGAATAAAATGACAAACAACTAGAGAATAATTGTAGGCTAATAACAAAAAGAACAATAGAAATGACTAATAGAAATAAGAACAAAAAACCAAAACCAAGGGTTCCTCTAGAGAATTTATCTGATAAAAAGCTCTAGCTTGACTCTTTAATCTAAAATGGTGACCGATGATGAAGTAGTTGAATTACATTCAGGGGAGACTTGTTCTGATACATTGATAACATCGACTCGTTCTAGATTCTCAATGTATTTAGTACCCTAGTTTGAGAATATATGCTCGATAATCGAGCCACTATGTCATCCAAATTATATATAATGTATCTGAGAATGCATTTGATGTCTTCCTGGCATGAAAAAGTTTTATATTTTCCTACATGCTTATATCTAATGACCATACTCATGAGGGTCTCCAATTGGCAGTGACAAGTGATAGAATGTAGGAAGTGTAGCCTTCTCCTATGAAAGTTTATCGGGTCTAAAGTCCATTTGAGACTACTTCCTCTAATCTTAGAATATGAGAAATACACTCAATATCCATTTTTTTTTTATTCTAGCTGAGGGATTTTTTTTCATATCTCCAAATGTGTCGCATTGAAAAAAATTATGATTGATTCCCAACCAAATAATCTCCTATGCCGCGAGGAGGAGGGCCCCGAAGATCCCCCTCGACGACACAATGATGCAGGAGCATCCAGCTCAGAGGAGGGAAAATAAGGTTGACTGTCTCGACAGGAAAGAAGACTTATGCACGTGTTGATAGGCAGGTTATGGAACCTGTATTTAATTTCTTTTTATTTAGTGTTACCCAGAAATTAGGCAGAAATATTAGGATTCAGGACTATTAACTGTTTTAGTTAATTAGGAGTCTGAATGTTTGTTAAATAGGAGTGTGACAGTTTTGTTTTAAAGGCAATTAGAAGTCCGATTGGTCTTTGTTTAAAGAAAGGAGAAACCGATTAAACAGTTAGAATATTCCAGTTACCAATTACAACTGAAAACAAGAAACTGTTACACGTTTCTTTTCTTGACAGGTATTTAAACCAGAAAGTAACTCAAATGTAAGGTTCGGAATTTTCAGGAAGAAAAGCATAATAAGAACCAGAGAAATTGAATCATCTGCCAAAATTACAGCTACAGCTAATCTCGAATGTATATGTAATATTCTACTGCATTTTGAATATAAATGTGAATATGTATGTTAACAAAGCACATGAACCTAGAAACCCTTGCAGACAGAAATGTGAAAATTGCAAAGAGAAACTATCCGACAGCATGCGAAAGGAGATAGCACACAGGCGAGGAATGAAGAGCCATAACCGACATTAACAAATTCTTTTTCCAGCAAAAAGATTCGAGAAGCAACCAGTTACCCATCGATGATAAACCAGAAAGAACCCAGGTAATACAACAAGAACCTTTCAAATTTATTGAGTAAAAGCAGTCATAGAAATATTCAGGAACAATCCATATACATTTAGCAGAAAACCCCTTTGTTTTGTGGCTGAAAACGCAAAGTAGGGTTTACATAAATAAACAAGCAGTGCCCAGTGGCGACTGTGGAAACTTCCAAGTTGAACCAAACAGAAACCCTATAGCTACGGCACAATTTGCCAACGGAGGATTGTTTACATAATCCTCAAAGACCAAGGACGCAGAAAGAGCGGGAACCAGGAAGGACACAGAAAATTCCAAGGTAACCAGTCACAGAATAGAACGACCCTACTCGTTTCTTTGGTTGGGTTGTCTTCTTTTCCGACCAGTCGAATCACAGAAACCTCGAGACTGGTTGACCTGCACAATGAGCAAGCGGACAGGAGTTAAAAACCTGCAAATACAATGGTAAACGAAAACGAAGTTTAAAAAAAAAGAACATGGAACAAGCTTGTAGCATTTACCTGGATATTAAGGAGGGACAGTGAACGAGAAGGCAAGACGGACAAAATAAAACCTGCTCACCAGGAGCAGCACACATAAGTAACTGGTGAAAATGGAAGACAGAGTATAGCATGGAACTTCAAATTACCTTGGTAAGAACCCGAGCCTAGTCGAAAAGGTTGGGAAGCAAATCCGGAAGTTTCAACCTGAAACAGGAGCGTGTAGTTAAACGAGTGAATCATTAAGTCTACAACGAGACCACGAGAAAGACCAGCCAGAGCATTGTCAATTCAGTTCAAAGAAAATTAAATTGGACTGACAGCGTACCACAAACGCAACAAGAATACACAGTGAACCAGAGGAAAAACAACGGAACCAGCAAACAAACCTATCCGGAGAAACGCCACGGTGCCGACGGGAGGATGGAGTAAAAGAATTCATCGAACCAGCAACACGAGCAGTTAAACCCTCGACAAAAAACCAGAGCAGAGGAAGGCCGAAGCGCCAAAGGAGAAATGAACTGTTGTCGTGTCGAAGGCTAGGGTTTGTTGAAAGGCGGGAGGAGTAAGAATCAAGGTGTACAGGTGTCACAACGGAGCCATTCAATGAGGACCGAGGTGTAATTAAAATTTAATGATAGAGCAGATCCGATCATACGAAACAGGGTACCACTTAAAATCCATATCCACACATATAATATGCATATAATTGATATCAATTAATATCTACGCCACGTATGAATAGAGTAACCTTAGGATAAGGTTACAAATTTTTATATTGAAATCCAGTTAGTACATGGACCGAGGGCTTAGGCCTTCAATTTTTGGTATCAGAGGGGGTTATAGGAGTTAGGAAAAGACAATGGAGGTTGGCAGAAGAGGAAGAGGAAGAGGGAGAGCAGTTCGAAGGATAGTTGAAGAAGGACTGCGAGAAGAGATTCGTATTTTGAATCAGAGATTGGAAGCAGTAGAAGCTGGGGGAAGGAGGAACCCAGCAGATGACAGTGATGAAGAGATGGCAGAACCAGAAGATGAGTTCGAAGGGGTGACACCTGAACTCAGATTGTTGAAATCAGTTCTGTTGTCCAGTCATAAGCCGAAACATGAGCTTTCCACTTATGACGGGAGTTTGTCCGCAGATGTATTGTTGGATTGGCTGAGTGAAGTCAACAAATATTTTGAGTTTTAAGAAACCAGTGAGGACAAGCAGGTAAAGTTCGCCGCCACCAAGTTGAAAGGACATGCGTCCTTATGGTGGGACAGCGTACAGGCAAAAAGAAAAAGGCTACATAAACAGCCTATTAAAAAATGGACCAGAATGGAGGCCAAGCTGAAAGAGAAGTTTCTGCCTAAGGATTATCAAATAATGTTGTACAGGCAAGTACAAAACTTGAGGCAAAGGGGAATGACAGTAAAAGAATATACTGAAGAATTTTACAAGTTAAATTTGAGAGCAGGGTATATGGAGGATACCCCAGAAAAGACAGCAAGGTTCGTGAATGGGCTGAGGGGAGAGATACTGGATGAAATTGGTATTCTCTCACCCAGAACCTTGGATGAGGCATACCAGTTCACCTTGAAGGCTGAGGAGAAGATAAACAGAAAACAGAATGCCAGAAGAGGAGGTGGATCTGGCCGAGGAAAGGGGAAGGCCTTTGGTAGAGGCAGAGGTACAGGTTCGACTGAAGAGAGCAGTAGTTCTAAATCTGCAGGAACAGCAGAAAAGGACAACAACACTAGAGGAGGATGACCAGCCCAGCGAGGGAGAAGAAATGGTCGGGGCAGAGGAGTTGTCCAGTGCTATCGGTGCCAAAAGTGGGGGCACAAATCGTATGAATGTCCTGAGGGTGAACCAGTAGGTGGGAGAGGAACTTATGTTGCTCAATCAGAAGAGGCGGAGACACAGCCACAGGAAGTGGAGAATGCACCAGAAACCAGTGAAGCCTTGGTGCTGAATAAAGTGTTGTTAAAACCAGCAAAGGAGGTGGTGGATCCGGATCAACGAAAGGCTTTGTTCCGGACAGTTTGCAAGTCACAAGGTAAGTGCTGCAAACTGATCATTAACAGTGGAAGCACGGATAATCTGGTTGCCACAGAAATGGTGGAGAAATTGGGATTGAAGAAGCTGAAACATCCCACTCCTTACAAGGTATCGTGGCTGCAGAAGGGACATCAACTGTTAGTTGATGAGCAATGCGAGGTGGAATTCCAGATAGGCGGGTATAAAGACAGAATTATCTGCGACGTTATGCCAATGGATGTTTGTCATATACTGTTAGGAAGACCCTGGCAGTTTGACAGGAAAGTGGTTCATGACGGAAAAACAAACTGCTATAAGTTTGTTAAAGATGGGATCAAGCACACGCTTGTACCCATTAAGGAGGAAGGTACAGCAGAAACCAGTGGGGTAAAATCGCTACTGTTAGGTGGGAAAGAGTTTTTAAAACAGATTGAAAACAGCGATGTAAATTTCGTTGTTTTAAGGAGGCCAAAGACAGTGATATTGCACACTACAATTACAGATTTACCCGAGGAGGTCCAGAACATGTTACAGGATTTTGGGGACATCATAGTGGATGATCTTCCAGACGTGTTACCTCTCGAGAGAGGTATCAGCCACTGTATTGATTTTATACCAGGAGCTAGCTTGCCCAACAAGGCAGTTTATCGTATGAGCCCGAAAGATCATGAAGAAATTCGGAAGCAGGTGCAGGAATTGCTGGACAAAGGACTGATCAGAGAGAGTATGAGTCCCTGTGCAGTTCCAATAGTATTAGCTCCTAAGAAAGGTGGTGAATGGCGGATGTGTACAGATTCAAGAGCTATTAACAAGATTACAATTCGGTACAGGTTTCCGTTACCAAGAATGGATGACATGATGGATTGTTTGAGTGGGGTAGCCTATTTTTCGAAGATTGATTTGAAAAATGGTTATCACCAGATCCGAATTCGAGAGGGGGGTGAGTGGAAGACAACTTTCAAGACAAATGAAGGACTGTACGAATGGCTGGTGATGCCATTTGGTTTGAGCAACGCTCCGAGTACTTTCATGCGCCTGATGAATGAAGTACTGAAGGATTTTATTGGAAAATTTGTGATTGTGTACTTAGATGATATTCTAATCTTCAGCAGAACAAAAGAGGAACACTTTCGTCATGTTCGAAGTGTATTAAGGAGATTACAGCAGAAAAAACTGCTGATAAATTTAAAAAAGTGTACTTTCTTTCAAAAAGAATTAGTTTATTTTGGTTTTGTGATTGCAGAGAATGAGCTGAAGATGGATCCGGAGAAGATTGCAGCGATAGTTAGCTAGCCATCCCCAAAGAGTTTGTTCGAGGTTCGAAGTTTTCATGGCTTGGCAAGCTTTTACAGGAAGTTTATCAGAAACTTCAGCGAGATCTATGCACCCATGTTGGACACAATTAAGAAGGCAAATCAGCTTTTTTGCTGGACTGAAGCAGTAGAAAAAAATTTTCAAACTCTGAAGAGAAAGATCACTGAGAGGCCGATCTTGCGATTACCAGATTTCAACAAACTTTTTCAAGTTCGTTGTGATGCCAGCGGTACAGCCATTAGAGCAGTACTTAGCCAGGAGGACAGACCAGTTGCCTATTTCAGTGAGAAGTTGAATGAAAGCAGGCAGAAGTATTCATCCTACGACAAGGAGTTTTATGTGGTCGTTCAAGCTTTGAAGCACTGGAGGCACTATCTGTTAGGTAATGAGTTTGTGTTATTTTCTGACAATTCTGCTTTACAGTATGTTATGCAGCAACACAAGTTGAATCACAAGCATGCAGAGTGGGTGGAATATCTGCAAAGCTTTACCTTCGTACTGAAACATATCAGTGGGAAATCCAAAAAGGTGGCAGATGCATTAAGTAGAAGAGTTTTACTCTTGTAGGAGAGTATGGTGCAGGTGTTGGGTTTTGATCACCTGAAGGATTTGTATCAGGTGGATGCAGATTTTAAGGAGGACTATGAGGCCTGCCAAAACCCTCTGTTAAGAAATAATAGTCCATGGTTGGACTATAATCTGCAGGAAGGGTTGCTGTTCAGGGGAGTACAGTTATGCGTGCCTGACTGTTCAATGAGAGAGAACATCATCCGGGAAAAGCACAGCGGAGGTCTAGCCGGACATTTCGGTATAGACAAAACACTTTCACAAGTGGAGCATTTTTATTTCTGGCCAAGGTTGCGACGAGACGTACAGAGATATGTGAGCCGGTGCAAAACGTGTCAATTGGCGAAGGGCCACAGCCAAAATGCAGGTTTTTATATGCCACTACCCATTCCGAGCAGACCATGGGACTCAGTCAGCTTAGACTTTGTTTTGGGTTTGCCTAAGACGCAGCGGGGTTTCGATTCAGTAATGGTGGTAGTGGATCGGTTTTCAAAAATGGTGCATTTTATACCTTGCAGCAAAACCATTGACGCTACTCATGTAGCACACCTTTTTTTACAGAGATTGTTAGGCTGCACGGTCTACCGAGATCCATCATTTTCGACAGGGATGTGAAGTTCACCGGACATTTTTGGCGAACCTTGTGGAAAAAGTTGGACACTCAGTTACAGTTCAGCTCCGCTTACCACCCACAGACTGATGGGTAGACTGAAGTGGTGAACAGGAGTCTGGGAAATTTACTGCGGAGTTTAATAGGCGAGAATTCGCAAATGTGGGATCGTGTACTTGCTCAGGCAGAGTTTGCATACAACGATTCACCGAATCGCAGCTCAGGTTACAGTCCCTTCCAAATCTTGTATGGCATGCATCCTCGCGGAGTGCATGAACTGCGAGACTTGGGGAAACTTGAAAAACGGAGTGCAGACGGGGAAGATTTCGCCCAAGCAATGAGCGACTTGCATGAAACAGTGAAACTGAAATTACAAGACAGTAGTCAGAAGTATAAGCAGCGGGCTGATTTGAAAAGACGAGAAGTTCAGTTTAATGTGGGAGACGAAGTCCTCGCGCACCTGCGCAAGGAACGGTTTCCAAGAAGGGAATATAATAAGCTGAAATTTAAGAAGATTGGCCCTTGCAAGATCATTCGCAAGTTTTCCGCAAATGCCTATGAGCTGCAGTTGCCGCCAGGGATAGGTATTTCGCCCATCTTTAATGTGGCAGATTTATTTCCTTATGTTGCTGGTACTGAGAATGACGCAACAGAAAGGCCGGAACGGGACACCAAGTTTGAGGAGGGTTCTTGGATGAGACAGATGCCCACGGCACAGCCCCTTGAGATCGAGAATATTCTCGATACACAGGTAGCCAAGCGTACTCGAAGGAAAGAATATCTGTAGTATTTAGTCAAGTGGAAGAACCGACCAATAGAGGACAGTTCGTGGCTTGATGCGGCGCAGATACAAAAAGCAGGTTACTCTGTCGAAGATCTCATGGAACGAAGCCATGACTTTTTTCCACCCCGGGAGCCTGATGCAGGAGCATCCAGCTCAGAGGAGGGAAAATAAGGTTGACTGTCTCGACAGGAAAGAAGACTTATGCACGTGTTGATAGGCAGGTTATGGAACCTGTATTTTTAATTTCTTTTTATTTAGTGTTACCCAGAAATTAGGCAGAAATATTAGGATTCAGGACTATTAACTGTTTTAGTTAATTAGGAGTCTGATTGTTTGTTAAATAGGAGTCTGACAGTTTTGTTTTAAAGGAAATTAGAAGTCCGATTGGTCTTTGTTTAAAGAAAGGAGAAACCAATTAAACAGTTAGAATATTCCAGTTACCAATTACAACTGAAAACAAGAAACTGTTACACATTTATTTTCTTGACAAGTATTTAAACCAGAAAGTAACTCAAATGTAAGGTTCGGAATTTTCAGGAAGAAAAGCATAATAAGAACCAGAGAAATTGAATCATCTACCAAAATTACAGCTACAGCTAATCTCGAATGTATACGTAATATTCTACTGCATTTTGAATATAAATGTGAATATGTATGTTAACAAAGCACAGGAACCTACAAACCCTTGCAGACAGAAACGTGAAAAGTGCAAAGAGCAACTATCCGATAGCATGCGAAAGGAGATAGCACACAGGCGAGGAATGAAGAGCCATAACCGACATTAACAAATTCTTTTTCCAGCAAAAAGATTCGAGAAGAAACTAGTTACCCATCGATGATAAACCAGAAAGAACCCAGGTAATACAACAAGAACCTTTCAAATTTATTGAGTAAAAGCAGTCATAGAAATATTCAGGAACAGTCCATATACATTTAGCAGAAAACCCCTTTGTTTTGTGGTGGAAAACGCAAAGTAGGGTTTACATAAATAAACAAGCAGTACCCAGTGGCGACTGTGGAAACTTCCAAGTTGAACCAAACAGAAACCCTATAGCTACGGCACAATTTGCCAACGGAGGATTGTTTACATAATCCTCAAAGACCAAGGACGCAGAAAGAGCGGGAACCAGGAAGGACACAGAAAATTCCAAGGTAACCAGTCACAGAACAGAACGACCCTACCCGTTTCTTTGGTTGGGTTGTCTTCTTTTCCGACCGGTCGAATCACAGAAACCTCGAGACTGGTTGACCTGCACAATGAGCAAGCGGACAGGAGTTAAAAACCTGCAAATACAATGGTAAACGAAAACGAAGTTTAAAAACAAAGAACAGGGAACAAGCCTGTAGCATTTACCTGGATATTAAGGAGGGACAGTGAACGAGAAGGCAAGACGGACAAAATAAACCCTGCTCACCAGGAGCAGCACACATAAGTAACTGGTGAAAATGGAAGATAGAGTATAGCATGGAACTTCAAATTACCTTGGTAAGAACCCGAGCCGAGTCGAAAAGGTTGGGAAGCAAATCCGGAAGTTTCAACCTGAAACAGGAGCGTGTAGTTAAACGAGTGAATCATTAAGTCTGCAACGAGACCACGAGAAAGACCAGCCAGAGCATTGTCGATTCAGTTCAAAGAAAATTAAATTGGACTGACAGCGTACCACAAACGTAACAAGAATACACAGTGAACCAGAGGAAAAACAACGGAACCAGCAAACAAACCTATCCGGAGAAACGCCACGGTGCTGACAGGAGGATGGAGTAAAAGAATTCATCGAACCAGCAACACGAGCAGTTAAACCCTCGACGAAAAACCAGAGCAGAGGAACGCCGAAGCGCCAAAGGAGAAATGAACTGTTGTCGTGTCGAAGGCTAGGGTTTGTTGAAAGGCGGGAGGAGTGAGAATCAAGGCGTACAGGTGTCACAACGGAGCCATTCAACGAGGACCGAGGTGTAATTAAAATTTAATGATAGAGCAGATCCGATCATATGAAACAAGGTACCACTTAAAAGCCATATCCACACATATAATATGCATATAATTGATATCAATTAATATCTATGCCACGTATGAATAGAGTAACCTTAGGATAAGGTTACAAATTTTTATATTGAAATCCAGTTAGTACATGGACCGAGGGCTTAGTCACACAATGCCTGAAGCCTTGGAGCCATTGTGAGAATGTGTCTGCAATAAAAACTGAAAGGCCTCCTTACACCTAAACCACTAACTATAGAGGACTCATAGAAAAAGAGCTGGGATGTAACATAAAAAGGATACACCAAGACTTTGTAATAGGCATTTATTACCTTAAAAAAAACCCTATCAAAACTAGATGGAAAAGGATCTGGGATACCAAAATCCACACACCAAAACCCACTTAAGGAAAGAAGATTTTTGTTGCATCCAAATTCTTAAGAGCCACCAAGGGAAGGAACGTGACAAGATCAAAAGTGGGTCTAGACCTAGATTTGTGTAAGAAAAGGTCAAAAAACATAGACACAAAGACAAAATAAGCACCATAATTTGGGACTTGAGAAGGACTAAGGAGTTTAATACTAGTAATAAGTTTGACCTAGTGAAAAAATCCTTGAATAAAAAATTCACAATAACATATATATACTCTGAAAGACCAGTATGCAATGCTATAAGGAGTAGTCTTAAACATAAAATCATAGAGAAACAATGTTATAACTTGTGTACCATGACACAACATTTACATGGTCACACATACACCTACATGACCAACTGGGTTTGCAATATACCTTTTTATCAGAGAAGCCTTCAACAATGTGATATGAAAAAGACCCTAATTGGATAGTGAAACAAAATGACCAATAAGATATACCTCCCCTACACTACTGAGATATTTGAAGATGTATGCGCTTGAGACCACATCGCTTAATATTCTTACTATTAAGGAACTGTGGAGAAAGTCTAGAGGATGTGCTCCATGATAGACTTTTCTTCCACCTTGTGGTCTCCACCATGCAGATAAAAATCCTCCAAGACGTGAGGGACAGAACACATCAGTACCTTGCATGCTAAATGTGGAATATGTAATCACAACTAGATTTTTCAATATTCTAAACTATAATTTTCTCATTAATGAACATACCTTCTATGTTAGACATAGAGGCGAGAATTTCCAATCCATGAGGGGTCTGACATGCTATATCCAAGCCAATAGAGAGTAGGAAATGTACTAACATAATACTACATGCATCGATTTATGCAATGAGATGTTCAAATTTATGGTGCATTAAATAACTAAGGGTTAAAAATTCGATCAAGCAATTCTCCTACCATACATGCAATTTATTATGACAAGTGTTGTGCTCTTCTCCCTTCTTGGGGACCTTCAGCTTGGTGGTGAAACAATTTTTTTGTATATTCATAATTAACCTACTTGTCGGATAAACCTAACAATGGAAAATATTGGTAGGATATATCATCAAAACTATAATTTTTCCAGGAGACACCCCCATCATGGATTTATGTTTACAATTATTAATATATATACATGTTGCAAGGAAGTCTGAGGTTAAATTAACGAAGAAACTCTTGTGAGTGAAATGTTTTAGCACCTTCCTTTTCTAATATTAATTAGAAAATGTGAAGTTTGGTTACACTTTTTGCCCTTTTTTGAGAAAAAAATATTGCCAGAGGAAATTTTCTGTTTAAAATTTCATTTTACGATAAAAATAAAACATGTCAAAAATTTTATTAGCGTTATATTACTTATTTTTGGACTTTTTTTATTCACATTTTATATGTCAACTTATCAACTCTTTGAGTGTGTGTTCTTCAACAATCAAGGGATTCATAAAAATTCATGTTGAGACGCATTGGTGTATTCTTCGAAAACTCGGTGTTTTTGAGAAAAAAGTTGTGTTAAAACAATCTAGACAAATTCTACTTCGATATCGTTATATTTACAAAATGAACTGATGCATATCATAATACCATAATTTTTTCCACTGAACCAATATGAAAAGACTACACATTTTGAATACGTTTCGGTCTGCATAAAGTTTCTCAACATATTAGTTATAAACTAAAAATCTAAAAACAACCCATTACAAAGGACGGACCAATGTAATGCACCATAAATTTTTCAATTTTTTTTTACAGTGTATTTTGGGAGATAGAGAATTTTGATTTCACTGAATCATAGTAAACTTCAGAATTTTTTGGAACCCATTTTATTACAAAATTAGTTAAAATTAGTAAATATTTATGGAATTCCATAAAATTTATATCTCCTGAAAGTAGATTGAATAGTGTAAATTCTAGTCTTGGTTTCGAAAGTTAATTCATAAAATTTGATGGAGATTAACCATTTGAAAGCTGAAGAAATGTGTTTAGAGTCAACTTGCAGCATGGTTGCAGAAATTTTAGTTTAGCTGAATTTTTGTAAGAGTTCGGCTAAACTTTTTTTTCTGATCCGTCTAGTTAGTTTTAATGACAAAAAAGTTCAGCCAAACTTTTCTCCCAAAATCCTTCAACTAGAAAAAAATTGATAAAGCCTATCCAAAAAAACAAAATTCGCAACTTTATAAATAGTCGAAAATGAGAAGATTATTTTTGCACATTTCTTCATTTTGGATTGATTTGCAAAGGAAATTGTTTGGGCTAAATTTGCAAAGGAAATTTTTTGGGCTGAATTTTCAAAGGTTTTTTGGGCTTAATTTTCAAAGAACATTTTTTGGGGGTATTTGTGAAGTGAAATTTTGTTAGAGTAAGTGTTTTGGGTTGAAGTAAATATTTTATAATGATTTTTTAAAATGAGTTTTTGTCTAAATTTATAAAGTGAGATTTTTTTGCAGGACTTTGAAGGAAATATTTTGAGCTTCATTTTTAAAAGATGTTTTTTTGGCGGAATGTTTAAAGTAATTGTTTTGGGTTGAAGTATGTATTTTGTGCAATTTAAAGTTAGTTTTTTTGAAATTAAATCTTTTGTGATGATTTTTTGAAGTGATTTTTTGTCTAAATTTTGATAGTGAGTTTTTTTTGCAGGATTTGGAAAGAAAAATTTTGAGCTTCATACTAAATTATCATGGGGAATCAAAGAAATTGCAAGAGAAAATATGATCTACCAAGAGACCTCGAGGCTCGTAGAGAATATGGGAGAGAATTTCACAAAAAATGGAGAGAAGAATGCTCTAATATTGAAAGGTAAAATAAAGCTCAACTAGAAGTTGAAAGAGGTATGTAAATGTAAATCTTATAAATGATATTTAAAATTTAGCTAGTGTATTGTGAAACTTAATTTTTATTTGATGAAATAATGTGAAACATATTTTTCAATGTCAACAGAGAGAGATATTCCTCATAACATTTATGATGAGATAGAAAACTTTGAAAGAGAAAGTGAAAGAGATATTGGACCAATGATTGAAGATGTTGAAAATGTTGAAAGAAATTCAAGTGAAGAAATTGAATCACCAGGTATGTATATATATGCCGAATGTGTATTATTGAAATTATACATGTTTATTAATTTAATTATTTATTGAATATTTAAACTCATTTTGTACATTTAATTCTCATGGGTACAGATGAAATCAATATCGATGATGAGATTCTAGAAAATCTTGACACTGATACATATGGAGATAAAAAAGTTGACCATGTTATACGATATCGTGTTAAGTACATTATTGATATGTTCTTCAAAGCTAAAAATGTGGCAGTTCAAGCCCAAATTATGAGAAGTCTCTTAACATCAAGGAACTTAAAGGAAGCTACGACTCTATTAGGTATTTAAAAATCAAGAAAAGATTAAAAAAAAAAAAAAAAGTGAAGGAAAATGTGATACAAAATATAATAGTGCTCTAAAGTCAATTGGAATATCTAGAAATAAAAGGTATTTAGATGCACATAGAGAAATACAAATGGTAGTGGTTTCATCAAGTATTAGAGAGAATTTTCTGGTAAAATATATGGCACAAGAATTAGGTACCTCATGTAAAACATTGTATAAACATAAAAAGTTTTGATTACAAATAGTTGTAAATGATGAACTCGCTTGTTGGACAATTATTTGTAGGAAACCATACAAATATAGACTTGGAGAAGATGTTAAAAAAATAATATATGAATATTGGATGAAAAATTCACGTGTTTCTCCAAAAGAAATGGATGTCATGCGACGAAGAATAGAATGAAATCAGTACGAAGAACATGTAAAAAATATGTTGGACACCTCTGAGATAGAGTTGTTCAACAATTGAATAGAAGAGAATAGTGAAATTAATATCTCAAACAATGCTTTTGTGAAACAAAAAAAATGGTATTCTAAACCTATCACTGTGCGCAACGCTTGTTGTTGTCATTATCATGTGGAATTTCAGTTATATTATGACACACTCCTTAATTTTGGTAAAAAAATTTGGAAAAATTCGCCTCCTCCTTCCATGATCCATGATTTCATATCTCAAATTCTATGTGCAAGAGAAAACCATCAATTATTTTACCAAAAGAAATGTGTTTGTGGTAAAAAAATGTGATCATTGTGGAAATTTGACTCTATTTCACAACAAATATCCTATTGATATAAATTATCAATCATTGTTCAACATAAAAGTGAAATGGAAGAGATATGAATATATTCATAAATATATTGGTTCAAGTAGTCCTACAAGTGCTAAAAGTATTGATTTACAAGAAGAAGAATTTTTTGTGATAGATTTTTTTAGAAAGCTTGAGGCAGAAATTTATAAATACACCAAGCATTCCCATAGAACTCGATGGTAGGACTTGCAATTCAAAAAAATCGGTGAAGTTTTTCCACTAGGGACCATTTTCTCAATAGTTGATTTTGTAGACAATTGCATATTTGTTCCACAAACTGAAATACTGAGTGAATAAAATCATTCTAACCAAGACTCTATGCTTTTCCATATTCTATATAGACACGTTGAAAAAAATGTTGATCATATATAAAGCACCAGTGAAAATCATCATGTTACTAAATAATGTCACTTTTATATAATTAACGATCGAACACATGATACACCTTTTGTACAATAATATTTTGATAAGATTTGTGACTCATTGAAAGGTCGTGGAATAAAATTCAATGAGCATTGGATATGGTTAGATGGATGTGCAGGTCAACTGAAAAATTCATGATCATTCTTTTGGTTGTGTCGTCTGCATATGTAAACTTGCATTAAATATTTTTGGAATTTATTTAAGACTAGTCATGAAAAAGAATAACATGATGGTGGAGGGGCATGCATAAAATGAGCACTTTGAAGATATCAAATGGACCACTCTGCACACCAACTTGTCTGAGTTGAACAAGTTTCTCAATGGTGCATCGTTGCACTAATCCATGAGAATAACTAGTTAAGGGATGTACGAAGGTACATGTACATTTATAAAAATTAACTTGCATATATATAGATGTAGTACTTTAATATACATGATCTGATTTTTATTAATTTTATAATTTTAAACATTATTTATCACAACAATTATCTTTGATTGTATTTTAAATAACATATTTATATTTTTCTTTGAATTTTCCATATAAGTTTTTTTGGCATAATGGGGTCCAATATGTAGATATATTGATTGGAAATTACATTGAAACAATAAAAGGGACTCGAAAATTGCATTCATTTAAAACAAAGGAGTACCAAAATGTGTTTGCATTTGATAAAATAAAAAAATCTTGTTTTTTTCATGTTTGCATAGACGACACGGAATCCAATTATGTTTGTGAAAACAAAATGTATGTAAAATATTGGAAACATAAAAAACTAAATACAAAGGGGAAATTTTTTGTTGCAAAATTTGAAGATATGCAATCATATGAGACTAAAGTATCATCTAAAGGTGATCGAGTTTCTAAACTTGTTAGAGAATGCAACATTTCAACTCCTTTCAAATGATAGAGGTTTAGAAATAGATAATAAAATTGTGTACACATGTTAATTTTAAAGTTAAATTTTCATGCTAATTATCATTTAAATTTATGTACTTGTTTTATTGTGTAGGATATGTTTTTGTTGTAGTTTCACCTACTAACAATGTAGAAAATGTCAAGTATTATTTGTTGTGTTGCACTGGACGAAGGATGAAATTTTGGAAAAATATAATGATAATGGTTTTATATATGATAGAGGGTCTATTATACTGAAAGGTTACTTTTTTCAAACAAACTCATCAAAGTCGGGATTTTTCTTACTTTCAAGACTATGAACCTGATGTCATAAGTTTCCAATATAGTCACTTGTTGTGTGCAACATGCATAAAGTTGGTATAAGTTCAATCAAAGAGAAAATTGAAAATTAAGAAATGGAAAATGTCAAAAGCTGATCATGAATAGATCATTGAGGATGGCATTCCATTAGAATTTTTTTGATGTAACTACCCAACAATTTCTTCTCCTTAGATTCATCTTTGAGAACTTACAGAACTCAAGTATAAATTGTCAGCCATTTTTTGTGAATTCTTAAGTTTTACATTATTATATGTATATTTTATGTTATATACAAGTGTTTTCACATGTACATTGTTTCTGCACATGCATGAAATAAGTAATATATACATGTACACATACATGTAGAGATGTTGGTCTTAAACTATTTCATACATTCTCTCGTATGAGCTAGTTAATTTTATGTCATTATTGCAAAATGTATGTCATTATTTGATATAACGCAAATTTTAAGTTATGGTATTATTTTAGACATCTAAGGGAAATTATAATATTCATTCTTGAATGCAAAATGTCTGTTTTATTTTGCAATTTCCATTTTACTATCAACTGACATCCATAGTATCCTTTCTATGTAAATTAATGTAAAATGTACATTCAACTAGCAGGAAATAAGTGGATGCAGGGTCTGTCGGAGGGGCGGGGGGGGGGCCTCCCCCTTGTAAGAGGACTCTGAAGGGGTCATGGAAACCAAGTGAAAGTGGGGATCAAGAGAAAAGAAACACAAGGTCAACGATTAGAGGTGGGAGAATTACTTGTCTGACAATGATTAATTATTATCAAATATGCAGAGATCCTATAAAAGTCATTTTAGCAACATGGCCATCCTATAATAATTCTACAAAAATATGGTTTTGAAACTAGTTAATATGAACCTAACAAATCATACTTTAATCCCACATGGGATATACATGGATATATATAATCGTTCAAAATAAATTACCACAAAAACATCAAACCATATAACACTACTGCAACTCCTTAGTGATGTATGGTATACTTTATTGGATGATACAACTCCTTGCACTTGTATGGTGTAATTTTTTAGATGCATAACTTCCTTTTAAAACATCAAACCATATAACGCAACTGGAACTCCTTAAAATATATGGTGTACTTAAATGGATGCATATATCTGGTTGTAAATAGTTGATCACCTTTAAGATTTAAGGATCAATCTGAAAAATCCAGAGCGTTGTTTATCAACCACATGTTGAAAGCTTGAGATTTTTGTTCACTCCATAAATATATAAAAAGAATTGATAAGAGGGCACCATGAACATCTAACAAAATAAATCATTTACTTACTTTTTTTACCAAGTTTACTTACTTTTTGATAAAGTATTATCAAGTATGAAATATGCAAACATCTTATAATAATCATTTCACCAACATAACCACTACTACCTCTAATTGAGAGTCCCATTAAGCCATTTTAATTAATATTTTTAGAGATGTAAGGGACAAAATCCATGCTTAGAAATTTTGGGTCCAATTAAAATGGATATCAGATTTTGCATCGTTGCAATGAAAGTGTAACATTTTGACAGAAAATTTTGTTATTTCCTCTAATTTTTTTGGTGCACTATCAAGATCAAATATTTATATTATTAAAATTTAGGTTTTCATGAATGCGAGTTTCAATTTAGAAATTTTACAATGACATTTTGAATGCCATAATGAACTTTCTTCACGTGGACTTAATGAAAATGTGGTTCCAAAATATTGGGATGGAGACTAGTTTCATCTATCAGGTCATAATTTTTAGACCAATTTATTATGCTATAGCACATGATTTTTTGTAAGAAACATCTCATAAGACATATTTAAAGAGAATTTGTTGCACAATCTATGTCTCTTGACACTATTTTCAAACCCATGTCCTTTCTACACATGATACAGTTTTGTGTTGATTTAGCTTCAAGGTGAGAGTGCTTCACTTTCATTGTGATTTTCTCTTGAAAAATTTTTGGTCTCTCCCCTATTATTTTGGTAATTTGTTGGAAATCATTAAAGTTATATTTTCTGGATTTGTTTGGCTGCATTCAGTCCCATTTTGGACATGCTGTAATCGATCTTTGCATTTTTCACACGTGTACACATGTGACTTTTGTGACAGTTATAGAATCTGACTGTACTCTTGTTGATATAAATTTTCTATAATTTATGTAGCACAGGAACCCCTTCCCATCCCCTATGGACTCATATCGGGGCTTCTTGCATCCCATGGGATTTGGTTATGGGTAAGTAACATCCTATTTTGGATCAGAAATGGTATTGGGAATGTTGTTGAAATAGACACCTTGGAGGCTTTCGTTTTCAAAATGATTGGAGGATTCAAAGCTAGTGTCCTTTTAATATAAAATATTCTGATGATAGGTCTTCTTAAATAAGTAAATCTATCCTAAATTTTTACAAAAAAAACTTTTATACTAAGTGCATTTTCTTCCATCCCTTCGTCACTAAACTACTATTAAATTTTAAGAGTTTGTGAATATGTTAATAACTTTCCAAGATAAATTTTTACTTGTGTTAAATAAGAAGTTGTTGTTATGAGTATTTCTTTTCTAGTGAATGCATATTTGATTAATTTATTTTAATCTTATAGGATTGGCACTAGTAGTCTGGCACTATATTTGAGATAACATTTACCACTATATAAGAGACACTACTTGGGAAATTTGAGCACTTTATAACTTTTCTCCATTCAGTGTGAGGGACAATATTTGAAACTAATGTGAGTTTCAAATTATATTGGGACAGTTTTTTTCCACTAGACCAAATCATGGGCTTGCTTGAAGCGAATTATTCAATCATAGTTATGCAACTTTCATCATATACTACATCTCAATTTCACCAGAAACATCAAGAATATACTCTCCTAAAAACATTGAAGAGAGAAATTTTATGTTTATCTTGATCCTAGTATTCATATGGGTATTCAAATTTGATGGTGGGATTAGTTTCCAATGTAAACTATTTTTTTGTCTCTGCGAAATTTGGAATTATTTCTGGCAATTATTAAATTCTATTATTCATGGGTTTGAGTGCTTGTTTGTGCTGAAATTGTTTGTCACATATGTTGATTGTTGACAATGAGGTGTCACACTATTTGCAGCATTAACAAGGATAAAAAAACTCATAGTAAATACATAGTATTTTCCAAGTTGTAGTCCCTCATGTTATAAGAGCATCTATGGTAATCATTAAGGTTTATTTGGTTGAGTGCTAATCAACTTCCTATTATAGGTTAAATTTCTCTTGTTCATTTCTAATTACGTGTTTTTCTATTCTACAGTTCTAGGTTCTACATACAATGGTCCACTCCAACCCTCAAATATTACAGGTGTGTGCCCCTCCTTAAATTGATACATCATTTGAATGGTTTGTTATGCAGTTAATCTTAAATCTATTTTTAATTTTGTTCTTTGAATACATCCAATGCTTTAGGATTTGATTCCACCAAATCCTCAATTGATGTGGCTTATTCAATACCACCAAGATTATTTTCTTCGCTTAATTAATGAACCAGTTGAAGGTGTTGAAGGGTGAGTATATTCTTTTCAATTTTCACTACTTTCTTTATAATTTTTTGTTAGGTTGTAAATAATCTGCAGGATCTTTTTTCTTATTCCTTCAAGCCCTACCTTCTACTTCATTGATTTATTCAACTAGCTGGCTTGGAGCAATGCCCCGGGATATTAATGTAACTCCAAAGGAACGAGATGCAATTGAGCTTGTAAGTGTTTATGCATAGCTTTGTTATTCACTTAAACTAAAAAATAATACATTTGTTAAGATATTTTGTATGTAATGTGAATCTTCTTTGTTTATTTTCAGCTTCAGGCCATGGGCTTTAACCCTGCCCTTTTTATAGAGGATTTTTTGGCCTATGACTAGAATGAGAAATTGGTGGCAAAATATCTTTTGGATCATGCTCTCAACAATGAATTCTATAGATAAAAACATTGTGAACTCTGGACAACAAACTTTAATGCAAACCTTGGAACTTCTGGCCATATGCAACAACAAACCCTAAATTTTGATACAACCAAACCCTAGCATCTTCATCTCACGCATAAAACCTATCAATAACATACATCAACATTGAAATCATGACTATATCATCAAGATAATATGGTCAATGTATTAGAAACATACATCAACAAGTAACAAATCTGATTTGAAACCTCTGCTAAATAATCAACACACTCTTACTTTCCAAATGTGCAAAGGATTTGAAGATACTTAATCAATATTTGTGATCAAAAACAAATTTGAGTGATGAAGTACTCAATAATAATACATGAAGACTTAGAATTATGATAAATTTGAGTAATTTGAGTGCTTGTAAAACCTCAAATACTCTCTCAACAAATAAATACTTATCACATCATAACCTTTTCCAGATTGCACCATTATCCTTATTACTCTATCTTAGATTTTTTTAGGATTTCCCTCTAACCATATCTCTAATTTTTGTTAAATTCTTCTGCTGATTAGGCCCCTAACTATCCCCTATCAATGTTTGCAGGATGTCCTTAAGTTTTCCCTTAACTATGAATGACACAAGTCATATTGTGGCTACTATAGGCCTAACTTGGACCCTTTATTTGTGGTCTGCTATAAGCCTAACTTGGCTTACTTTCTGCGATGTGCTACAAGTTCAAACTTAGCCTAATACATGGCCTTCTCCTGCGCCTAGACTCATCTATATTCTGCTACCCAAATTCATCATTCTCCCAGTTTACATATCTAATCTACCTCGCTTTTGTGATTATTACAGGGGTAGTTTAACTTCAGAATTATCTCATAATCGACCTTAAAGAAAACCTTTTCCACTGATTAGAACAATCCTAACTCGAGCTCAAATGTGACCTCATAAACTTGGCCTTGTTAACTCGGAAGAGTTTTAGAGAATCCTTTACAACATAATTAAGATTTTCCTTCAACCAATTAGGTATTAAAGTTAGACTTCAAGAACAACAAAACAATATCATCAACACCACATCTCCCATATTGCAGAGAGATCAAGAATAGTAATGCATACTAAACCTTGCAAATATTCAATAGCATACAAAGCACCTTATCAAACCATTTTGATTGCATTCAGGGCACCTTGTTAGTTCATCTCCATCAGTATAAATATTACAACTCCCATGAAAAATAGGGCACGGAACAAACCTCAAATCCCCACAGCCATCGCAAACATTAATGTAAATCATAACTGGAAACCTCTAAATACTTCTCCAGCTCACCTTCCTCATCTAGCTATTTAATCCTATCTTTTACAACATCTTCATGCATATGTATAACCCTATCTTCTCCACCAATGTATTCCCATATTATAAAAAAAATGGGCACACTAATACGCTCAGTCCCTAGCAATATTCATAACTCATGGTGATACTTGTCATGTAGAGACACATTCCTTTCATCCACAAAAATAAATAAACCCTAAATAATTAATCTAACATAACAACAATCCTCGTAGGTCTTCTTGATTGCCTTAAGGTTGGTAAAATACAAAACCACCCTATATTCACCTCCAGGAGGAGCCCTTGGCTTCCCGAAACCTTGGTTTTCAACCAAATCTAGTCTTCTGGAGGGCTCTAGTAAAATGAATGGGGATTTGTTAATAGGCCTCAAAAAATTGGTACACTAAAGCCTGCTACTACACGCAGCAACAAGAGTCTCCTTTCCAAAAAAAGAAACCACCAAACAGGGCTAAATCTTTTCAAAGGATCTGGTAGTCATCATGGTCAAAATTTTGATGATATGTGAGTTTTGGCCCAAAATTCAATAGTTCCTGGTGGCTTGATAGATGGAAATGTTCTATTTGTTGGAGGGATAAACAAATGCCAAAATCAGATTGGTTGGAAGGGTGAAATTCAAAACTTCTCATTGGTTGGGGTGAGTGGTGGTTTCCCACTATAAGCCAAAAAATGAAACACCTTTTGGTGTAATTAAAGGAAATACAACTACAACTAATCAGTGTTATCATAGCTAGACTAGAATTGGTGGAACAAACTAGTTTGACTACTTTGATACTTATAACTATTCAACTAGTGGCACAAAACTGCAAAAGGTTGATTCAACACCAAACTGGGCTTTTTTCACCAAACTAGCTAGTTCTATACAATGAAACCAAGGACCCTCTGAATGCAAATGAAAAATAAAATTATGAGTGGGGAACCTGATACTTTTTTACTTAAATTTTTAATTGTTCCAGTATTTTTGAGGGCGGTTTCAATCTCATTGGATTTCATATAAAGAAAGTAGAAATTTAGATCCCATTCAAAATCTTGAAGACTTCATATTTTTTAGGATTTTAGAAATGAAAATAATTAAACGTTGAAGACCAAAACAAACAACTTATGGTAAGCATCTCGCCTTTGGAAAATTAACCATTTTTTTAAAAACTCTTTAACAAGTTCCAAGGGTTTTTTGATATGTGATTGGGATTCAAAATTTCAAGTCCAACAAAAATATGATTACAAAAATAGGTCGTCAACATATAAAAATAAAACTACCTTATCAAGTCATGTTAAGTTGT
This sequence comes from Pinus albicaulis, assembly GCA_034641835.2. Taxonomy (NCBI): domain Eukaryota; kingdom Viridiplantae; phylum Streptophyta; class Pinopsida; order Pinales; family Pinaceae; genus Pinus; species Pinus albicaulis. The sequence goes on along the minus strand of CM076570.1, from coordinate 691,952,280 downwards.
CATAGGGCCACTAGATTTCCTATGGATCTCATATTAGATCAACTATCGGACAAATGGTTGCAAAATTAGGCAGACAACATATGAAAATAAATATCTTAGATGGTCTTGTTGAGATATTGTGGCCCATGGTATTTTTTATATGGGATATTCTCGATCTGAACTAGTGATTGAAAATTTAAAATTTTGATGGATAGCATCTACAACTTCCTTGATATAATGTTGTTCATATTAAATAGGTCACTCTGAAGTTTCCTAATGCCTGAGACGTTGACTCTGTGATCATTAACCATTTTATCTGTGCAAGTTCTTCACTGGTTGAATTTTACTATAAATTTGACTTCCACTAGAGTAATAAGCAAAGTCAAAGCTTCATTTCTCTCTCATCTTCGTGACAATTCAGGCTTTATATCATTGTTCCAAAGCACATTTAGCATCTGATCTATAACTACCTCTATAACTGTAGTTAGAGCTTATCTCTAACTACCTCCAGCCCATATTCAACTCATTGTCATTCACACTAGAATTATGCTCAAGTTCCTCTAGCCTCTGCCTAACATTGTCATAAGCATTCCCAATTTTCTCCCACCTCTATTATACAGTGATCATAGGATAATTTAGGCATCTACCCATCTCCTTGCAAGATTTTGAGTCCTAATTTCCTTCCACAGTAATTACTTTTTAAGCTTAGACGATGCAAGCTGTAATTTCTTGCCTTGTATAATGATTATTTGAGGTCAACTTTGCATAAAATGTGTGTCACTTACTTTCGTGATTGGACCTGTATTGATGAAATGTGTGGGAGATAAGATAATATTAGAGAATTTTATTAATGTCTAATAAATTACTATTATAAGTAGGTCAATGGGACTTAAAAACACATCCACTTTATGAATGCAATATATATTTCTCGGGTCAAAGTGAGCCATTAATATCCAAGGTTGATGGTAAGAAATTATGGATGGAACATTTGGATCTTGACCAAAGTTGGAGTGTTTTATTCTACATGGAGATAGTGTCTCTGGGATCTTCTAGTGCTGATTTATTTGTTGGTTTGGTGATTTCTCTTGCTAATTTGAAATATGAGCTCCTAGAAGTGTTGTGGAAGGCAGTTGATCCATAATGAGGGGGATTGAAGATATTTGAAATTTTGGTGTCATGGACCTCAATATGACATTTTTTGTCTTGAGTGAACACCCAACAAGGAAGAAGGAGATTCTCCTAATGTGATTTGGCTAGGGAGGTCCATGCAAAGGTTGATATCTATGATTATAAGTCTTATTCATTAAAAGAGTGAGGCATATTTTTAGATAATGAAATAATTTCGAGAGGGAGCAACGTAAGCCTTGGTAAAGGCAGTAAAATCCCCATTTGATCTCATAATAGATAGGAAATATGAAGATGAGATGTTAGATGTGGGATGTGGTGATCAGTTTCAATCCAAAGGCAATGAGAATCCACCAACCATGCATTTAGTGTTTACGAATTTATGAAGGTATGAAAATGTAGACATCTTGCAGTTGCATGTTGTACTCAGAATAATAAGCCATCCTGGGGCTAAGACCTTTGAGAGGTGTGGTCCAAGTGTATACCTATCCCTAATCACCTCGTTTAGGTCATTCTTGAATGCTAAGACATGACATAAAGTGTCTGAAAATTACTTGAAGCGGGGGAGGATGAAGAAGGAAAATAATCAAGAGAGAATGGATTGTGGAATATAGACTGCCCTATATTCTGAGAGGTGTCATTTTCTTCCATAAAGGTGATCATGATTGTGCATTTATTCCAAGTAAGGCTAGAAATTACTAATATTTTAGAAGGGGGTATTGTGTCTAAGGTGTTCCTCATGGGCTTTAGGATTCAAATATTCATTGTATGCTCTGTTAGGGATTCCCTATTTTATTTTTCGTAGATTGAATTGCTTATATCCTAGATAGAGTTTCAGTTTTATATTGAATTTATTGTTGTTGAATGACTAGTGAGCAATTCGATGTGATACTCTTTCAACATGAGAACATGATAATATTAATTCCATAGATTTATATTTAGGAAATAAATTTTAAGTTTTGAATCACCTTCCTTCTTTCTCTAGATATTTGAATATATTATTGAGGCTAAGTTTTTATCTCCTAATGAAGTGCTTTGACTTCTACTTGGTTATTTAAGGCATATCCTCAGAAATTATAGAAAACATTTTGAATTCTAAAATTTGTATATGTACTTCTTGTTTGGTTATTTAAGGCATATCCTCAGAAATTGTAGAAAGCCTTCAGGATTGTAAATTTTATGTCTGTAAAGGATTCACCTTTCCCTATGTTGCTTTTTGCTCTCCATTGAAGTTCAGATTTGTCCATCCTTCCATTGTGGGCTTCCAGATTTGGCAGGTTTTTTTTTTTTCTTGATGGTCTTTATCAATGGATTTTATCATTTATGCCATTTTCAAAGATAACTTCATATTACTTCTTGTTGCATTATTAAAATTTCATTTTGTATTTTTTAGAATCTGTTAAAAAAATCTAATGTTGTCGAATAAAAATATATGAAGTTGTAGTAGACTGCTGCCCCACAAGTGGAAAAATGGGAACTAAAAAGATAGAATTAGGAATTAAAGTTAAGTTATCCTTATCACCTTTTGAAGTTACTTTTTATTTCTTTGAGATGGAGCATCTCATCTTCGTTATCCTGTATATTATGTGTTTTGAGGGAGAAATATATGTCTATATTATGGTTAAAGAGGATCACTTTCTCAGATTATACTTTAGTTATCTAGCCTCTACCCCATTAGGTTGATCACCTTCTTCCTCCAACTTTTTTAAACAATTTCAAGTGCCAAGTCTCGTGACAACTCCCTAGATTTGAATGCAAATTATACTAGGTTGGTGAGATGGTGTACATTTTCCCATTCTATTTCTAGAAAATCACTTCCATGAAGGCCACATCGATGTAGTATCTTTTAGTAAAAATTTTCCTTCCAACCCAGATTGATCAACTAGACACCCATCATTATATATTTCCCTTCAACTTCATATGTTGGGAGAGCCTTGACTATTTGTCATGAGGATTTTCCAATGTCATAAAACAAGGCTTTCTCAGTCCTAGGAAGATATTCTTTTATAGTCATTGATGAGGATGGAGATGACCATACTCCTTGCTTCGGAGATGTCCATAATCCTTCCTCTACATTCATCTCTTAAACCACCCTTTTGTACTCTTTTTTCTCTTATTTTTACTTGAAATTATTTAACTTGTAGAATCTACCTTTTTCTAATCTTGAGTAGTGCTTTTCCATTTTCTAGGGTTCACCCTGTATTCCTCTTTTTTTTTCCATTTCACTTATACCTCTCTGTCATGTAACTTCCAAGAGTAGCATTGTCACTGCAACCTTATTTTTTTGACTTCGTGTATTTTTTGTCTCCATTGACCTATCAGTCATGTCATATGTCGACATTAATGAACTTCCTTATTTATCTCTGCTGAAATTGCTTCACCAGTTGTTTGCATTAATATTTTACATTAGTTGCCTTTAACTATGTGTCTGTAGCTGAAAAAATAGTAAATACTCCTCGCGTACAACTGCACTCTCTAAAATAATGCTCAACTCTTGCAATTTATGAGTGAAGAATCAACCCCATAAGTTTTTTTTTGGGTCTAGGTTTTTCTTTGGTTAATTTTTTTAAATATTGTATTTTGAAAATGTTCCTTGGGAAACTAAACAGTTGAGAATTGTTTGTTAGACTAAATGTCACATTGTTGTTTGGTTGTTCCTTGGTTGAGGAGTGTGTTTCTTGATAAACTTGATTGTGAGCACAGAAACACCTCCACATATTCACATAGAACTTCCAAGCCATTTTGTCATGATAGTAAAAAGATCAAAGTCCAATATGGTACGTAGATTGGAACTTAATATTGCCTCCTAAGACTAGAGTTTTTTACCTCTTCTTGTAGGAAGTGTAATGAACCAATGTAGGATATGAAAATGATAGGATCTTTACTAGGTTGTGGCATGAGAATTACTCTTTATTTACCATGATATTTATGTCACATCTTCCTTTCCAACATTTTTGGGATCTGAGTGTCATATCATGATGTTAAATTTAGCCTATGAATATTTAAATAACATGGAAGAGCCTTTGAGTTATCCATATTATGTTTATTGATGTATTGTATATATTGAACTAAAATATGTATTTGATATATTTTGTAAACTATGTATTGGATATTATATTAAACTAAACTATATATTGGATATTAAACTAAACTATGTATTGATGTATTAGATATATTTTCTAGGAAGTGGATCATGACTAAACTTTCCCTTTTCTCAGGGTCTGCATTTACATTAGGTGGTAGGGAGAAGGTGTTGTCACTTTCATCTTGGTGGGACTAAATAGGGCTACTAACATAATATTCATGTGATGAAATCCTTTGACACATCCCAAGTAAATTTTTAATGGTGATGAGGATGTTAATGCCATTTCTTTGCATATAGAAATGTGATACATTAAGATAAGCATTTAGTAAATTCTTTTGTATGTTTCTTTCTCTTTTTCATTCATTTGGGTTGGATTTTATTTGCAAATTAATTTGAGATATTGTACTTGTAGCTATCATTGTAGTGATCACTTTTGACCATATGGTGACACCATGAAATAATATTGTTCTATGTTTCTTTTTCAGTGGTTTTGCAGGATTGTGCATTGACTATTTTTTTTAAGTCTAGCAATTGATTGTTTCTTTCATCTCATATTTCACCCTAGAAAATGCTATTGCACCTATATTTTTTAGTTTCTTCTCTGTTGAAATGGACCCAATAGAGAAATAAAAATATTTTCATTGGATATATTTTTTCCAAGGAAAAGTTAATTTGATAGCCACCTCTTCTTTTAAATATCTGGATGGAGTTTGGCTCAAACACCGCCCACAATGTTGTTTGGTAACCCAATTATAGTCAGCAGGAATCAAACATCAGCCATATTAGAAATGAAGACATCAAGATGAACTCTGCGTTGAAACAATTTGTGAGAACCAATTGGGATAAACTACTCGGGGCCTTCATTGGATTGATATCTCTGCACATGGAAATTTAATGACAAAATTATGTTAATACAAATACCAGACATATTCGAAAGCTAGCTTGCTATGAAAGTTCAACTTTTTTCCTTCTATATTTTAAGCTTATGTTCTATTTATGCTTGTAGATATGGAGAACCTTATCACAAGGATGTGATGGAGGCTTGTTAAAAAGGATGGGTATATTTCAATTTGGCAGAAGTCTTTGAATAATAGTTTTTATGTTAGCTGAGTTGTGGGAGTTGAACCTCCATTATGTGATATACGTGACGACCCAGATCATGTTTGGTAAACTATAAATCATTTAGGAATAATTGGAAGTAAATAAGTCAGTAAACATGGCATTAAATAGTGATGGTAGATTTATGTTATCTAATAAATTAGGGAGTTTATTTAAAATTTAAATGTCAATTCTTGTAGCTAACGAGCTTGACTTTCAACCAGATCAAACAATGGTATTTCCATTTCAATTTTTTTCCTTTTCTGGTCACTGATGTTGAGGTGACATTAAAAAACTTATAACTATGTTTATGTTTATATCGATATAGATGTATAGTATGTTTTAAGATCTTCAAAATAGTTAATTTGTCTTATTATACCACTTCTACTTGTAGTGGCGAAGGATTGTAAAACCTTTAAGGGTTTTTCATAATATAATATGTAAAATCTGCAACTGGAAAAATCCTTTCATCTTGTCCGTGTATATGTTGGTCTAATCTGACATAATTTGCTTGATGGATTAGCCAAGCTTCATTTTAATTTCAGTAGTTATTTTCCTACCTCAGGGTTTTCCTTTATTCTGCAGATTTCTGACTCTATTTATAGTTGTTGAATTTTTAATAATAGCATAACGACTCTTGGATTTAACCTAGTGAGAGATGCATCTAGTGGGAAGGTTGCACATCTTTATCAGCACCTTGTGCTGAAATATTTGTCAGCATTTGAAGAATATACATCATTTAGATCAACAGGCTTCCCAAACTAGCATATGTGACTTTCGCCTTTGCATTCTCCTTGAGACCCATAGATGATAATCATCTCATCTACTGAAGACCTCAATAATATTTTTATTTCTATTAATTTCTATGAAATCCACAATGGTGATACAAGAATCAATAATGTTGCAGTGCTCCACTCGATTGACAACCAAATCATCATGTTTCCAAAAATCACACCCTATCAAAAACATTTCTAATACAAAAACTGGTGTTGAATTCAAAAGGAGCTTCATTGTAGTAAATTCTTGCAACAATATTTATGTTTAGCAACACCTTCATTACCCAAATTCTCTTCTTCTTCCTTGGAATATGGCAGTGCAGTATATAATTGGAATATGGCAGTGTAGTATATAATTGGATTTGTTCAACCCTTGCATCAAAGGAATACTTGCGAACAAATGGTATCAAAATAAATGTAACGACAGAAGGAAGCCACATTTCCACCAAAATAAAAAAAGAACCATCCATGCATTGGGTTGATGGAATTAGATGCCAGAATATTAAAAGTATGGCACTGCTTAAACCCAAGTAGCCCTTCATCAATCCCAACACAACTCCTCTGTTGGCAGGGAAATGTTTGACACAAATCATAATACACTACAAGGAAAAGACCCTCTAGCAAAGGTTATAAAGGAGGTTTTTAGTGTCCTAAATTGGCCAAAATTGTCAAAAAAACATTTTCTACAACATTCGTTTTTGGTATCGGAGGATTTGGGGGAGCTTTTAACAAAATTTCAACACAACTAAAAAACCTGGGCAATCAAAGGTATTACGGATGTTTTTTTTATCGATGCACTACTAAGGTGTCAACGCACCGGTGCGTGTCATCTAGATGGTTGGCTCGGGGCAGTCGAAGGTACATGCATCGGGTCGTAAAGGTATAAAATCGCACCGGGCACAGTGTAGGTGTGACAACGCACAAGGCCATTCTAATTGGTATTGAGATTTGTGTGGTGCCCATAGGTCGTACCAACGTACCGATCCGTAGTCTTATAGAAACGCACCGGTGCGCAGTATCAGACAAACGAACCAATTGTTCTAATTTGTATTGGTATTTGTGCAGTGTCCATAGGTTTTACAAATGCGCTGGTATGTAGTCTCGCATAAACGCATCGGTGTGCTATATCTCACAAACGCATTGAGAGTTATAATTGGTATTCGTATTTGTGAGGTGCCCATAGGCCATAGAAATGCACCGGTGTGCTATATCATACAAACACATTGGTTGACAGTAACTGAAGCGCATCAGTGTTTATTTTGTATTTTTTAGAAATATTGACCTATGACAGTGCAATTATTGTGATTTTTTAAAATCCATTATTCATCGAAAGTTGACACATATTATAATAGTATTCATATTAATTAATTTTTTATTAATTCATTTGAATGTGATGTTTGGATTAATTTGTTATATCATATCATAATTATTGTGATTGTTTTTAAATTCATTATTCATCAAAAGACACATATCTTATAACAATGTTCGTATCAATTAAATTTGTATTAGTGCATTTGAATGTGATGTTTGGATTAACTTTTTATATCGTATCATCAAATTTCACATCTCTTCATTATAATTTTTAATCATCCATAAATTTAATCAATGGTATTACATTTCACAGCGATAATGGAGAACACAATAGAATAAATTAAAACATATTTAGTTATATATATATATATATATATATATATATATATATATATATATATATATATATATATATATATATATATATATAGGACAGTCTCTGTCATACAAAATGGGATAGTTTTTGGTATCCCTTTGTCTTTCAATTGGGACACTATGTGCATTACATTAAACCAAATGTCTGATTTCACAAACAAATATTTTAAAAAATACAACACCTTGCTTTGATATCCAAACAAAATGACCATCATTCTTCGCTTGAACTATTGTCACTACTTGAGCTACTTCCATGACTTGGGTTATCTTTAGGAATGTTTTGTTCATGGTGTTGATTGTTTTCTTCTTCTTCACCTTCCATCTACAAACATAAAAATAAACGATAATGAGTGTATATACATTGGTGAGAACAATGAAAATTGCAATATTAAGTAATATACATCAATGTAAATAAAAAAGAAATGATGTACCATAGCAACAATTGACTCATGAACTTTACACATTCTTTCAAAACCAAATTTCATGCCATCTTTCAATATTTCATTTGTTGGCACAATTCCATACCTTGTTTCCTGCAAGTTTTATACCCCATAAAAAATCATATATTTAATATAAAATATTTTTTTGTTTTATTAATTATAGACGGACCTAAGTAAAACAAGATCGATAGATTCTTAATATTCCACAATTAATTTCTGATATGCATACATATACTCACAACCAATATTTAACCCAATGTTAATCAATTCGTCTGATGATTCTTCTTTGTATGTTAGCACCTGTTTGAAGACATTCAATGATGATTTTTGTAAAACAACTTAAAATATACAAAAATGAAATCTAGTTAAGTTGTTATAAGGAATTAAAACTTACTCACAAACTTAGATATCAACCCTTTTCTTCCTTGTCATCCTATTTTATGTGCTGAATGTGTTTCACTGTATTTTATTTTCAGCAATAAAATACCTGAAAATTAATATTTAATGCTAAATTGTTTATTTATTGTACCTAATGATCGAAAAATTCAATGATTACATATCACATTTGAAGCATGTTGTTGTTGAGATGGGTCCTCCTCCAATGCAATTTTGTCCATTTCTTTGACGATCTCCTATACACCTTTTTGGACATTCCTACTGGTATAATTCTGATATCAGCTCATTTTTCTTTTGAGATTTTCATAATATTCCTGAAAATGTAACATGACAATAAACTATTTCATTTTTATATTGATAAATGAAAATTAAATATAGAAAAAATGATATTTATAAATATTCTAGAAAAACATTTAAAGGAATATTAATTTTTCATTCCTTCTTTTTTTTTTTTGTACATTTTTGTAATTAAATTTCTAACATGTCTCATTGACCAATTCTCTAGAAACTCTTCCTGTAGTTTAGATAAAATTTGGTTCTTGGAATCATTGGATTGATTTTTTTATTGTAAGTGGAAATAATTTCTATACATTCGTTACACTATATCCCTCAAACTTTTCTAAAAAATTTTCCCGCTTTCGTTAACCTCTCGCACCACTCCAAATGAGCTAAGGAGCAATTCATTTTCATCTGCACATTCAATTTTTTTTTCTTTTCTTAGAACAACATTCCTTTTCTGAGTTCTTGGTCCCTGTAGAACATTAAACAGATGTGAATTAATGGATTATTTGAAACATTTTATATAATAATTTTAAGTATATTATAAATGAAAATTAAAAAAAGAAACTCATATTGGATCGATAGTATTTTTTCATTCACCTGATTCATCCTTTTGCAATTTTTCCATCAATCTTTTACGCTCTTCTGGTCCTAGATCAGAAATAATCTTATCAAGCTTCATCATTTTATGGCTCTGCATGATACACAGTAAACAATACATATTAGTTAAACTTACATATAGTTCAAAAATAATATTTTTTGTAGAGAATTAACAAAGAACTTTCCTTTTTTTTATTTTCTTTATGTGTTATCAGTATTTTTGTTACTTGATATCCTGTCAGCCATTTATTTATCAATATGAAACTTGTACCATATCATTCATTAATATATTTTATTTATAAATTATCAACTTTTCAGGTAAAAAAAATATATCAAGAAACTAGTGCGCTTTTAAATGATATGCGCATCGATTTCGGTGCATCGTGTTCTTATAATCGTACTGCCCAAATAGTATAAAACATCATACGGTGCTCTATGTCAACAAGGAGTTTCGATGCATTACATGTTAACCACCACACCGATTAACACAGAAAAAATAATAAAAATCATCTAGGGTTAGTTTTTGTAGCATATGGTGTCATGAGGGGGTAGTGTGGCCTATTCTTTTAAATGCCCCGTGCAAACAGGGAACCGCCATATGGTGCTCTCTATCAACTAGGATACCCAGTACGTTATAAGTTACATGGTGCACCGAATAACACAAAATAAGTTTTTTTTTTTCCAAACAGTATGTGAGTGGTGTGCTATAATAAAATAGCCCACCAGTGCCCTATTTTACATATGGTGCATGGATTAAAAAAAATTGTTTTTTAATTTTTTATCAAATAGTAAATGCGCGGTACGCTGGGATAAGCCAACACATGGGTGCGCTAGGTTACGCTGGGTGCATCGATTAAAAAAATTATGTTTTTAAAAAATTCACGCAAGGGCCGACATGGATTGAGATTCGACTATGCAAGTCATTATATGGGTTAGATGTCATATGCCTATATATATAAATACAAACCCTATAAATCTAAAATGGAAAGCCCTAATTCATAAATCACAGAAATAGGAAGAAGTAAGTGTGGAAACAAAAAGAATGAATGGTTTATTGTAAAAATGGATTTTTTTTGTGTTTTTGTTTCTGAAAATGAACAACAAATTGAATTTTTTTACTTACTGCGTAAAAAATACTGCATAAAATGTAAAACAAACAATAAAATTTAATCACGAGATCATTTGAAATTCTATGTTACAGGGTTTGAATCACCATAGGTCTACAATTCTGATTGTTTGAATAGTTCTGTTCGAAAGTATTTCACTACTCCCCAGTGCTCTAGTTCTCTCTTGCTCCATGTATCTGTCGTGCAAATCTTTGGCTGAAAATTTTTGCAAAAGTAGTGAAATAATGAAAAGTGTTTATTATTTAAGGAACTGTTTTATGAAATTAGATTTTCAAAAATATTTTGATGTCGATTTTTTAATTTACCATTTTTTTTTCACTTTAATAAAATAAAGTTTCATTTTTTTATTTGTGTCTTTTCGTCACGGGTGCATTAACACCGCACTGGTGCGTTAGTTAATAACACGACGCCAGTGCATGGTTAACTAAAATCGCACCGGTGTGGTTATCTGTACATAAACATTGATAACAAAAGTCCATTTTTAAGGCACCAAACTTACTTTTAGGTGTGTGCACTAAAATTTATTGTTGATTTTGCTCAAATGCAAGGAGAAAATATCATAATTATATCGAATGAAAAATTCTTCAAAATCTAGCTTGTTCCATAATATTTCTCAAAGACCATCACAAAGTTCTCCCTATCCATCTCTAGACGTAATATTTACTTCATATTTTATTTACATTTTCATTATCTAATTAAATTTATTTATTTTATGCATGTCAATCAGCTTAATAAAGTTTATAATGTATACAAGTTTGTAGGTTCATGCAGATTCAGAATCGAGTTCAGATGCACAAAATAATCAAACAACTTGAAAACGTCGGAAGCTCTTATGAGGAGCAGCATCCTGCAAGGTGCATTTTGTATATGAAAATGGACTACCGCTTCACCCTGCCAATTGTAACAATATTGCATCTTCTAGTCACAATCTCAGGAAAATGATGGTCATATTGTTTGGTATATTAATGTAATTATTTCAACGTCAAATAAATTAATCATGCATTGTCAACGTTCTTACTAATTGATATCATAGATTTTGTACTAATCATGTTAAAATATATTTTTTGAAATTATTAGGATTCTAGTGCTGATAAGCGACCTACCTATCGTATTCTGTTGCACCCCATGACAATGTCAAATCGAGATAAGGTTGAATTAAGATAAAAAATCGGAGAGGAATAATACCAAGAATGGTTGAATCAACCACTGATTCAATTCTTGCTATGTCCAGATTCACCAATTAGGAATGACTATAGCAATAGTAGTTCTTCACAAGCTGGCAATGGAGGAAATCAAATAGAGGTTGGTGTGGATGATTACTTAAGGGGTACGACTTCCATGGAGACAATGTTGTTAGATGCATTCCAAAATGATGATCAACTAGGGGATGATGCTCATAATACTGACACCTTTTTCAAAAGCCTTAAATTTTCTTCCACCAACCATCTCTTTGGACTCGGTAATCAATCAAATTCTACCCAATTGGAGACAATGATGTTACTGTACAACTTGAAAGAAAATTTTGGCTTGTCGAATGCATGTTTCTCAGAAATTTTTAGGTAAGTTACCATAAATTCCTCCCTTATAAAAATTTGATAACTATAATCACACAATGAAAATTACAAATGGTCAACTTTATAAACATTAATAATAATATCGGCATTAATGTACATTAAATATTTTCCATGATCACCAACTATAGGTTATTCAAAGATAAGGTTCTTCTGAGTGATAATGTCTTGCCCTGTAGCTGCGAAGAGGAAAAGAAATTGATGAAAATGTTGGGTGTTGAGTACATATCATATCATGCATGTCCAAATGATTGTATTGGGCAACTCCCCTTCTCTTGGGTTATTGGCCAAGGATTCTGAGTTTATTTGGTCTAGTAAGAGGCTTTCGAGCTCATTAAGGGAAATTTGAATACTGCCCCCATGCTCCGAGATCCAAATTGGACTTTTCCTTTCCAAATCCACACTGATGCATCTGAAAAAGATGTAGGGGTAGAATTAAGACAATTAAAGGACAAAATCCCTTATGCCATTTATTTCATAAACAAGAACTTGTCCAAGGTTGAACTGAATTATACTGTTACTAAGAAGGAGATGTAACTAAATATCAAACCTTTGTTCACACTGACCATGTAGCCATCAAGTATTTAATGAGCAACCCGAATGTTAGTGCTAGGATAATTAGATGGTTTTTACTTTTGCAGCAATTTGATTTAACTATTGTTGATAAGCCTTTAAAGGAGAATGTTGTTGCAGATTTTTTGTCCAGATAGCTCTCCCTATAGGTGAAGAAGGAATGGTGGATAACCATCTTCCAAATGAACATCTCTTTTCTATATCAACACTCTCACCATGTTTTTTTGATATAGCCAACTACTTGGTTGATGGAAGACTCCCTCCTAATATTTCATTCCAGGAGAGGAGTAGAATCATCAAAAAAAGTGCCCCTTTCACATGGATTGGGGGAAAACTTTTCAAGCTGGGCCCTGATAAAATCCTAAGGAGATGTGTGAGGGAGGAAGAAGTTTTTTATATCCTCTCAGAGTGTCAAGACAGCCCATGTGGAGGCCACTTTGCTACAAAGAGAACTTCTTACAAAGTCTTGCAGGCATGATACTATTGGCCTACCCTTCACCAAGATTCTAGAAGATACACCCGCAGGTGTGACCAGTGCCAAAGGATGGGGAAACCCATGCAAAGTGATGAGATGTCTTTTCACCCTTAGGTGGCTCTTGAGCCATTTGAAAAGTGGGGCATGGACTTTTTTGGACCTATCAATGCACCATCCAGACAAAACAAGTATATCATAATCTGCACTGATTACCTGACAAAGTGGGCTGAAGCAAAAGCAGTGACGGTAGAAAGAGAGGAGAAAATATCAGAATTTATGAGGGATAATGTGTTTTACAAGTTTAGATACCCCATAGAAATATTCACTAATTAGGGAGCACAATTTACCTCTCACCTCATTGAGAATCTTTTGAGGAAGCACAAGATTAAGAATATAAATTCTACTACCTATCACCCTTAGGAAAATGGCCATGTAGAAGTAACTAACAGAGCTTTAGAGAGCATCCTCACCAAGGTTGTGAGCAATGACAAAAAATATTGGGCAGATAGATTTGTAGAAGCTACTTTGGCCTACAACACTACTTGGAAGAAAACAACATGATCCACTCCTTCTGAACTAGTTAACATGATTAACATGAGTTCAAAATGCAAGCACTTCTTCACACAAAGGTAGTTCAACTACAAAGGAAGGTCTCACATGACAAATCAAATAAAATACCTTAGAAGAAGGAGATTACGCACTATTGTATGATTCAAGGTTTAAATATTTCAAAGGCAGGATGATAACAAGATGGTTGAGACCTTACACAATGGAAAAATGTTTTGATAATGGCACAATTCAAATCAGAACCATAGATGAGGAAGGAATCTCCTTGCTTGTCAATGGTTACAGACTTAAAATTTACAAGAAGCCTTTTTCAAGGGAAGAGTTCATAAATTCAATAAGCAGAGAGGTTTATGTGATGGGAAAACCCATAGTTCCACACACGTCCTAAAAATAGGAAGGAAAAAAGTAAAATAAATAAAATTAAATAAATATCCATGGGTGAAAACCTCTCTGAGGCACCCAAGGCAAGCTTGTGATTTGAAAACCTCTATGGGGGCAGCTCACTTACTCAAAAATAAAAAATAAAAGGGAATAAAGCTCCATGGGTGCAAACCTCTCTGAGGCGCCCAAGGCAAGTTTGTGGGTTGAAAATCTCCATGGAGGTAGCCCACTTTCTTTAAATAAAAAAAACAAAAATGAAAACAAAAAAAATACATCCACATCTCTTTTCTTTCTGTGTTTGTTGTTTTGCAGGTTATTAATGGTTTCTGGAAACACAAGGAATCATTGATCTTCTCTCCCCTTCTATTTTACCATCCATACCATCATTCACTCCATTGATTTCCATAACTCCTTCCATCATCTCCATACACCATATTCCTCCATTCCTGAGCACAATTTTGCAAAAGAAAGTAAGAAAGGAACTGCTACAAACATCAAGAAGTTCCTTCAAAAAAAAATTTCTTCATAGACTAAAAATAAAAACAAGGAGGAGATGAGAAAGAAGACCCCAGGAAAGACAGGACTACCACCCATGGCATCTAAAGCACCCCCATGCAACATCTACAATGGGAAGAAACAACAAGAAAGATCAGCAGCTCACTCAGAGAGTTTCTCATTCAACAAGTTGCTCACTTAGAAAAGAAGAAAATAAGGAAGAACGCAGCATATAAAAGGCTTGGCTCCAAATTCAAGCTCCTACAAATGCCTTGAAAACAACAATTAAACTCAGGTATATCTTCTCACCCCTCGTTATGCATCCATAATAGCTAGAAATAATTAAATTTTTATACTTAGAGTTTAAGGGGCAGGAAGGTGGCAAGTTTGCCTGGCCACCATTGTGAAGTATGATTAGGGAGAACTGCAAAGTCATGCCACTTACGCATACAAAATAAAAAAAATTAAATCAAGTGGAGTAGAGTAGAATGAGGGGAGGAAACACATAGTCGATCATGAATTAACAGAGAGAAGGAAACAATGATTTCTGATGAAAATTGGAGCTGAGGTCGAGTTACATAAGCACTCCAAAATTAGTTGCACAAACTAATAAAAAGAGATCCCATCTCATCCAAAATAGTGAATTGAGAATTTTTGAGGGAAATAGACCAAAGGCAGCCTGCAACATAGTAGTACCGAGAGTGGGCTGCTTATTTGAATAGTGTGCAGTGGCAGCAGTAGAAAAACAACATCACCAGCAGTCGAGCTAGCTTCCGAAGTATACCGCGTATCAGACACAATAGCAAGGGACCAAGGGAAGCTTTTCTACTAGCATTAGAAAATAAATAGAAGAAGAGCTAGAAGAAGAAGAGGAAGAGACAAAGAGCCAAGGAAAAATGGAAGATATGGCAATAGAAGTCATAGAGGTAGTAGAAAGTGAGAGAGAAGCAAACCCACATCATAGCACCACATCCCCTGAAGACAAAGAGGTAGTTGCTACCTTAGCTTCTTTGAGCGCAAAGAGACAAAGGTAGACCTATATGTATTTCAAATTTGATAAGAGCTATAGGATAAGTTAGAGAGAGATAGAAACTCCTCCCATGAGCCTGACTATCATTGAAGAATAACCAAGGGAGGAGGAAAGAATTGAAGAAATAGTTCTAAAGGAGAAGTTACAGAAGGCACATGTAGAGAATGTAGCACTGAAGGAGGAATTGTAGCAAAAATAGAAACAAGTAGCCACCATGGCATACTTATGCATACAAGTGCTTCATCAAAGATTTCCTTCTAACTCGTATGCTGTGTACCTCAAGGAGCAATGGCTCTTATTTCAAATCAAAACTCTAGCCTCCCATGGATCCCTACCTTTCCAAGATTGTAGGCAATTCATGGATTTCTACAAGCAAGATAAAATGGTGATTAGGTAAAGATGGCATAGTTTTATGTACATAACCTTGTGCTAAAAAATATGGATACTTGGGATGCCAATCCTACAATGGGGGGTTTTTAGTTGATGGCTTTAATACCTTGGATGCTGAATGAGGACACTAAAGAAAAAGAGATATAGTGGGTCATGGGAAGAAGAAATAGCGAACCCTTATATATCAAACCAGAATTTTTCAGCCCAACAGGAGTAATCCTTAACCGTCAAGAGATTGAAAGGGACCCTGCACTAGCTAAAAGCTACCTTCAGACCCAAACACAGGTAGTGGGCCACTTTGATGATGTTTCTAGGCAGATAGAAGATTAGTGCATGATGGATAGCCAGAGGAGATGGAACAACCTCCCTCACAACCTCAAGAACAGTGAGTACCATACTCTAGAAAGACTTAGGGGTGCATTGGAAAGGGCACCATTATACAAGAGAGTTGTGTAGGAAAAAAATATCCAATGGTTGGGACTAAAACTCAGCCCACCTTTGCTTCTGGGTCTGAATGATGAAAAGGACACAAATGCAAAAGATAGAGAATGGGAGAATGCAGAAAATCATAATTGTTTTTACCCCCTTCGGGAAACTCCCACACTTCTTCCACATGAAATTTGGGGGGGCGGGGGGGGGGGGCTGGCTGTCAAAGCCTTGAAGGAAATGCAGGAGGAGGATTAGTTGCTCAGAGGATGAGTAACCATCTAGTAGGGGGGTTGATGATGAGCTCCATAATTAGACATATTTCTACGGGTTAATGGTCACATTTTTGCCTTCTTAGATCTCCTTTTCATGAATTTTATTATTATTTGGTTTTATGATGCTAGTATGGGTGGTGATTAAAGCTAACATACTCTGAGTTCCTGACATAAGGCTGAGTGCAAAAAATCATGAATTATTAACATTTTTATAAGGATTTTATCATAAAGACCTCGAGGAGAAAACAAAGAGAAATTATAGGAGGATTTTCCACCCTCATTAACTCTGAAAGTAAGCCGAAGGATCCAAAATATTCTCTCGAGCAATTTGAATTCCAGGGCAGCGGAAGGATCCCCAAGGATTCTCTCCAGCAATTTGAATTCCAAAGGTAGCTAAGAAAATCAAAGAGGATTGCACCCAATCTTTGTTTACTTGGATTCAAGTGGACTCAATAACCATTTTCTAGGGAGTTTTTGGTTACTGCCCTATAGAATATATAGAGTAGATATAGAGCTAGGAAGGGGTCAATTCTAGTCGTAACTTTGTTGCAAACTATTGAGCTTTTTATTTTACTCAATGATCAAAATTTTAGAAATGTATGAGGCTATTATTTTATGAAATGAGCATACTAATTTCAATTTACTGATTTAAGTTTCAGAGAGCTAGGCTCATGGGTTAGGGCCCAATCCATGTGCCTGAGCATCTCTATTGTATTTGTTCTCTTCTTTCTGTCATTCCATTAGTTCCGCTTCTGATAATTTCCTGTATGTTTCAAGTTTTTGTTTGTTTTTTCTTTCAGTGTGCTGATGTAGGTTTCATTTGCTTGTGAGTAATATAATAGAGGAGAAAAACCAAAAATTTCTGGATAAATACCATCTTCTCATCTTTTTCAATAGAGCTCAAAGAGGGTGAACTGTCCCGCAGACCCAAAAACGTATTTATTTTCACTGTTCTAAGATTAAAAGTAGAGTTGCATTACCATTTTTCAGTCTTCCTTTGCACTGTATTTTTATGCATTTGTCTCTTCTTTGCACATAAGTTAGCAGGGTGATTGCAAGAATTATTTCTACAAATCGCAGAGCAGCTCTGTGGTGCTCCCCGCTTCATTTTACATCCATGTTTTCAAGCTTCCAACCACCTCGGTTACACTCTATTCCCTCCTTCTTTCACTACAATTGTCTCTCTTTTTATTCATGAAATGCTTGAAAAACCTTTAAAGTTTGAAATCCACCTTTCCTCCTCAAAATTCTCGCTATTGTATTTTGCACTTCGCAAACTCTTCTGAATAACACTTTCGCTACCCCTCTAGTTTTTCAATATTGTGAACTGCAATATCACACTTCACACTTCATGGCCTTCACATCATTTTCCATTTTTCCTTATGAATTACCACTCATTTTTTCTAATTACGATAATGCTATCACGCTCTGCCACCAGTCCCACCACCACGTCATCTAACTCATTGAAACCTTTGGCTTTTTCTCAAATCGCACTTCGCAAATTTTTCATTTTGGCTTTAAGACTTACCACTTCCAAGTGCCAATTGCGATAAATTTGTCGCAAATCGTATTTTGCATCTTTTATTTTGTTCCTATTAACTTTTACTACTATTTCATTTATGAAAAGTAAGTTATTTTCCTTTCTGTCATTTCCTCCGAGCAATTTACTTCTTAGTTTTCATCATAGTTTAAGAAATAGCACCCTTTAGTAAAGCAAAATAGGATGACATGAACAGAATGCATCCGTTGTGTATATAACACTATCACCTCCAAGTTTGTACAAACCCTGGGTTGATAAAGTAAAGTAGGGCAGCCCCTGGGAGTTGCATCACTCTTGGTTCAATACCAGAACTCACCACCTGCAATGCATACAAAGCTTCTTTGATGTGATTTGAGAACTGGGCTCTCAATCTTGACCTTCTCCTTCACACATAGACTTGCACAAAGTTAAATTTTCCTTGCACAAATTCAAAAACCAATAACTAATTATTCTAGCTAACCTTGGCTAAAATGAGCTAAACTTTTCTCTGATACCAACTTTATATTAATATGGGAAAACTATTTTTGTTGTGCTCGCTCGCTCATCAGTATTAAAAATGTGTGTTTAGGATCGTCTCAAGTTAGCCAATTGTGAAGGGGTTTATGTGTCAAGTTTTATGTGTCTTTTATGATCAAATTATGAGTTAATTATCTGTTAAAAGCTCATATTAAAAAAATTAAATGCATAGAAATAACAGACATCAATCACATTACAAAATGGCTTATAACAGAGTTCACCCCTCCTACACTACATCTCCATGGACCAGCTTTAACTAGCCAGATGCTCTTGGGATTAAGAGTCAAATGTATGACTACATGCACCTATGGTGCTCTAATGGATTTTAAACCTGCTCTGTTGGCTTCAGAAGAACCGAAAACCTCAAACATTATTATTCAATCTCTGAAATTTGTTTCCAGCTAATCTAGGCTTGACCTCCCATCTTGGTGTTTGTGGGCTTGTTTAATCTCGAAAATGACAAAGACACTTTCATAAGTTTTTTAACACTTCTGAAAACTATTCTATTATGTTCAAAGAATCAAAATCATATAAAAATGACCCTTTTTGAGCCAAAATTAGTATTCAACTAATCTAGGCATGGCCTTCCTTCCTCGTGACCCTAGGCTTTAATTTTATTCAAAGTGCCAAAAACACCTATAAAATTGTTCCTATGCCTATGCAACCTACATGAATGGATTCAAAGCATGCCAATCTACTATGAATGACTCTTCTAGAGCCAAAATTGGTTGAAAATTTCTCTAGATATGCCTCATTCAATTTTTCCTAGTAAACTACCTCTAAAACTTGAGAGGACTCTAGTTAGAGCGCCAAATTTGGAGGCAGCTCCTAAAATGGTAGAACCATCAAAAATTATGCTAATTTAAATTAGGATTTTAATTATTCATTAAGCACAGTTAAGGGCATATTAGTATGAGTTTAAATGCACATTAAGCATGATTAATGTAATCTTGGATTATCGCTAAACAAATGGGGATTAGTGGTAATAAACCTAGCTTAACATATTAATCTCGTCGGTTTAATATTCGTGCTCAAACAAATCCACTCCTGGTTGTTGGTTCTTAGGAGACAATCACTTTGTTTTGAAAAGGGACCAGTGCTTAAGACATTTTAATAGTATTTTATGGAAACAATTTTATCATTCAGTATTTTTTCCATTCCTCTAGAAATTAGTTTTTAAAAACCCTTAATGCCTTGGAGTATAAAAGATTAAGTTAGGTCCTTATATTACTAGTATAGTCCCTTATTGTTACTAGTGTAACCCACTTATTGTTATTTTTATACCCGTGTAACCCCCATATTGTTATTATTGTTCCCTTACATTATTATTGTTAGGTCGGCTAGGATTACATTGTGGCCCCATGGACTCCTATATATAGAAAGGAGATTTTTTCATTTGAATCATCCAAGAATTATTACTTTATGTAATGTATTGGAGGTTGTCCCCTCGAAGTGGCTTCTTTCTAAGGTGTAGATATCTCTTTTCTTCTATTTTTGGAGCTGGTTTCATAACATTTGGTATCAGAGCTTTGGATTCTAGGGTTTCGCTGCTCCAAACAGGTCATCATAGAATTTTCACTATAACTTTCTTTATACGAAAATTCAAAAATTGAACTTTTTACATAGGAAATCCAAAATTTGGAGGAATGTCATGTAAAAATTTTAGATCTTGGCTCATAATAGTTTCATAGATATGATCTATGGAAGTTAGTATTTTTTAGGATCTTGAATTTCACCTAAAATAGTCATCGTGGAATTTGCGCTATAACGTTTTTTCTACGAAGGCTCAAAATATTAAATTTTTATAGAGCAAAGTCGAAATCCTGTGGCACCTCCTGTAAACATTTCAGAGCTTGGTTCACAATATTTTTTGGGATATCATTTTTGGAAGTTAGAGATTTTTCAGGCTCCTGAATTTCATCTCAAAGAGGTGATCGTGGGAAAATCGTCATAACTCTCTCTATGAGTGTCGGATTAGAATTCTATAAAAAATAGACTCAAGTACATGGATTTTAGTTTCTTTTATATCAATTTCAGAGTGTAAGGAGGAAATAGTGACACGTGGCACGTCATACAACTTCACTCTACTGAACAAGTCCATAATTAGGTCATTGTGGGAGATTGGGCATAACTTTACCTTGAAGAATCCAAATTAGTTCAGACTTGTGGCATTCGAAAGAATATTCAGAATGCCACTACAGGACCGAATTTCAGATATGGAGAAAACTAAATCATAGAGATAATTCAATTTCAATATGTATCTCGTCAAAAGCAAGAAAAATGTTTCTATTTTTTTTCCGAATTTCATAAGTCTTGTTTGAAGAATCAATTTGAATTGATTCCAAGGGCATATTGTAGAATATATATTAGTATTAGGCTCTAAAATGCCTCCTAAAATGAATTCAAAACCCATTAAGCCTTCATAAGGCTCTACTATGGCTCATGAAGATGAATAAATGCAACATGACATGTCAAAATTATAGGAGCAAGTGCACCAAATTTCGCTCTCGTAAAGAGAAACAAAAAATGTAATCGATGTTTTGAAGAAAAGTGTGGAAGCTAAGATGGATGGTTTGAAGAAAGGCGTGGAAGCTACGATGAATGGTTTGAAGAATGGTATGGAAGAAATAAAGGAAAGTTGTTAGGTCTCTGTAATTTATTAGCAAGATTGGGAGAGTCCAATCACAGAGTTAACATCATTTCAACCAAACTTTGGGATTCTAGGATCTAGCCCTCCTGAATCTGGAGAGGGATCTCTCCAATATGTGCAAAGATGGATATTGTCTTTGAAAAGCTTAAGGTAATTATATTAGGCTAGTTATGAAGGCCAAGGGTTTTGTTTTGTTTTGGATGGTTGAGCATGAAATGTTACTTGAGGGGAAATTCCTAAGTGCAAAGTTTCAAAAGTGAGAAGTTGCAAGAAAATAGAACAGTTTTGGCAGATAGATAGATATAACACTGGTTTTTAGTCCATTGGGCTATGGAGTCATATCTGGGCTTTAATTGAACAACAACATCAAGTGTGATCCAAGGGGCAAGTCATCTATACCACAAGATTATTGAGATTAAAATGATGAAATGGAAACATTAAAATGTTGGAGGAGTGGAAACTGATAATAATTTCTCAGAGGATTTATAGTCAGTCCAAACAAGAAAAGCCTCTTAAGTAACTATTTTAAAACCAACCAAGGACAGGGCTAACCATAGACTTCTTGGGAAAGTTCTTATTAAAGCAGCTTAATTGACAAACAATCCAGTAATCCACATAATTACCTTCAGAAAGTATGAAAACACATAAGAAAAAAAGAGTGTAACTTAAGATCAGATAAAGTACTTTTAAACCTAGTCTGCTTTCAGTCAACACCAAGGGAAACTTTCAGAATCTGCCTTTG